>CM059814.1:77177218-77499718 GCA_030435695.1 Brachymystax lenok tsinlingensis
TAAAGGTCCCCAAAGCACACACATCCCTGGGTTGCTCCTCTTTTCAGTTCGCTGCAGCTAGCGACTGGAACGAGCTGCAACAAACACTCAAACTGGACAGTTTCATCTCAATCTCTTCATTCAAAGATTCAATCATGGACACTCTTACTGACAGTTGTGGCTGCTTTGCGTGATGTATTGTTGTCTCTACCTTCTTGCCCTTTGTGCTGTTGTCTGTGGCCAATAATGTTTGTACCATGTTTTGTGCTGCTACCATGTTGTGTTGCTACCATGCTGCGTTGTCATGTGTTGCTGCCTTGCTATGTTGTTGTCATAGGTCTCTCTTTATGTAGTGTTGTGTTGTCTCACTTGTCGTGATGTGTGTTTTGTCCTATATTTATATATCTATATAAATGTATTTTTTATCCCAGCCCCCGTCCCCGCAGTAGGCCTTTTGCCTTTTGGTAGGCCGTCATTGTAAATAAGAATTTGTTCTCAACTGACTTGCCTAGTTAAATAAAGGTTAAATAAAAAATATATAAAAATATTATTCAACTATTGCTGTATATATTCTATCCTACGTATTCTACAGATATACTAAATATTCTATCCACATACTGTCCATAATGTTTATATTGTTTGTACATCCCATCACATACAGTACCAGTCAAAGGTTTGGACACACCAACTCATTCCAGGGTTTTTCTTTATTTGTACTATTTTGTACATTGTAGAATAATAGTGAAGACATAACAACTATGAAATAACACATATGGAATCATGTAGTAACGAAAAAAGTGTTAAATAAATCAAAATATATTTAATTTATTTGAGATTCTGCAAAGTAGCCAACCTTTGCCTTGATGACAGCTTTGCACACTCTTGGCATTCTCTCAACCAGCTTCATGAGGTAGTCACCTGGAATGCATTTCAAATAACAGGTGTGCCTGTTAATCAAGCGCTATGATGAAACTGGCTGTCATGAGGACTGCCACAGGAAAGGAAGACCCAGAGGTACCTTAATTAGAGTTAACTGCAGTAAGTAACAGACACATCTCAACATCAACTGTTCAAAGGAGACTGTGGGAATCAGGCCTTCATGGTCGAATTGCTGCTAAAGGACACCAATAAGAAGAAGAGACTTGCTTGGGCCAAGAAACATGAGCAATGGGTATTAGACCGGTGGGAATCTGTTATTTGGTCTGATGAGTCCAAATTTGAGTAAATTAACGGATGATCTCCGATTGTGCGGCTCCCACTGTGATGCATGGAGGAGGTGTGATGGTGTGGAGGTGCTTTGCTGGTGACACTGTCAATTATTTACTTAGAATTCAAGGCAAACTTAGCCAGCATGGCTACCACAGCATTCTGCAGAAATATGCCATCCCATCTGGTTTGCGCTTAGTGGGACTATCATTTGGTTTTTAACAGGACAATGAGCCAAAACACACCTCCAGGCTGTGTAAGGGCTATTTGACCAATAAGGAGAGTGATGGAGTGCTGACCTGGCCTCCACAATCAGATGACCTGGCCTCCACAATCACCTGACCTCAACCCAATTGAGATGGTTTGGGATGAGTTGGACCGCAGAGTGAAGGAAAAGCAGCCAACAACAAGTGCTCAGCATATGTGAGAACTCCTTCAAGACTGTTGGAAAAGCATTCCTCATGAAGCTGGTTGGGAGAATGCCAAGAGTGTACAAAGCTGTCATCAAGGCAAAGGGTGGCTACATTGAAGAATCTAAAATATATTTTGGTTTGTTTAACACTTTTCTTGAACTTTTGACTGGTACTGTATATATTTTTATACTCTGAACTCCAACATTGCTCGTCCTAATATTTATATATTTCTTAGATATTGTTAGATATTACTGCACTGCTGGAGCTAGGAACACAAGCAGTTCGCTACATCCGCAATAACATCTGTTAAATATGTGGATGCGACCAATAAAATTTGATTTGACTTGGTTTCTTTCTTTGCTCACTCTCCTCTCTGGTCTGTGGAATCTGACTTTGTGGCTGCGTTATCTCATGGAAACTCTCCTCCTCTGCATGCCTGGTTTTCTGCCTCATAATAGAATGAACACACATTTTCATGGAAAACAAGGTATGTCTAGCACCACCATAACTTTCACAAATACAGAGACAAGCAGGCATCATGACATCGGTCATTTTCAAATAGCTAGAGCATAGTGACACCTACTGTTACGAACTGGTAATGCAGGTTTGGTTAGAATAGAGTGCAATAGAAATGGGGGATATTATTTTCAATGAAAATGTTGAAAGTAGTTGATTTAATGATTGAATATATGAATTTGAAAGGCAGTCAGTTCCTACAGTGAGCACCAGGGAACCAACACAAGCTTATTTGTTTTATGACTTACACATAAAAAATGGTGTTCAATGTAACCCTCCCTGCCTTGTTACAACGTCTACCGTGTATAGTGTTACATGTAACCATGCCTTGCATAAAGCTTACAGAACGAATCATTGCAGAAGAGCACTGTAGTCAGATGAACAAATAAAAGGATTTATGACGTAAAATTACAATATATATATTTTTTTATATTTATTTTTCTAGTCTACTGATTAACATTTTGTGTGTGTGTATAGAGTGAAATTAATATTTAAAGACATTGTAAACATTTTTTGCATAACACAGCCCTGCTATAGTAAACTACAGAGTACAGTGCCTTCAGAAAGTACTCACACCCCTTGACTTTTTCCACATTTTGTTGTGAGATTTATTGTCACTGGCCTTTGTTGTCCAATGTAGTTGTTGTCTCTGGCTCTTTTGATATCAGATTCAGAATGAAAAACAACAAGGCTTGTGGTAGTTTGAAAGGGTTTGATCCACCTTATGCCAGGAGTGTTTCCAATTCACATAACCCAACAAGAAAAAACCCAACCCTATAGTCATAGCACAGATGATAAGGGAAGCGATCTATAATAATATTCTTTTGTCATAGCCTGCGAATAGTACCCAGAGTTTTATTTACCTGACCAGGTCATGAGACCAGGAAAAACTCCATGCCCCAGAAAAAACACAAACTAATTTTGCCATTCAATTTTTTTAAACCTGTGGTGTCACCTCTGCCAGCCACTGAAAACATATACGCAAGGAACAGATCAATCTCCGTCTGAGTACGTTGACTACGTATTCATTAAGACGCAATTCGTATTTGCTAAGGCAGCAATGGAGTTGTCAGTATTGGATTACCTCTATAAAACTGTTGATTGTGGATAAACTGTCTTGATGTTGGTCATTTATGGTTGATCTAGTGTTTATTGGATGTAAGGTCGTCCTCCTGCAGTAGCCTATCCCATATTTCAGAGGTTTATATTGGTCAGGCAGGCTAACAAAATGAGCATGTAATGAACAAGCTGACCAGATGGATTTCATTAACCAGTAGCCAGTAGCTTAGTGGACATACTGATGTTGAGCAGGTATACAGGTATTTGAGTATTTGGTACCTTTGTTTCTTTGCGTGATAGTTTTTTTCTTTGATGCATTTTCAACTGCATATAGCCCTAAACATTAGCAATCAATTAATTCCCATCTGTTATAAATATATTTGAACAAGCCTGTATTGTTAAGGCTTTGCAGCAAAATGTTTAATGTGGATGGGCTATAATGTTTAAACAGCAAAAGGAAAGTGGTAGCCTACCTAATGCTCAGTTATACAATATCAAATAATAATGTTATTTGGGTTAAATCACTGGATGAGTAGAGCAGACTTCTGTTCATCTTCTGCATCATGCATGTTATCTATAATAATAGCATACAAAAACTTCCATCAGAACTCGCATTATTAGTGACAGTGCACATCACACACTTAATTCAGAGATTTGTAATTCAGAGATTTGTAATTCAGAGATTTGTAACAAGCCTTGCTAAACAACATAACACACAGGCCTACTTGACAAAAAGCCAAGGACAAGGTCATAAAATGCTTTTGGAAATCTATGATTGTGATGTGATGATGATGATGATGATGATGATGATGATGATGATGATGATGATAAGATTCTAATAGATGTCTTTTCGACAGTAATAGCACAACATGAACTTGTTTTACCTTGATTTGCATCCGCAGTTGTCAGCATTTTAGCTATTTGAAATAATCCAGATATGGTCAAAAAAGCTAAAATAAAGTCGGACATCGTTGCGGATCAAAACTGGCCGCAGCACTTCATTCAACTCACGTCCTGGTCCGGTTATAACGTTCAGAAATGTCAACAAGCGAAGATGTCAACTGAAGCCACTTCGCTTGTCACGCAAGCCTTTCCGTTTTACCTTTACCTCTTCCCAGCTGTATGTGAGCAAGTGCAGAACACTGTGAAAGCATGCGAGAGATAGAAAAGGTAGGAGGGAAGGAAGGCTGGAGGGAGGTAGAGCTACCGGCGCGGGGAGATAATCACTTTTCAGTACTGAGGGTCTCTATTACATAGCATGTCCTCTCATTTGTAAACGTGACGATGTTTCTCGTGAGAGAGAGAGAGAGAGAGAGAGAGAGAGAGAGAGAGAGAGAGAGAGAGAGAGAGAGAGAGAGAGAGAGAGAGAGAGAGAGAGAGAGAGACACTATAATTTAATTGACAGTAGGGAATTACATACATGCATATCTCTTCACCTTAATCTACAGTAGTGTATTCTAAGAACTGTCTATCTTTTCATCTTATTCTACAGTAGTGTGTTCTAGAATTGTCAGTAAGATTACTGACAATTCTTAGATTATTGAGGTACACAAAACTCAGCACTTTTAAAGGGATAATGTGTTCCAGAAGAATAATCCATTTAGTCCAGGGTTTAAGTAAAAATACTTTAAAGTACTACTTTTTGGGATATCTGTACTTTACTATTGATATTTTCGACAACTTGTACTTTTACTTCACTACATTCCTAAAGAAAATAATGTACTTTTTACTCCATACATTTTCCCTGACACCCAAAAGTACTTGTTACATTTTGACAGGAAAATGGTCCAATTGCCTCTGATCTGACGGACTCACTAAACACATGCTTTGTTTGTAAATTAATGTCAGTGTTGTAGTGTACCTCTGGCTATCCGCAAATAAATAAAAAACAAGAAAATTGTGATGTCTGGTTTGCATAATATAAGGGATCTGAAATTAATAATACTTTTACTTTCACTTTAGATACGTAAGTACATTTTTAGCAATTACATTTCCTTCTGATACTTAAGTATACTTAAAACCAAATACTTTTAGACTTTTACTCAAGTAGTATTTTACTAGGTGACTTTCACTTTTAATGGAGACATTTTCTATTAAGGTATCTTTACTTTTACTCAAGTATGACTTTTGAGTACTTTTTCCACCACTGTCGAAACTCGGCTTTGCCCCCTCTCCCCCCCATTTAAAAAAAATCAAATAAACATGCGTGGGGGACGATGAAAACGACCTAGGACCGAGTTTTGGAAACTGATTTAGTCCAGCAATCTGAGTGACAAAGGGAATCTTCTCTGCAGGGCCCATTGTGAATATGAAACCCCCTTTAGTCCGTTAAAAGTAATAATTTGTCTCCTCTCCTTTCGTCTCCTCTCAATCAAGTCCCACCACTGTGCCTGCCAGATCTTAAACTATAATGATTCAGCCACTGTCTGATCTCTCTGGTTTGGTTTCCCCTGAGGAGATGCAGCAGGATGGTCCCTCCATTCTCTCTATTAGCCTGTGGCAGCCCCACTCTCCATGCCCTTTTTCAAATATGGAATATGCAGACCAGGGGCAGCCTAACGACACAGATAAAATACCTCACCTGATGTGGATGTAATAATGTATTGCAATTGCAAAACCATTCACTGTATGTCTATGTAGTGTGCGTGTGTATGTCAAAGGTCAAATAGGGGGTGCTTATATTTGTCCTGTTTCACTGCATGTACAAGTGGATAACCTGTATGAGTGTGATGAAATGTAAATGTGTTTTTTGCATATCCCACTCCCCTTGAGACACCCTCAGAGTGGGATCACAGCCAGGGATCCCATCTCATCCCATCTTTCAGTTTTCAGAGATTGTCATTCCTCACCCATATGCCCCTGATTGTTTACAGACTTGTGCTGGGCCTGGGGTGCTGGTACGGGGGCAGGCTCCTGAATTTCAATCGAGCATCACAAAGGAGGTCAGTGTCCTAGGAGGGAGTTATCTGGCTGAGTGTTCCAGTCCCCTGGCGTAGTGGATGAACAGAAGAAGCTGCTGCCTGCCTTGCTAACTGTCATATACTACACAGGTGGAGCCAGAGCCACACCAGTGGAGCTTGCAGTGCAGTCTTAGTCAGAAGATACAGGTCCAGAGTGCAAGGGCCTTCTCCACCCCCTCCTGGGCAATCACAGAGATGAAGTACTGAAATTAGAAATGGCATCCAACATACACAACCAGACACTCTTGTGAAAGGCTAATGTACCCATCTTCTCCAGACCTGCAGCTTACCCTCACCCTTAGATGTATTTCCACTCCCTTGTCCTGGCTTGGCTTATGTGGTATTTTAGGTTCCCTATTATCATGTTTATCCAAATGAATAGTGTGTGGTACTTCGTTGCCCCCTACAGGGCTTTCTTTTCATGTACACACAAACACACAGATAGAGATTTCACCCAGTATTTCACTACTGGGTGAAATACCACAGTGTGCCATCACAGCAGCAATATTTGTGACCTGTTGCCACAAGAAAAGGGCAACCAGTGAAGAACAAACACCATTATAAATACAACCCATATTTATGTTTATTTATTTTCCCTTTTGTACTTTAACTATTTGCACATCGCTACAACACTGTATATTGACATAATATGACATTTGAAATGTCTTTATTCTTTTGGAATGTCTGTGAGTGTAATGTCTACTGTTCATTTTTATTGTTTATTTCACTTTTTTTTATTATCTATTTCACTTGCTTTGGCAATGGTAACATATGTTTCCCATGCCAATAAAACCCTTGAATTGAGAGAGAGAGCGCGAGAGAGAGCGAGAGAGAGAAGATGAAAAAGAGAGGACAAAAGACAATAAGAGAGACCAATTCCAGCATCATTGACTAGAAGGCTAGCTGACAACCAGTCAATAGTTCTCAGTAAGGAGGCCATGTAGCCCATAAAGATGTGTTGTCCTCCATGTTCCTGAAGAAGAGGGCCCTGGAGACCTGTCCCAGCACAAAGCAGAGGCAGCAGAGAGATCCTCTCTTCTTACAAATGAGCCACAGAAGAGTCCATTAAAACCATGGAGGTCAGCACTTGTCAAATCCCAACATACAGTACAAGCTATCCTAGACCTTCAAAATATAGCTGACATTGAAACAAAATACAGTTATCTGTGTGTGTAGACTGCAGTGGAGTGGGGGAGATAGAGGAGAGTGGATACACTCTAAAAAGTACAAGATCTACTTTCAATTCTATTGTGAAGAGGTATAGATAAAGGATCAATACATGTGTATGCTGCTTTTAGATATTGTTACAATGTGAGATGCTTGGGCTTGTTTCAGGAAGAGCAGTTCTGTTTGTGGTGAAAAAACAAAAGCAGCAAGGTTACCTCTGGGACAGCTCCATTGTATACTACAACAAACAACTATTCCCTATGTAGTGCACTACTTTTGACCAGGGCCCATATGGGTCTGGTCAAAAGTAGTGCGCTATTTACAAGAAATAAGGTGGCATTTGGGACGGAACCAACCTCTTGCTCAACCTCTCCTTCTTCAGAATTGACTACTTCCTACATGATACTTTTTTATGTAATTGTCAGACAGACTGGTGCCTTAACGGAAGACTGGTTATTTGCTATGACACTGTTAAGCCAAGGATCAACTCCTGCTGTCTGCAGCATTGAAGGGGATGATTTGTTCGAGGTAGTCTACCATTGGGATGCATGCAGTTGTGTTGCGCAAGGCCATGGGGCAGAGAGAAACCTTTGCAGTTTTATAGCTAATCTCATGCTGTTCTACACATTTTGACATGGCGCTGTGAGGTCGCCTAGTCAAAGAACTCCTGTGCATTTTGTAAATATTTAACATTTTGTATTCGGTTTTTTTATTTTTTATTTTGTATTAGTATTTTGCTTTTGAATAGCTAAATCAGTATAGATTAAGTCTGGGTTACGTCTATATGTTTCCTGCCCATGAATTTGAAAATCAGCTCTTTCAACAAAGCTTCTGTATGACGCAGGTTTTCTCCTGTGGTACTGTATGTCAGTGGTCATCTTAAAGTTGGATAAGGGCAAGGGAAATGTGGTGAAGGAGGATTGGAGTTGAGATGTTACTCAATATGGTAACTTTGTCTTGCTCTTCCTGGTGCTGAAACTCCTCTCTCTAAATTGATAATGGAGCTTCCTGTAGGCTCAGTGCTAGATTCCTTCTATTCATTAACTATTAGGTCTGGCAGAGGAAATGTCCACTATGAATGAAGATGAGAAATAGGTAACACTCAACTCCTATAGACTGACAGGTTAAACACCATCAGGTTAAGGTTAAGCACCATCAGGAGACTTCCACCAGCGTGTCGTGGAATACCATAGTACACTAATAAGTAGACCTATTAAGCATTGTGTTGTCTATTGTAAACGTGTAAGAAAGGTGGATCACGTTATTGACTTCATTCTCTATCTGCTTGCGAACGGTGGGCCACGTTATGTGAGCTAACTTCTAGCTAACTTCTATTTCAAAGGAACGTGCTTTTTGCTTTGCTTGCCGCCACTTTCAACGTCAATGAAACCATGGTGGAGAGAAACCCTCGATGGCTACCAGAACTGGAAGAAGGGGACACGTCCGTTCAAGACACACGATGCTAGTGTAACATCGTTTCATCGTTCGCTCTGAGACCTTGAAGTAGTTGTTCCCCTTGCTCTGCCGGGGCCGCGGCTTTTGTAGAGCGATGGGTGACGATGCTTCGAGGGTGGCTGTCGTCGATGTGTGCAGAGGGTCCCTGGTTCGAGGACAGGGACGGAAGCTATATTGTGCCTGTATGGTGGTGGGTACATGATTCAATCGCGCTAATCTGGATGGAACAAGAAGACGCAACATATTGTCGGCCAGTCGGCCTACAAGGATTTTTGAAATATAAATATTTTCGCTTAGATTGTGATGATAGCCAGCTCGTTTTACACGATGTATGCACAGTTGACAGGCATAGGGTGAATGCACTTCTCGTTGTTGCTGCACTGGATATTATTCCTTTCATTTCTGACGTGACATTGTAACCAATGCACAGCAGGACGCATGTATATCATCGGCCAACAAGTTATTTTTTTGTGCAATAAAAATACATTCACTAAGATTGTGATGATAGCCAATTTGTTTTACAAGTGTGTGTGCACAGATAACAGGGATAGGGTACATGCATTGCACTTCTCGTTGTGTCTGCACTTTGGACATTATTAATTTCATGTCAGACGTTGTGGTTGCCATTTCATCTGAAACATTATTACCAATACACAGTTGTCTGATTATGCATATGGAATAAATGCACTTGTAAATAGTCATGAAAATCGTAGATTTTCTTAGCACCCCCATGTATTGGTCAAGCCCCCTTTAGCACCAGGAGAGAAAAATCCCGGCTCCTTGCCTGACCCCTGTGTCCTATAGTGCGAGTTATTCTGTGGCGTGTCCAAGAGAAAAGTTCGAGAACTTTTCGCGACATGCTGACTATAGGTCTGTCAACCAGTTAGATACAAGCAACCGCCTCAATGTCCCCCGGTCACCAATCAAAAGTATGAACAGACTAATGAAAAATAACACATGAAAGTCTATAAAGGAAGTAGGTCTATTAAGGAAGTAGATCTACATAGTGCCTGTTCTTCACCCATATTGGATGCAGGCGTTGTTTACAGTATCGATAATAAAGCTAGACAATGACATGTAGTAGCCTAGGCTGGAATTTATGAAGTCAACCTCACCAGTGAGTTTATCTTTGAGGTCAATGATTAGCTGACTTCGGATATTTGCAGAGGGGTGAAAGAGCATTTGCGAATGTGTCCATTTTAACTCTCAAACTGATGAAAGAGACTACCAGATAAAGCAAGTATTTCCAATTTCAGTTGAATATATCCCAATTACCTCATTATTTAATTGTTTCTCCACTTTGAATTGTCATAATTGAATACATTGAACTTTGGAACGCAGGCAGTGGTTTCGTGCGTGCGTAAATGTAACTTAGCCAACCTGTCAAAACAATTGAGGTGGGTATATAGCCTGTGTAGATAGTATACATACTGTAGGACTACCTTTGTTTGAAAACTATTTGTAAATGGGATATTACACTAAATCATTTTCCTTTTTTTAACTTCAGTAATGGACCCATTTGACGCCATCTCTCCGCGCAAGGTTCTGGATCGTGTCTCTACTCTGCTGGGATGCAGCCAGACATCGAATGAAGTAGCCACATATCTGGACAATCACGACGACCTAAAGCACCTACGTGAACAGTTTATATTACCCAAAGTTGCAGAACTCCCTCCTTGTAAGTAAAATGGCAAGCAGGCTTTTTATGCTTTTTAATGTTATGCAGGCTTTTTATGCACTGGCTAGTTGCTTCTCCATCCCCCCATAGCAGTCTGTGGAGTGTCATGATATTATTATCTTATGTGTAGGAAAACCTCTGGCCTTTACTAACTTGTGGCCAGAGTTGTTCTGGCTGCAATGAGCCTTGCTTGCCCCAAGTTAGTCAAAGGAATGGGCTGCTGTATAGTCACTATTGGGAGCTCTTTCTAGAGCGCCCAAATAAATTGTGCATAAGAGCATTTTTTTAAATCTTTACATGTTTAAACTAGTGAGAAATATACTGTATGTGAGTCCTGGATTCAAACCAGGGACTGTAGTGACACCTCTTACATTGAGATGCAGTGCCTTAGACCACTGCGCCACTAGGGTGCCCCAAAACAGTGCTGCTGTTTCTGTTTTGGTGACCCCTGTATCATTCCAAAATGTAGCTGACTGTACTGCAGGTTGTCCTCTAAGCAGTGATGATTTTTGAGTTGTGGTAGTTTCAAGTGGCCCTTTTCTTACATGCAGAACTGTTTTAACTCAGCAACATTTGTGGGTTTTTAAGCATGAACTGCTCGTTTCAAGTCCTGCCACAACATCTCTATTGGGATTAGGTCTGGACTGTGATCCAAAACTTCAAATGTGTTGCTATTTAGCCATTTTGATGCAGACTTGATTATGTGTTTTGGATCATTGTATTGCTGCATGACCCAGCTGCGCTTCAGCTTCAGCTCACAGACGGACGGCCTGACATTCTCCTGTAGAATTCTCTGATACAGAACAGAATTCACGGTTCTTCTACTAAGGCACAGTCCACAGGTGAAGAACAAATGGTCATCTTGGCTGGTTTTGCTTGTAAATACTTTTTTAGTTTTATCACAAACATTAAAATATTTTTCAAGCGAGGTCCTGAGACAGCAAAGCATCCCTAATTCATCACACTGTGCTTGACCGTTGGTATGAGGTTCTTACTGTGGAATGCAGTGTTTGGTTTTCATCAGGCATAATGGGACCCTTGTCATCCAAAAAGTTATACTTTTGACTCTTCTGTTTATGGAACATTCTTCCAAGAGTCTTGATGATCATCCAGGTGCTTTTTGGCAAACTTGAGTCAACTTTCTGGATGAGATGATACCCATGGACACTTACAGAGTGAAACTGAGTGAGAAATATTTTATTAACAGCTATTAAAATTGACATTTATGTACCCTGTACCCATGTTTTCAACCTGTCAGTACGAGTAGTTATTGAGTGTAAGGGGACAATTACTTTTTCACACAGGGGAATTGGGTGGTGCATACGTTAATCAAATAAAACAGTTTTCAGCTATGCTAACACAATTTAAAAGGGTTTTCTAATGATCAATTATCCTTTTAAAATGATCAACTTAGCCTAACACAACGTGCCATTGGAACACAGGAGTGATGGTTGCTGATAATTGGCCTATGTAGATATTCCATAAACAATCTGCTGTTTCCAGCTACATAAGTCATTTACAACATTAACAATGTCTACACTGTATTTCTGACCAATTTGATGTTATTTTAATGGACAAAAAATGTGCTTTTCTTTCAAAAACAAGGACATTTCTAAGTGACCCCAAACTTTTGAACGGTAGTTTAAATGGAAATTTCAACATGAATTTCCAATGCTATTGTACTTAATCAGGAAAAACTGCGGAATGAGTCCAAAAATGTGCTGGGATGTTATTATTTTGATGATACTGTATACCAGAAATCACCAAAATCACCAAAATGGTTTTGCCCTGCCTATACATGTAGGTCTACAAGATCCTACATACAGAGCGGAAACGGCCTGCCTGGTCAGGTATAATGTGGTCGGAAAATATTGCAGCTGGAAGAGAGATGCTTACAACATTTTGGGTTGAGCTGAATAAAGGAGATGACTAAGCACTTTCATTTAGCTAAGTGTTTGAAAGTTGAATCATGTTAATGACATATTCTTCAACTGTAAAAAAAAAAAAAGCATCTTTCTGGGGCCGAGAAGTATGCCATGATTTGAACAATGCAGGGAAGCTTCTTAGTAAAAATGTGGGGATCGATTGTGCTAATGCACTGTTAATGTTACCCTAGCTGACCTTACGCTTGTGGATGGCACCAAGGAATGCATTTACTTTGTGGGGAACTCACTTGGCCTCCAGCCCAAAATGGCCAAGAAGTACATTGACGAGGAGTTGGATAAATGGGCTAAAACGTAAGTTGTTCCCCCAACGCTTTATGACACAGAATCAGCTCAGCTAAACTTTTAGTCGACTATTTCAAGTAAAGTAATGGTCATTTCAGGATGACATGTCCCCCATGAACCTTTCTCTTTTAATGTAATTGCCCTAACGTTTATCTGTGAAATGTGCATCCTTTCCCTGTAGCTGTGAGCATTGTTTTAATGTTTCTCTGTGTTCTGTTTTACAGTGGGGTTCATGGCCATGTGCAAGGCTCTCGACCTTGGGCCTGGGCGGAGAACAATATAGAGGAACTCATGGCTGATGTGGTTGGTAAGTTCAAACAATAACACATGTCCAATGCATTATCAAATACAATGCATTACCATTTGACATTCTATATTAGTTGTTGGATCATAACAGTTAACATGAGCTAGGGCTGAGATGGGGCTATTTTTAACGATGCATGTCGGCACCTTTACAGGCTTTTTGCTCTGATATGCGACCAAAGGGATCCAGTACACGGTCATGTTTCCCTTTTTCACTCAGCACTGTTGAAAGCCTGTATTCTCCAGCTCTCATAACATTCATGGTTAAATTGTCAGGTAATTCTGATGGCTAATTGTCGTTCTGTCTGGCTGTTGATGATTTATGACAGAGACCTCCTATCTGTGACTGGTTTTAAAAGGTAATTGAACCCTGGCATGGTGCCATCTTCTGCAGAGCGCAAAGTACAGCCAAACCAAACAACTGAAGGCCATTATGCGCCTCGGAGGTCTTTTTTTGTGTGGAAAATGTAGTGTGGAATATGTAGGTTATGATTGCTTAAATGCTATTAGGTAAAAATGTGTTCTAAAGTTATATCAGAGCAATGGGAATGAAATCACGTGTGTGTTTGCGTACGTGCGAACAGGGGCTAAAGCTGAGGAGGTTGCCTTGATGAACGGGTTAACAGTTAATCTGCATATTCTGCTGGTAAGTTAATGTCAAACATTTACAAGTCTCCAGCGTAAACATACATTATATACCGAGACTTTACATAAACAACATGTTATATATTTGCTTTACAGCTGTCTTTTTACAAACCTACAGCAAAACGTCACAAAATCCTTCTTGAGGACAAGGCTTTCCCCTCAGACCATGTGAGTAATTCCAATGACACAGAACTTGTTTTAAACCTACAGGATGTTGGTGTAATGACTGCAGGTAATTTTGTGTTCAAAGTCATTTGCATTCTTCAACTGCATTTCAACCATAATTCATGTTTTTGCCCTAAAAAGACACCTTTGACAGTTGTATAATACTTGAACGTGTGCAGGGCCTACTCTTCATCATTTACCCTGTTGTAATAGAAGAGTCCACTGTTGCTCTTCCCACTACATTGCATCTGTTGTCTCTGTGTTGGTGGAGGAGAGTGGAGTAAATTGACCCACTTTTTTTTATCATGTTCATCATGTGTGATTTTTTTTCAGTATGCTGTGGAATCTCAGATCCAGTTGAAAGGATATGACCCTAAGCAGAGCATGCTGCTCATGAAGCCCAGACCGGTAAAGTAGTCTTCATGTTTTTCTATAATCCCTTTTTGTCGCAATAGAACTTAAATAATAACTTTTATTTGCACCTTTCAAGGTACCCAAGGACATTGAGTATAAAGAGTCAAATTGAGTGTGGAGAAATAGTTTATTAACAGTTATTAACAGTGACATTTATATACCCTGACCAACTGCCGTGTTTTCTACCTGTCAGGGCGAGGAGGTGCTGAGAACAGAGGACATTCTGGACATGATAGAAAAGGAGGGAGATTCCATTGCAGTGGTTCTGTTCAGTGGAGTGCAGTACTACACCGGACAGCTCTTTGATATGGCCACCATCACTAAAGCTGGGCAGAAGAAGGTAAAAGGACTACTTTAGAACCACTCCTCGGTGTCTTTTTCTCGCCTGTAGTGAGACCCTAACATTTGTGTTTTTAAAGGGGTGGGTCTTTTTGGGAAATGTTATTTCAACTTTTGAATGAATTCTTAATTGTCTATGAACTACTTCTAAACCCTTTACAAATCCCCTTAGATTTGTGGACACCCCTTCAAATGAGTGGATTTGGCTATTTCAGCCACACCTGTGCTGATATGTAAAAAATCGAGCACACGGCCATGCAATCTCCATAGTGACAAATTGGCAGTAGAACCTCTCTTACTCCCCAATTTTGTGATATCCAATTGGTAGTTACAGTCTTGTCCCATTGCTGCAACTCCCGTATGGAGTCAGGAGAGGTGAACGTCGAGAGCCATGTGTCCTCCGAAACACGACCCCGCCAAGCCGCACTGCTTCTTGACAGACTGCTCGCTTAACCCGGAAGCCAGCCGCACCATTGTGTCGGAGGAAACACCATACACCTGGCGACCGTGTCAGCGTGCAGGTGCCCGGCCCGACACAGGAGTCGCTAGAGGACATCACAGCCGGTCAAACCCTCCCTCATGGGTCTCCCGGTCGCGACACAGCCTGATATCTAACCCGCATCTGTAGTGACGCCGCTAGCACTGCGATGCAGTGCCTTAGACCACTGCACCATTCGGGAGGCCTAGTTCGTCAAATTTCTGCCCAGTTGGAGCTGCCCTATTCAACTGTAAGGGCTGTTATTGTGAAGTGGAAAAGTCTAGGAGCAACAACGGCCACACAAGTGGTAGGCCACACAAGCTCACAGAACGGGACCGCCGAGTGCTGAAGTGCGTAAAAATCGTCTGTCCTCGGTTGCAACACTCACTACCAAGATCCGAACTGCCTCTGGATTCAACATCAGCACAAGAACTGTTTGTCTGGAGCTTCATGAAATGGGTTTCCATGGCCGAGCAGCCGCACATAAGCCTAAGATCACCATGCGCAATGCCAAGCGTCGACTGGAGTGGTATAAAGCTCGCTGCCATAGGACTGAGTGAGAATGCGTTCTCTGGCTTCACCATCTGGCAGTCCGACGGACGAATCTGGGTTTGGCAGATGTCAGGAGAACACTACCTGCCCCAATGCTTTAATGTTTTTGTCAAATAATTATCTCTATTTGGGCTTCTTGCGGTCAATTTGTAGTCTACAAATTATTTGTAATTATGCTCCGGCCTCTGACCCGCCACTCAAGAAAAAATCGGCCCGCAGCTGAATCTATTTTATGATCCCACGCCTTCTTAGAGGGTACTCCAACATGATCTGATGGTGTTTTATGAAGGTTCAATTTAGACGATCAAGAGAGTAACACTGCTCTCTGGTGTCAACTGTGATACTGTCACTACATTGCGACAAAGAAGTGGAGTCTTTTATAATCAGTGGTTAAATTGGGCAGGAGTCACGCCCACCTACCTCCTTTCTAGATTCTATTTTGAAAGTGAACCCTCGTATCAAAGGGGGCGTAAGCTTTATCTACACGTTATTAAACTCGCACAGTCTGGATTTCCTGAACTCTCTTAAGAACCAATGGGAAGAGGATTTAGGTGAACAACTTTCAGACGTAACTGGTCAGAGACTCCATTCTTCATCTATATGTCTAAGACCTGCTGTAATTCAATTTAAAGTAGTTCATCAGCTGCATTGGTCAAAGGCAAAATGATTATAGAGATTAGACCAGAAATAGATCCCACTTGTGACCGATGTAAGCAGGCTCCTGCTACTTTATTACATATTTTGGACAGGCCCGAAATGGACCTTTCTGGAAATAAATTATTGAGATGTTTTCTAAGATACTGGAGAGACCTATAGAACCTTATTCAGAGTGGCACCAAAGGAGGCCCATCTAAACAGTTCTATGGGCAACATACTGGCATTTACTATTCTTCTAGCTGGACGTCTTCTACTATTTAAGTAGAAGGATGGGTTTCCTTCTACTTTTAACCATTGGATGAAGGAAGTTATGCAACATCTCCAGCTAGAGAAAATATGCTACTCCGTTAGGGGATCTGCAATTACATTTTCTAATATCTGGCAACCTTTCCTATCCTTTGTAGAAGACATGGACCCAGCTAATTTCACCCAGCTAACTCCACAAACCAACCCAAATTAGAATTTGTATAAATATTTTGACTCTTTTAAAAAAAAAACGTTGTCTTAGATCTTTGTATATTTTTACTATTTGATTATATTACTCATTGTATATCATGTCTGCTTTAATAAGTCTGGTTTTGGGGTGGGGTTCTGTCAGAGCATGGGGGGGTTGGGGTGGGTTTAATTTGATAGGGGATCCTTGTGTGTTCTGCCCTCTACCTGTTCTGTCTGTTATCTGTAGAATCATAAAAAATGCCAAATGAAAAAACTTGGGTCTGGAGCTACCAGGAACCGGGCTCCTGCACATTGGGTCAAAAGGAGAAACAGATGGAGCCGAACTCCAGCAATTTAAGGTTTTGAAGAAAAAAATAGGATAAACCAAGGTTAAGGTTAGGGTTGAGGCAAGGGTTGAACTGGGATGTGGACATGAAGCTAGGGTTAGGGTTAGGGTTGAACTGGGATGTGGACATGAAGCTAGGGTTAGGGTTAGGGTTGAACTGGGATGTGGACATGAAGCTAGGGTTAGGGTTGAACTGGGATGTGGACATGAAGCTAGGGTTAGGGTTAGGGTTGAACTGGGATGTGGACATGAAGCTAGGGTTAGTGTTAGGTTTGAACTGGGATGTGAACATGAAGCTAGGGTTAGTGTTAGGTTTGAACTGGGATGTGAACATGAAGCTAGGGTTAGTGTTAGGTTTGAACTGGGATGTGAACATGAAGCTAGGGTTAGGGTTGAACTGGGATGTGAACATGAAGCTAGGGTTAGGGTTGAACTGGGATGTGAACATGAAGCTAGGGTTAGGGTTGAACTGGGATGTGGACATGAAACTAGGGTTAGTGTTATGCTTGAACTGGGATGTGGACATGAAGCTAGGGTTAGTGTTAGGTTTGAACTGGGATGTGAACATGAAGCTAGGGTTAGTGTTAGGTTTGAACTGGGATGTGAACATGAAGCTAGGGTTAGTGTTAGGTTTGAACTGGGATGTGAACATGAAGCTAGGGTTAGTGTTAGGTTTGAACTGGGATGTGAACATGAAGCTAGGGTTAGGGTTGAACTGGGATGTGAACATGAAGCTAGGGTTAGGGTTGAACTGGGATGTGAACATGAAGCTAGGGTTAGGGTTAGGGTTGAACTGGGATGTGGACATGAAACTAGGGTTAGTGTTATGCTTGAACTGGGATGTGGACATGAACCCAGGGTTAGTGTTAGGGTTAGGGTTGAACTAGGATGTGGACTTGAACCTAGGGTTAGGGTTAGTGTAAGGCTTGCATTGGGATTAAGGCTGGTTAAGGCTATGGTTAGGGTTGAACAGGGATGTGGATATGAAGCTAGGCTTTGAATTGTGGATGAGGGTTAGAGTTGATCCAGGATGTGAATATGAAACTAGCATTAGGGTTAGAGGAATTCCTAATTCAACCCTTGTTTACAATGGACAATGGCCATTGTATCCATTGCGTATAGTCAATTTATTTGATCATGCTTCTATCTATTGTATAATGTTATTATTAACATTGGCCTTTGAGGTATTGAAGCATGTTTTTTAAAACAAAAAATCATTTTGTCTGACAACAGCTGCTCCAACAGCGTCCTCTGTTGTCAGGTACATGTAACAATTTGACATGATTGGCTCGCAGGATTTGTCTGCATTCACCTCATGCAAGTGCATGACGCCCATTCCAATTCACTCCATGCTGAGAATGACATTTGTCAAATAAACAGCAGTGTGTTGACAAGGAAATATCAATGATGACACTCAGGAGATGTCAAACCAAACACACACACAGAGTGAGAAACCTTCCCTCTCTGTCACATTTAGCAGGGCAATCAAAACAACCAGACTAAGAATCCTAATGATCCACACAATAATACCCCCACTAGGAATACATGAATCATTCATGAAGTTTATCTTAAAAAGACGCGCACACGCAAACAAACACACACAGACACATGCCGATGAATTGCCTCTGATGCGTCCTGACTGCACAGCTCCGGCCTGCTGCCCTTAGCATCTGCCATGACAGTGCGTTTTTGTTCTTCCCACAGGGCTGCTACGTTGGATTCGACTGTGCACACGCAGCGGGCAATGCAGAGCTGAAGCTGCATGACTGGGGAGTGGACTTTGCCTGCTGGTGCTCCTACAAGGTCAGCATTGGGGTTTGTGTGGAGAAATCAAGGGCAAATGAACTGCTGGCAGTGGCTTTACTCTCAGTTTCCTGTCCAACACCTGCTGACACAGGAAGACAACAATATGTGGGGTAGAAATGGACTTGTTCTAGCTTAATATTGCCAACAATGATTTTCTTGCAGTTGTTATCGATGCCCATTTCAAATATGGCAGATTATCCTTGGTCTTGAATACTGTAGAAAATAGGCAGACAAACTATGCAATGTGTTGACAGAGTTATTTGTACTCATGTGTAGTATGTGAATTCTGGCGCTGGTGGACTGGCTGGAGCTTTTATCCATGAGAAGAATGCACATACAGTCAAGCCCGCGTGAGTATAACAGTGCAGTACAGCTCAGATTTGTGTTCATATTGCGTGTTGACTATGTTATACGTTTTAACTACTTGTTACTTTCTCTCTCAGGCTCACGGGATGGTGGGGACATAACTTGAAAACAAGGTTCCGCATGGATAATGGTATCAACATATTTGTGATCATTTTCTCATTTTATCCCCTATACTGGGACACATTACAGAATGTTGCATCAAGTTGGCATTGTCGGTCTCTAAGCAGAGATATCCATGTAGCTTGATTTACACTGACATCTCCTGGTCATATTAGGGTATTACAGGAAATAGTTTATACCGTGTTTTCTTTTCACCCTTTCAGTCAAGTTAGAACCCAAATGAATTAATCACGAACATCCTACATTTTTTCTTACCATAGAAATGGATCTACTACCTGGTATAAGTGGCTTTCGGCTATCAAACCAACCCATCCTGCTGGTGTGTCCACTGCAAGCTAGTTTAGAGGTGACTGGAACCAATTTGGGTTTTTTATATCAATTTCATACAGCAAATATTAGATCAAGTTCGTACTCATCTCTCTTATCATGACCTGTAAAAGGTTGTAACTTCCTGGATTGACTCTTCCAGTCAATCCAGGATGTACACTGAAATTCTAATTCTCTTCAATGCTTTTCAATTAGGAGAATTTGGAATTGGAATTTTGTTTACTTTATGAATTGAAATGGGATTGACTCCAGCCCTGGCAATAACTGTTTAGTTGTCAATCTTTGCCAATATGTCCAGGTCTTTGCTATGACCAGTATGGCAGCTCTGAGGAAAAAGTCCAGACTTCTGACTGGTTACTTGGAGTGTCTGATCCAGCACTACTACAACAAGGACGAGGCCCAGCCTCACAAGCCCTACGTCCATATCATCACTCCCTCCCACCCTGAGGAACGAGGCTGCCAACTCTCCCTCTCTTTCTCGGTCCCCATCGCAGCCGTGTTCCAGGAGCTGGAGAAGAGGGGCGTCGCTGTGAGTGTCTTCATATATACAATAGTAGTACAGTATTGGCGAGTTTCCCCAGACCCATTTTAAGCCTAGCCTGGACTAAAAAGGACTGTCTAAAATAAATACAAATTCACTTAAAAAAAAGTAATAATTCATTGACCATGATTTTTAGTCCAGATGTGGGCTTACATGTAATTTGGGCCCTTAATATGTATGCTGAACAAAATATAAACGCAACATGTGAAGTCTTGGTTTCATGAGCTGAAATAAAAGATCCCAGAAATTTTCCAGAAGCACAAAACCTTATTTCTCTCAAATTTTGTGCACACATTTATTTACATCCTTGTTAGTGAGCATTTCTCCTTTGCCAAGATAATCCATCCACCTGACAGGTGAGGCATATCAAGAAGCTGATTAAACAACCGCAGACCACGTGTAACCACCCCAGCATAGGACCTCCATATCCAGCTTCTTTACCTGCAGGATTGTCTGAGGAGGGAGAGGGAGGGTGCTGAGGAGTATTTCTGTCTGTAATAAAGCCCTTTTGTGGGGAAAAACGAATTCTGATTGGTTGGGCCTGGCTCCCCAGGCCCACCCATGGCTGCGCCCCTGCCCAGTCATGTGAAATCCATAGATTAGGGTATAATTTAATTGATTTCAATTGACTGATTTCCTTCTATGAACTGTAACTCAGTAAAATATTTGAAATTGTTGCATGTTGCGTTTATATTTATACTGACTAAAAATATAGTGTTTTACACATGATTATACATACATAGATTCAAACCTATGTTTTGGAATTGACTGTTGCTGTTTTGATCTATTCTCTCCATGCCATCTCAGTGTGACATGAGGGAACCCAACGTTCTGCGCATCGCTCCGGTGCCGCTCTACAACTCCTTTAGTGACGTACACCGCTTCATCACTATTCTAGGATCAGCTCTGGCTGCCAGCAAAGAACTACAGCAATGATAGAAACAGTCTTTTATTGTTACCCCACCTTTCAGAGTATTTTTGTCAGTGCAGTATAAAAACATATTGTTTTTATTGACAGTGTGCTGGAGTCATTGACAGGTCTTCTGAACTACTGTCCCAAAGAATTGCAATATGTTTTTTCTAGGCTACTCAGTAAAACTAAATTGGTTGGAATTGTATCCCTACTCAAAATTTTGTGAGACAAGTTTGTTACTATACAATGTCAAATAAAAGCAAATAGTCAATTACTGTGAATCTCAATTCAAGATGAGCTTCTGCATTTATTTAGTCAATGCTGAGACCAAGGTCTCTTTTCCAGATGAGCTCTGTATAGCGCACATCCATGGTAATTGCCTACGGAGCAGCAAGAGGAACTGCCCCTCCCTACCTTCAGGCTCAACCATACACATCAAAATACAATAAACACATTAAACTACAACTGCCAGGGCAGAGAAAAGCTTGGACTGGGCTGAGCCGGAGCTGCCCCTCCGTGGGGGTGGGAGGGCCAATAGACCAGAGGTGGCAGAGTCCTCGGGTTGGGGTGTAGGGTATGAGCAGAGCCTGAAGGTTGGGCAGTTCCTCTTGCTGCTCCGTAGGCAATACCATGGTCTTGTAGTGGATGGGAGGTTTGACTGGAAGCTAGTGGAGTGTGCGGAGGAGTGGGGTGACATGGGAGACCTTGGGAAGGTTGAAAATCATGCGGGCTGCAGCGTTCTGGGTAAGTTGCATGGGTTTGATGGCACAAGCGGGGAGCCCAGCCAACAGCGAGCCTGGATTTGGACCTGCGTGTAGGGTCGTACTGCAGGAGTGAGCCACTGCTTTGATGTTTGCAGAGAACGACAGTGTTGTCTAAGGTCACGCCAAAGTTCTTTGCACTCTGGGAGGGGGACACTGGAGCTGTCAACCGTGATGGAGAGGTCTTGGAGCAGGCAGGCCTTCTCCGGGAAGAAGAGCAGCTCTTTCTTGTCGAGGTTGAGCTTGAGGTGCTGGGCCGACATCCAAGCTGAGATATCTGCCAGGCAACGCAGAGATGCGTGTGGCCACCTGGGTGTCAGAAGGGGGGAAGGAGAAAGGTAGTTGAGTGTCATCCACATAGCAATGTTAGGAGAGACCATGTGAGGATATGACAGAGCCGAGTGATTTGGTGTATAGAGAGAAGAGGAGAGGGCCTATAACCGAGCCCTGGGGGACACTAGTAGTGAGAGTATGTGGTGCAGACACAGATCCCCTCCACATCACCTGATAGGACCTGAGAAGCCCAGCCCTGCGAGGGTGAAGAGGAAGATCTGATGGTTCATGGTGTCGAAGTCAGTGGATAGATCTAGGAGAATGAGAACAGAGGAGAGAAAGTCAGCTTTGGCAGTGTGGAGAGCCTCCGTGACACAAAGAACAATTTTGGTTGAGTGACCCGTCTTGAAGCCTGACTGGATAGGGTCAAGAAGATCGTTCTGAGGGAGATAGCGAGAGAGTTGGTATAGAAAATAAAAAATAAGTGATACCAGTCAGAGGGGTCAAGTCAATCAATCAAATGTATTTATTACGCCCTTTTCTATCAGCAAATGTCACCCAGTGCTATACAGAAACTCAGCCTAAAACCCCAAACAGCAAGCAATGCAGATGTGGGAACACGGTGGCTAGGAAAAACTCCCTTGAAAGGTAGGAACCTAGGAAGAAACCCATAGCGGAACCAGGCTCTGAGGTGTGGCCAGTTCTCTTCTGGCTGTGCTGGGTGGAGATTATAAGAGTACATGGCCATTTAAGGTCAGATTGTTCTTCAAGATGTTCAAACGTTCATAGACGACCAGCAGGGTCAAATAATAATCAGTGGTTGTAGAGGATGCAACAGGTCAGTATCTTAGGAGTAAATGTCAGTTGGCTTTTCATAGACAAGCATTCAGAGATCGAAACAGCAGGTGCGGTAGACAGAGTGTCGAACAGCAGGTCCGGGACAAGGTAATGTCCGGCGAACAGGTCAGGGTTCCCTAACCGCAGGCAGAATAGTTGAAACTGGAGCAGCAGCACTACCAGGTGGACTGGGGACAGCCAGGAGTCATCAGGCCAGATAGACCAGAGACATGATCCCTAGCCCCCCGGCACATGGACTATTGCAGCATAGATACTGAATCAATGGAGACACTAGTTCTATTTGAGTGCGTCCAGTGGCTCAATAGGCTGAGTGAATGAAAAGTGGATATCGTCTAGGGAGGGAGGGGTGGACGATTAAGGAGGAAGGAGTTTCCTAGAAGAAGCCTATTTTAATTCTTAATTTCTTAACTAACTCATCAACATGCTTTTTAAAAGATAGCTTTTCGTCAATCCAGATGCTCATATATTATAGGCGGGGACATGATCGATGATGGCACCATCCAAAGTAAGTATGAATAAATCGTCAGATACATTTTTACGTGATTTGGAAAATAACATATACTTGGTGTTACTTGCATTAATTTCAGTTCAACAAAGGCTTTCTGCACGGCAATAAAGACAGATTGAAGTTCTGAAAGTGCCTGGTCAGCTGTGGGGGCAATAGCATACACCACAGTGTCAACTGCATAAAGGTGAAAGTTATTTTTTTTTTTTTTTGATAAACCAATATTTGGTCATTTAAATAGTGAAAAGAACCAGACCAAGAATCGATCCCTGTGGGACGCCCTTTGTTATGTCAAGAAACACAGATTTTTACACCGTTAGTAAAAACAAACTGTGTTCTGTCCTTTAAATAATTTTCAAACCAGCTACACGCAGCCTGGTCCAGGCCAATTGATGAAGCCTCTGAATAAGTAATGAATGAGCCACAGTGTCGAAGGCTTTAGACATGTCAATGAAAAGGGGACGCACAATGTTTCTTTTTATCTGGTCTGGAACCTGACTGGTGTACATTTAGAATACATTTTGTAGTTAAAAAGTATCTAAGTTGAGTATTTACCAAGGATTCTAGAATTTCTGCTAGTCAGTGGTGGTCGGTGGCATTGATTTTTATTTTAGGAGCATGGTCTTATTTCTATTACAGCATATTGGATGACTGTCACTTATTCACCCAGCTCAATGTAACATGGATAGGTTTAGGCTACTTACTACATGATACTCACATTTTCCATATAACTATCATGAGGTTGCTACAGCCTCTCTCTCTCTCACTCTCTCTCTCTCGCTTCTTCAATTTTGAAGAAATTAATTTGTTCAAAACTGTTCAACTATTGTCTTTCTCTTTGAGTATAATACTACTGCAGTGCTAGCTAGCTGTAGCCTATGCTTTCAGTACTAGATTCATTCTCTGATCCTTTGATTGGGTGGACAGCATGTCAGTTCATTTCATGCTGCAAGAGCTCTGATACGTTGGAGGACGTCCTCCGGAAGTTGTCATAATTACTGTGTAAGTCTATGGAAGGGGGTGAGGACCACGAGCCTCCTAGGTTTTGTATGGAAGTAAATGTTCCCAGAGGAGGACAGAAGCCAGCTGTCCTACAGCTACACCATGGTGCTACCCTACAGAGTGATGTTAAAGCTACTTAGACCTTCATTGCAAAACAGTGTGTCTTGTGAATATATTTAGTATAGTTATATCTAAAATTGCCAACTTTCTTTGTTACACTTTTTTTATTTTTATGAAATTTACTGAGGAGGATGGTCCTCCCCTTCCTCCTCTGAGGAGCCTCCACTGTTGCTAGTGTAGATAGTTTGAAAATGGGGAGAATTATTTAGGTCACACTGGTCACCACCTTTGTGAAGGGGGAATATATGGGACGCCTTCAAGACCCGCCTTCCAGACCTTGCCCAGATAAAATGCTGATTAAAAACATCACTTATAAACATTTTCTCAGTAGTGATGCCAGTCTGACACAACTTGCTTAGGCAAGTAAGGAGAGTAATTTCCACGCTTCATTGCATGAACTGTTTTCCAACATTTAGACAGAACACCAGCAGAGTCTGAGATAGAACTTAAAAAGTATCTAGTTTTAGGTTTCTTGATTGAGGAAGTGCATCTATTTCTCAATTTCCTGAAAAACTGCAGTCAGTTTTTCTAGCCTTGGCCCAAGCCTGATTTCTCATCATAACAAGATTTGAAAGTTCTGTAGAGAACCAAGGATTTGTTCTATTTTTTACTCTAAGGCATTTTACGGGAGCGTGTTTGTCTGCCAGAGAGATAAAATAGAAATAGCACTCCCCCCATATTTTGGTTAGACTTGCCTCTGCCCTCCCATGCCCCTCCCCCCTGTGTTTTGGTGAGGCCTGCCTCCCCCCTCCCATATTTTGGTGATTCTTGCCTTGCAGATATGCATCCCAGCCCGGCCCAGCATGGGGTGTGCAAATGGCATGATTTCATGATTTAGAAACTCTACTGATCCGTCCTTCTCCTTCCTGCATTACACACCTCAGTAGCCTGCAGTCCACTTCCTAGCAATTAGTGCTTACTTCATTACATGTTGGGTTGTTCCTAATGTAGCTCCTGTGTTTATGCACTATTACCTTGATGGATGTCTATCCCACAATTAGACATAATTGGCATATCAATATGCAGAAGCTAAATGGATTAACCTTCTCTACAACTAATGAGCACTCCCATGACCAGCTGGGGAATGGACCAGAATTAGCATTTGTCATTTTTGGGGGTTTGATGATTATATAGAAATAAATAATTTAATAAGGGGTTAGGGGGGTAGTTTCTTTGTCTTTGGTAACTTAACCCCAATATTGTATGCATGTACAATATGTATTAAATGTAGAGATACTCTACTAAGTAACAGGGATTGTTGATAATATTGGTTCTTGCAGTAACATATTAAAACAGGCAACGTGAAAAGGTATGCACAACAATGCTACAATACTACTAACAACACTATACTACCAGTATACTGCACATCCTTATGCCATTGGAAATATATCTAATTCCCTGATTCCTTCTAGTCTAGTTGCTAGTTTGGGCACAGCTCCAGTGAGAAGCGTTACCTACCTAGCTGATTAGTTACAGTGAAATTTGACAGACCGACCTGACTGTGTTCAGTACCTTCTAACCCTGATTTCCGTGCATTCATTTTCAGAACTCTTTGTAATCTAATCACCGACAGCAGCCTTGGTGGTGCTGGGTTTGGTTGCTGGCAGGGATGATGATTTGTGGGTGTTCCTGTACATACCCTGAAAATCCAGGAGGACGCATTGATTCGCGTTCTCTGCCAGATTCCTGTATTGAGGAGAGGTGTGTGTGTGTTTCCGCTGAATCACCATCAGCAAAGAGTCGTGTTAAACATCTGGCCTCTGACACCAGGGAGACTCAGATACCGGCAGCTTTAGCGGAGCGATCTGCCTACCGTGCCAAACTCTGAAACACATCTGACAACCTGCTCAAATAGCAGCATATACTGCATGATTCAATCTGGGTATACTTTCTTCTTTTAGGAAACTGAGGTATTGGAAGAAGAGATATCGTTGCAGTGTTGCAGCATTAGAAAAGCTGAAAGAAGAGGAATGATTACTTTGTTGAAATCATGGTATATTTTATCACTTGCTGAAGTGGGTGAAATATTTTAGACAAAATACAAAGACGTATAAGGCTGGTTATTAACCATATGGAATAAATATGATATACTAATACTGTACATTTTTGATCAAGTCAGCTTTGACTGTTTAGATCAGATTGTTTATGTCTGAAAATTCAGAAACACCTCCTTCCTTTTGCACCTAACATCTTCCAGGTTATGACCCATCTGTCTCTTTAGATTAGGCTTGGGGTATTGTTGCAGGGCTCATTACATAGGCTGTCTGTGATATGAGCTTGAAATTCACAACAAGTGACAGATGTAACGCTTGACTAATTCACACTGACACTTGGCATGAAGGTACTGAAATGGCAGACTTCGTCTCTGACTGTTTTGTGTTCCTATACTAAACAACTTATTAGGACAACCGCTGCTTCAGTGTGCATAGACGTGGTGAATTTGAAAAACTTCAATTTTGGCACTTTTGTGACATTGTCTCTCTCTCTCTTTCCCTCTCCCTCTCTCCCTCTCTCCCTCTTTCAACAAGGACATGTTAAACTTAGCTCCCCAGTCAGTGCTCAGGGCAGTGAGTAGCATAGCTGTGGTCCTGCCAGCAGACTGCAGGTACGGTAATAGGGATTGAGAGCTGCATGCGTCAACCTTAATTACCTTAAATAGCAGCCCCTCAGGCTTCTTTCTACACTCCGTGTGTCTCTGATTTGGCAGATTGAAAAGGTAGCCAGGGAGGCCAGGTATGGGACTTTTCAGCATATTAATTAATTGTACAGTAACTAAACCATGACAGCCAACCCCAGATAGGGAACTTTAGTGACCATTTCTCCAGAAAGGTCTGGTCACACTATTGTAGCTAGCTTCACTAAGGACTGATTCCTTAGTCGTATTTCTAAATTACATGCAGTAATTGTTACTGGTATTCAACTCTAGCTTAGGTGTTCTGTCTCAAGCTAGTGACCTTATTCTGAGCATCATAGTGGTTTTGAAATCAAATAAGGATTTTACTATACAGTATATCTCAAATCAAGCCAATTTACCTGGTCTTACATGTTCCAGATTCAGTTTGAAGCATTGCACTTTTATCCCACTCATGTAGGTCCATTTTCAGTCCAGTGGCGGCTGTACTAACTCTGTGAGAAATGGACAATAAGTTGCAGCTTTAAGTTATCAAAGAGATCCATCAAAGGGCTTTACACATTTCAAGAAGTGGATAAAAGGCTTGTTTTCAGCCAGAAAAGTAGCTTGTTGGGAAAAAAAGAAACAGCTTCATAATTGAGAGAAAATGAGGAATAAGAAATATAAGGCTAAATAGAAGGGAGTGCTTAAGAAAAGAAAGCTGGCTGGCTTTTCTTTTTTCATGTTCAAATCATTTCAATCCCAAATCACATCCTATAACCTTGTTAGTATCGGAGCTGATTTCCATATTAACAACCTCTTCAGAACCTTCAAAGTCTTGAATAATTGACAACAAATGAAATGTTTTGATTGTCGCCGGTCGGCACATAGTATGTTTAATGTTTTATACGTGGCTGGCTGGTTCCTCCTAGCTAATTATGCATTTGTCGGCTAGCTAGACCCCCGTCCCTTCCTGTCCCTTCCTCTCCCTCCGTACTGCCGGTACTTGGTACACACACACACACACATCTGAGCTAGTAATTAACTAGTAGGGGAATGCTCAATGACCTGCACCAGAGTCAAACGTCTGCCAATTCAGCCATTGTTTAGCCACAGAAGTATTGGGATAATTAAAATCTGAAATGAGCTCATAGTTAAAAAGGGAACAGTCTTATTTATAGTGATGATGTTGTAATAGCTAGGTCAGCATAGGAGAGGACTGAGTTATTGATGACACACTCACAAACACACACACAGTTATTGATGACTGTCTGTCAAAGCCATTTACTGCATTTAATCTTAATTTCATAGTATGATTATTTATGTGTACAGTACACACAGAGAGGTGTAGAGTTACAGTTAATATTACATGGATGGATTGAGGATACAACTGCTGATATGGAATGACAGGGATCATGTACAAAGGAGACAGATAGTGAGAGAGCTTGTGTGTGTTCTATAAGTGGACGCATGTGTAAGCTTATTTGTGTGTGTGTGTGTGCGCATCCATATTTGAGTGTCTTTGCATATACTGTATGTGTTTGAAACAGATGACAGTCAGTGCCCAGTCAGGTCTGAGTATGTATCCTGAAGACACTGTCAGGCAGGATTGATTTCCACTTTCCCATTTTATGCAAGTGTTCCTGTAATACAGCTGACCCCCACATTGCGTTACCTTGTCATTCTGCGAGACAGATCAAAGAGAGGATGAGCTGGAAATAGCTGGACTATGACCTTGAACTCAGAGCAGAACGGAGGAGTGACAGAGGAAGTGAGGAGTGACACACACACAAGCACGCTAACCTCCCCACCACCACACACACACACACACACACACACACACACACACACACACACACACACACACAGCACACACCACACACACACAGAGCAAAATAGGAAAATTCTGTTACTGATTATTTTGCCATGGGGACAGTAGAGGGCAGACCAGCACTGTTAAAAAATAGGAAAACATTTCTGTTTTTTGGCTGACCACAAACACATTTATTTTGCACAACATAGTGTTGGGTTTAACATTCTAAGTCTCAACTGACCTGGCTGTATACAGATATATTTGTTAAATATCAAATATATTTGTTAAATGTATAAATGATATCATGATTGATACATATAGTGAACTACACTGAGTGTACAGTCTTGGCCAAAAGTTTTGAGAATGACACATATATTAAATTCCACAAAGTTTGCTGCTTCAGTGTCTTTAGATATTTTTGTCAGATGTTACTATGGAATACTGAAGTATAATTACAAGCATTTCATAAGTGTCAAAGGCTTTTATTGACAATTACATGAAGTTGATGCAAAGAGTCAATATTTGCAGTGTTGACCCTTATTTTTCAAGACCTCTGCAATCCTCCCTGGCATGCTGTCAATTAACTTCTGGGCCACCTCCTGACTGATGGCAGACCATTCTTGCATAATCAATGCTTGGAGTTTGTCAGAATTTGTGGGTTTTTGTTTGTCCACCTGCCTCTTGAGGATTGACCACAATTTCTCAATGGGATTAAGGTCTGGGGAGTTTCCTGGCCATGGACCCAAAATATTGATGTTTTGTTCCCCGAGCCACTTAGTTATCACGTTTGCCTTATGGCAAGGTGCTCCATCATGCTGGAAAAGGCATTGTCGTCACCAAACTGTTCCTGGATGGTTGGGAGAAGTTGCTCTCGAAAGATGTGTTGGTACCATTCTTTATTCATGGCTGTGTTCTTAGGACAATTTGTGAGTGAGCTCACTCCCTTGGCTGAGAAGCAACTCTACACATGAATGGTCTCAGGATGCTTTACTCTTGGCATGACACAGGACTGATGGTAGCGCTCACCTTGTCTTCTCCGGACAAGCTTTTTTCCGGATGCCCGAGACAATCAGAAAGGGGATTCATCAGAAAAAATGACTTTACCCCAGTCCTCAGCAGTCCAATCCCTGTACCTTTTGCAGAATATCAGTCTGTCCCTGATGTTTTTCCTGGAGAGAAATGGCTTCTTTGCTGCCCTTCTTGACACCAGGCCATCCTCCAAAAGTCTTCGCCTCACTGTGGGTGCAGATGCACTCACACCTGCCTGCTGCCATTCCTGAGCAAGCTCTGTGCTGGTGGTGCCCCGATCCCGCAGCTGAATCAACTTTAGGAGACGGTCCTGGCACTTGCTGGACTTTTTTGGGCACGCCTTCTTCACAACAATTGAACCGCTCTCCTTGAAGTTCTTGATGATCCGATGAATGGTTGATTTAGATGCAATTTTACTGGCAGCAATATCTTTGCCTGGGAAGCCCTTTTTGTGCAAAGCAATGATGACGGCACGTGTTCACTTGCAGGTAACCATGGTTGACAGAGGAAGAGCAATGATTCCAAGCACCACCCTCCTTTTGAAGCTTCCAGACTGTGATTCGAACTCAATCAGCATGACAGGGTGATCTCCAGCCTCCTCGTCAACACTCACACCTGTGTTAACGAGAGAATCATCTGGCGAGACTCTAATCACAAGAACACAAGGAACCGGAGGAGACACGCCGATGACAGACGCCGAGTGCCTCTGTCAGACCATCTATCCACAGACAGCGCTAACTCTAGCTCCTCTACCAACGGTGAGCGTTTTTTCTACAACAGAGGGCGTTTTTTGATAAGAGTGATACTTACATGACTCCACTTGAAATGTCATCCTCAGTGAGATATATACATAGGTCTACCACGCCAATCAGTAGACTTACCTGTCCTACCGTTAGTCAAGGAGGAGACGTAGCTATTAATCCAACTGAGGTACCTGAGAACTCTGAGAGAACTACATTTAGAGCAAAAAGTTCATTTGTACCTCCTAAACGTAATGCCTCCATAGAAACCTTCTGTAGGATTGTTGAAAATGATGTAGGTGACCTACTGAAAGACAAACAGAAACACAAATCCTACGATAACCTGAGTAGAGACCAGAGAATGGCTCTTAAGGACTTACAGTCAGAACCTATGATAACCTGAGTAGAGACCAGAGAATGGATCTTAAGGACTTACAGTCAGATTCTATGATAACCTGAGTAGAGACGAGAGAATGGCTCTTAAGGACTTAGAGTCAGATCCTATGATAACCTGAGTAGAGACGAGAGAATGGCTCTCAAGGACTTACAGTCAGATCCTTCCATTATCATAAAAAAATGTGACAAAGGAGGAGGAATTTGTATACAAAACAAATGTGACAATGTGAATGAATGTCGCCGACAACTATCTAAAGGTCACTTCTATCGCAAACTGAATTGTGATCCTACCCTAGAATTCCAGCAAAATACTTCATCCACAGTGGAACGTTGTTTGGAATCAGGACAAATCACTAAACAAGAAGTTGAATTTCTATGTGTGAAATTCCCCAAGATACCAACTTTCTATACAGTCGTGAAATTACACAAACAAGTATCTCCTCCTCCAGGTAGACCCATTGTAGCAGCAATCGACTCTGTGACCTCCAAAATTTCTAAATTTGTGGATTACCACATTAAACCGATGGTTGAGAATCTCCCATCTTATGTCAAAGACACTAGTCACATGATCGCATTAATAGAGGGCTTAGGAAGGATACCAGAGGGCACCCTGCTGGCCACTTTTGATGTGGAGAGCTTATACACTAACATCCCACACACTGGAGGTTTGCAGGCACTGCAACACTTCCTTCAGCAGAGAGACTCTACCTTTGTTCCACCCAATGATTGTATCTTACTACTAACTGAACTGGTATTATCCCATAACTATTTTGTCTTTGAGTCAGATTTTTTCCTCCAAATTCGGGGTTTCGCAATGGGCTCCTCGTTTTCCCCCAACTATGCTAATCTGTATGTGGGACAATTTGAAGAAACATTCCTTTTTAAAACAGACATTCACCCCTTACTTAAAAAAATACTCCTATGGAAGAGATACATAGATGATGTCTTTGTGCTCTGGGAAGGTAGTCAACAGGAACTTAATGAATTCCAAATTCTACTAAATGAGAGCTCTGAATACCTCAAATTCACCATGCAGACTGATGAGAGAAAAATAAACTACCTGGACTTAGGGATTATCAAAGAGAATGATGCATTACACACAGACTTATACACAAAGCCCACAGATCGCAACACCTTGCTATGTGCGGATAGTATGCATCCCCTTCCCCTCAAGAATGGTCTACCATATAGCCAGTTATGCAGAGTTAAACGAATCTGTAGCCACCAGTCAGATTTTGACAGCAATGCTAAAAAAATGACAGAGAAATTCAAAATGAGAGGCTACAAGGACAAATCTCTTGATGCGGCAATGATGAAAATATCTCAAAAACCAAGAGAGGAATTACAAAAAAATCAACCAAAGAAGAAAAACAACGCAACTGTCTTTTGTACTAAATACACCAAACGTTCGGAGAAAATGAAAGCAATCCTGAAAAAACACTGGCATATTCTGCAATCAGACAAAAAAATTGCACACCTCTTCAAGGAACCCCCAATGGTGGTCTATAAGCGTGGTCGCAATATTGGAGATAGTTTGGTAAGATCTGACATGCCCCCTGAGTCGACTCAGACACTCTTGACACCTATCCCAAATGGAAACGACAAATGTGGCTCATGCGCACAGTGTAATAGCACCAAAAAAACATCGTCCTTTACACACCCACATACAGGTGTAAAGATCCCTGTGAGGGGTATCATCTCATGTAAGACCAAGGCAGTAATCTATCTCATCACCTGTTCATGTGGCAAAGCCTATGTAGGACAAACGAAGAGACAATTAAAGCAGCGCATAGCTGAACACCGCAGCTCAATCAGGTGTAAGAATATTGACTATCCAGTAGCAGCCCACTTTGTTGAGGCTAACCATCCTGTCTCCTCCCTGAGATACACAGGTATTGAGCATGTTGCTCTACCGAGAAGAGGAGGTAACATTGAGATCCTACTACTACAGAGAGGCCTACTGGATATTCTATCTAAAAACACTGACCCCTAATGGTCTGAATATTGATTTTGATCTCAGGCCCTTCTTATGAACATTTTCTCCATCATGAACAAGTCTTATATATTTAAAATAATTATTTTTACAGATTATTAAGTATATATCTAATATGTTCCCCCTGTTGATGATGGTTGTTATATATCAAGGTTGAACCATTATTATATGTAACAAAAATGGAATACAAAATAGTGAAATTGAATGAAACCATTTATAATTAATGCCAATATGATGTACAATATTCCATTATGTTTCTATGTGATAACAATAGAATAATATATCTAATATGCCATATACTATATCATATTTTTTAACAGTGTCACTAATTAATTGTAATTAACTTTATCAATACGACACACGCCTCACTACTGTCATTGATTACACTAATTGCACTGTTTGTCTATATAACCTGGTTCAAATATTTATGACATTACCCTGAGGAAGGCACAGTGATGCCGAAACGTTGGTAAATACCCATTAAACTGTTGGGAGAGTATATATGTAGTGTGCCACTTTATTTTGATAGTGTATTGTTTATTCGCCGTTAGTCAGCACCTCCACACAAACTTTGTTCTGGGTGTGCACCAGCTCATGTTATTTTAACGAGAGAATCACTGACATGATGTCAGCTGGTCCTTTTGTGGCAGGGCTGAAATGCAGTGGAAATGTTTTTCTGGGATTCAGTTCATTTGCATGGCAAAGAGGATCACTCTTCATGACATTCTGGAGTATATGCAAATTACCATCATACAAACTGAGGCAGCAGACTTTGTGAACATTTATATTTGTGTCATCCTCAAAACTTTGGGCCACGACTGTACAAAACATAACAACAAAACGTTATGAATCCAGGTTAAAGCTATGATTCAGTGTAGATGAAGGGGAGGAGACAAGTTAAAGAAGGATTTTTAAGCATTAAGATAATTGAGACATGGATTGTGTGTGTGCCATTCAGAGGGTGAATGGGTAACACAAAATATTGTAGTTCCTTTGAACGGGGTATGGTGGTAGTAATGGCGGTCGGTACTATTTATGATAAGAGAGGACAATTTTTATTCTACTTTTATGAGCATACCCTTTTTATTTCTATTACAGGATATTGGATGACTGCCATTCATATTCCATTCACCCAGCACAATGTAACATCGACAGGTTTAGGCTACTACATGATACTATCATTTTCCCTATACCCATCATGATGTGGCTACAACCTAGCCTACGAATGAAAGTTTACAACGTAGGTGCACAGGTCAAGAGACATTTGAGTAATCAAGGTGACAGACATTGACACATTCAATACCGCCTTGCACACTCTTGCATGTTTCTAGCTGATCTAGGGTGTAATCATTAGTCCAACAGTTGCAAATTAAAGTTTATATTGGACAAATTCAGGTATGTTTTCCCACTTTTGTTCCATTTGCTTCCGTTTTAAAATACGTTTTAATCGGAGGAATGAATACACTCAAACACAGAACTAGCAGTCTCATGTAAACAGCATGATTACTTTGCTCGTTGCATTTATAATTCCTTCTCTCATCTACGCTCCCTCCTCTGCTCACGTTTGCTCTTTGCTTGTGGACTTCAGTGCACAATACAACAGCTGCCTGTGACCAGGCGAGAACCTTTACAAGCCAAACTTTCATACCATAACCGCTACACACAACCTACATTGTTTTCACCATATTACTGTCATAGTCAACATAGCTACTAGAACTAACGTGCTAGTAAACCAATCATGCAGTACAGTATATAACCATGCAGTACAGTATACAGCAAGCAGTTTAGCAGTTTCACCAGCAGGCCCCGGTGGCAATAAATTAATGAAACCTCATAGCTTACATTGACTAGGCAGAGATCCAGTGTTGGATAGCCATAGCCAGCTAGCTAACATAGCATCCCTCTCTGTTTGAACCAGGTGTTTGAATAGTCTAAACTAGCTAGATGCATTTGCTAGCTAAGTCAGTGAATGTGAAGCAAAATATATACTATGAAATATAGCTAGCTAGCTCTCTCTCTCTCTCTCTCTCTCTCTCTCTCTCTCTCTCTCTCTCTCTCTCTCTCTAGCTTCTCCTTAATTTCTCCTTAATATTGGTCTTTCTCTTTGAGTCAACTACTCATCACAGTTTATGCACTGCAGTGCTAGCTAGCTGTAGCTTATGCTTTCAGTACTAGATTAATTTCTGATCCTTTGATTGGGTGGACAACATATCAGTTAATTGTATGCTGCGAGAGCTCTGATAGGTTGGAGAATGTCTTCCGGAAGTTGACAAAATTAGTGTAAGTCTATGTAAGGGGATGAGAACCATGAGCCTCCTAGGTTTTGTATTGAAGTCAATGTACCCAGAAGCTAGCTGTCCTCCAGCTACACCATGGTGCTACCCTACAGAGTGCTGTTGAGGCTACTGTAGACCTTCATTGCAAAACAGTGTGTTTTAAACAATTATTTGGTGATGTGAATATATTTAGTATAGTTTTATCAAAAAATAATACTTTTTTAAATATTTAACTATTTACATTATAATTTTTTTCACTGAGGAGGACGGTCCTCCCCTTCCTCTGCCGAGGAGCCTCCACTGGCTAGTAGGTGCAAGTCGCACCAAGAAGTGTAACGCTGCTGGGGTTTTCACGCTCAACAGTTTCCCTTGTGTATCAAGAATGGTCCACCACCCAATGGACATCCAGCCAACTTGACACAACTGTGGGAAGCATTGGAGTCAACATGGGCCAGCATCCCTGTGGAACGCTTTCGACACCTTGTAGAGTCCATGTCCCGATGAATATAGGCTGTTCTGTGGGCAAAAGGGGGCAGTGCAACTCAATATTAGGAGTGCTCTTAATGTTTTGTACACTCAGTGTATATGATTTAAAGCAAACTGTAAAAACAGAGTCAAATCTGCTCCTAATAAGATAAGAGTCTTACAGAAACTGTAACGTTGGAGTCCCAACTACACCAAACCGGCGATGGTTTGGTGCAGTCGCCTGATGAAGCCCAGAACCTGAGAGAGAGAGAGAGAGAGAGAGAGAGAGAGAGAGAGAGAGAGAGAGAGAGAGAGAGAGAGAGAGACAGGAGGGGAATGAGAGCTCACAGATCTTTGCACCTGCACATAGCCCATCTGTAAACAGCCCATCCTGCTACCTCATCCCCATACTGTATTTATTTATTTGCACCCCAGTAACTTGCACATTTGTCTTCAGCACATCTACCATCCCAGTGTTTAATTGCTATATTGTAATTACCTCGCCACCATGGCCTATTTGTTGCCCTACCTCCCTTATCTTACCTCATTTGCACTCATTATTTATTTTATTATATTTTTTAATTTTTCTACTGTGTTATTGGCTGTATGTCTGTGTATTCCATGTGTAACTCTTTGTTGTTGTATGTATCAAACTGCTGTTCTTTATCTTGGCCAGGTCGCAGTTGTAAATGAGAACTTGTTCTCAACTGGCCTACCTGGTTAAATAAAGGTGAAATAAATAAAATCAAAGAGCGAGAACGGGAGAGCCCCAGCTGCGAAAGACTACTCTCTCTTTCTTGCTCTCTCTCTCTCTCTCTCTCTCTCTCTCTCTCTCTCTCTCTCTCTCTCTCTCTCTCTCTCTCTCTCTCTCTGAGATATTTGGTTCATTATAGTTCCCTGGAGAGGCTGCCTCCTGTGAATGAGGCTCATTGCCAGGCCTTTGCTTGCACTGTGATGGAGTGAGACTGAGTTAGAGACTGTCTTTAGGACACTGTTTGGCAGTTCCACAAACACATTTCCAAAAGACAACAGTAGTGCTGTGAGGGAGAGGACATGTATGTGTTCTAACTCCAACACTAGCGGATCTGTTGGACATCAGAAGCCTGTGGATTAGGTGCTGTTCATGGTGGGAATAGAACCCCAATCATGCTATCTATATTAATGACCTACTATAATGATGTTTTAATCGGGGCATGGTTTCACTGTAACACATTTTTCGAAATGTTTTTCTGAATATTTTCTAAATATTTTCAGGACTATTTTTTCACAAGCACGGTATATTCTTCTTCATTTCCATAGCTTTGAACACCCAGATTTTACTGTGTCTCATTTAATTTAGCTCTAAGGTTTGTAGTAGTCTATTTTCTTCTCTCTCCTGCACAATTATCTGTCTCTAATATTTCCCATTGCTTAAGCTCGCTGCCGATTTTGGTTAGGAACTCATAAATAATTTACTGAAAGAGCTCTGGAAATTCATGTGCAATTTGCAGCTGCTAAAATCCGGCTATTGTTTCGCTGGGCTGTTCGACAGAACTAGAGATAGAATCTTAGAATGTTAGACAGTCACTTTGTACAACAGAGAGCATGATCTAAAATTCTAACTGTCCCTTCCTGACAGGCCAGACAATCATTAGTGGGCGAACTGCAAGTCACTGTCCACTAAGGTCTACAAGCTGTCTCCAGCTATAATTTTATATACCAGAGATACCCACATTTTCCTAATATATTTTGATACTGTTTGGTCACATTTATGCTGTTTCACCGTGAACGCGTGTTAAATTAAACAATGCTGTACTGAATAATTTAATATGAGCATTATGCCATATCCTATTTGCATCAACTAGTCTCCCTACTACAAAATATAGATTTTTTTTTACTTTTACCCCACCAACAAAAATCTTCATGAAGGTAGTTTTACTGATTTGATATGATTATTTTGAGAAATTATTGGCCCCTGAAATAATCCTGAATGTCTATGTCAAAGTGCGATATTGTGTACCGTGGTTCTTCTGGGGGAGAGGCTGAGTCAGGGAGTTAGGTTTAGGGATATAGCATGGGGGTGAATAGTCCCTGTCGGCAGCTCCAGGTGCAACCTATCCCTCAGTGGCTCCACGGTACGGGTAAATGCACCCTGACAGTCTGATCTCTCCTCCCCTGGACAGGTGGCCAGTCCTCTGGTTCAGAGGCTCCCCCTTTCCCTCTCCCACCACCCTCTCTCCCCTCATCCTTCTCCCCTCTGTCTCCCCTCTGTCTCTCTCCCCTCTATCTCCCCTCTCCCCTCTGTCTCCCCTCATCCCTCTTCCCCTCTGTCTCCTCACCCAGCACCCCTGAATCTGATACACTGTGGGGAACTCAGCCAAGCCTGGCAGCGGATAAATGACCCCACAATCCACCATCTTAACCGTTGTCGTACGCAGCAAACAGGAGACGGCTCTACACTAGTGTGTGCTTGTGTGTGTGTTTGACGGCTATGGGGAAATAAAACCCCATTTCCTCCCCAGCAGCTCCCAGCTCCCTTCCTATACCCTGACCTATTTTGAGGATGTATCTCTTAACAGAAAGATTAAGGCTGTTTAATGGTAGGTGACACAGCAGTGTCCTGCAGTGTTTTTCTTGCTTAATCCTTAGCATCTTCAGTAAAAGAGCTTTCAGAATAAATTTTGTGAGTTTTTGGCATGCCCCCCTTGAGGGAATGCGGGATTGTCAGAGTGCATTTTTCGATTCTCGGAGGCTATTCCTCAGGAGAGTCATGGAGGGCTTCTCCCCTCAGTGAGTTAGGTAAGAGAGTCAGGAATAGTTGCCAAAATAATTCCACCTAAAGCTCTGTTGGAAATTACAAAATGTTTCTTCTATATTAGTCTGTCACCTTGCCTCAAACATCTCTGGAAACACTATAAAATGAAGACCACTGAAGTGAAGCATTTCCTTACGAGGGGCTCTTAAGAAGAGGAGACTATGTCCTGGGGCTATTTGGTGCCATGCTCAGAGACTCACAGACGAGGCCAGGGGATGTTTAGCAGCTACTGGGCTGTGACCATGTTGTGAAGCTGGCTGTCTGTCCTGGAAGCAGAATCAGATGCCCGCTCTGGCCCTTATCCTATCTTCCTCTCAGGAATAAACAAATACAACAAAATAGTATTCTCTTGTCAAAGAATGTGAAGTTAAATGCCAAGCTTTCTCAAAGTTGTTTTGTCAAATCAAATCATCAAATCAAATTTTATGGTTAGCAGATGTTAATGCGAGTGTAGCGAAATGCTTGTGCTTCTAGTTCCCGCAGTGCAGTAATATCTAACAGGTGATCTAACAATCCCCAACAACTACCTAATACACACGTAAAGGGGTGAATGTACATGCAAGCATATGGATGAGAGATGGCCGAGCGGCATAGGCAAGGTGCGGTAGATGGTATAACATACAGTATATACATGTGATATGAGTAATGTAAGATATGTAAACATTATAAATAAAATACAGTATTTACATGTGATATGAGAACGTAAGATATGTAAACATTATTAAAGTGGCATTATTTAGAGTGGCATTGTAGAAAGTGACATTTATTAAATTGGCCAGTGATTGGGTCTCAATGTAGGAAGCAGCCTCTCTGTGTCACGCCTGCTCCCGCTCCCCCCCTGGCGCTCATGGGCGCCAGGCTTCCCTGCATTACGCACTCCTGCCTTCCCTCGTCACGCGCTTCAGCGATATTGGACTCACCTGGACTCACTCAATTACCTGTTTATTACCTCCCCTATATTTGTCAGTTCTCCAGCTCTGTTCCCCGCTGCTGCATTGTTTGTCATATGTCCGTGTTACCCCTTTGCTGACGCTGTTCCTGTCTTGTTCTATGTCTGGTCCCAGTGTACAGTGGGGCAAAAAAGTATTTAGTCAGCCACCAATTGTGCAAGTTCTCCAACTTAAAAAGATGAGAGAGGCCTGTAATTTTCATCATAGGTACACTTCAACTATGACAGACGAAATGAGAAAAAGAAATCCAGAAAATCACATTGTAGGATTTTTTATTTATTTATTTTCTTGTTTTGTTGGTGACGTCGGGCTTGGATTCCGCCGCCGATGGAACAGGGGGTGCCTAAGCCAGCTCGTTGGGCTTCCACGTCCTAGCTGCCTCGAGAGGTTTCCTTGTCTCGGTTGGCTCGGCAGGTTCCCATCCCACGTCATGCCCCGCCGGATCATCGGGCTTCCACGCCGCAGCGGGATCGACAGTCATTCATGCCTCAGCCGGATCGTCAGGCTCCTATGCCTCAGCCGGCTCGCCAGGCTCCCACGCCCCTGCCGGTTCATGGGGAGTTTACCCCCAGCCGGCTTGCCCAGCGCCCATGTCTTGGCTGGCTCGCCCAGGTGGGACGCCTGGTGGCGCCCCTAGAGGGGGGGGTACTGTCACGCCTGCTCCCGCTCTTCCCCCCTGGCGCTCATGGGCGCCAGGCTGACCTGCATTACGCACTCATGCCACCATCATTTACGCACACCTGCCTTCCCTCGTCACGCGCTTCAGCGATATTGGACTCACTCAATCACCTGTTTATTACCGCCCCTATATTTGTCAGTTCCCCAGCTCTGTTCCCCGCTGCTGCATTGTTCGTCATATGTCCGTGTTACCCATGTGCTGACGCTGTTCCTGTCTTGTTCTGTCTGTTCCCGAATAAATGTCTGACTCCCCATACCAGCTTCTCCTGTCCCGTGTCGGCCCTTACACTCTGAGTTAGTGATTGACCATTTCAGTTTGTCTGTGATGTGTACACCGAGGAACTTAAAACTTTACACCTTCTCAACTGCTGTCCCTTCGATGTGGATAGGGAGGTGCTCCCTCTGCTGTTTCCTGAAGTCCACGATCATCTCCTTTGTTTCGTTGACGTTGAGTGAGAGGTTGTTTTCCTGACACCACACTCCGAGTGCCCTCACCTCCTCCCTGTAGGCTGTCTCATCGTTGTTGGCATTCTAGCCCCCTACTGTTGTGTCGTCTGCAAACTTGATGATTGAGTTGGAGGTGTGCATGGCCACGCAGTTGTGGGTGAACAGGGAGTACAGGAGGGGGCTGAGCACGCACCCTTGTGGGGCCCCAGTGTTGAGGGTCAGTGAAGTGGAGATGTTGTTTCCTACCGTCACCACCTGGGGGCGGCCCATCAGAAAATCCAGGACCCAATTGCACAGGGCGTGGGCCTCCAGCTTGATGATGAGATTGGAGGGTACTATGGTGTTGAATGCTGAGCTGTAGACAATGAACAGCATTCGTACATAGGTATTCATTTTGTCCAGATGGGATATGGCAGTGTGCAGTATTTTAATTTAAAGAAAAAAATATTATTTCACCTTTATTTAACCAGGTAGGCCAGTTGAGAACAAGTTCTCATTTACAACTGCGACCTGGCCAAGATAAAGCAAAGCAGTGCGACAAAAACAACACAAAGTTACACATGGGATAAACAAACGTACAGTCAATAACACAATAGAAAAATCTAAATACAGTGTGTGCAAATGTAGTAAGATTAGGGAGGTAAGGCAAGATATGTAGTGGCGAAATTATTACAATTTAGCAATTTAGTGTGATGGCGATTGTGTCGTCTGTGGACCTGTTGGGGCGGTATGCAAACTGAATTGGGTCTAGGGTGGCGGTAAGGTGGAGGTGGTATGATCTTTCACTAGTCTCTCAAAGCACTTCATGATGACAGAAGTGAGTGCTACGGGGCGGTAGTCATTTAGTTCAGTTATATTTGCCTTCTTGGGTACAGGAACAATGGTAGCCATCTTGAAGCATGTGGAGACAATAGACTGGGATAGGGAGCGATTGAATATGTCCGTAAACATACCAGCCAGCTGGTCTGCGCATGCTCTGAGGACACGGCTAGCGGTGCCGTCTGGGCCACCAGCCTTGCGAGGGTTAACACGTTTAAATGTTTTAGACATGTCAGCCACGGAGAAGGAGAAGGGGGAGCGCAGTCCTTGTTAGCAGGCCGCAACGGTGGCACTGTATTATCCTCAAAGCGGACAAAGAAGGTGTTTAGTTTGTCTGGAAGCGTGACGTCGGTGTCCGTGATGTGGCTGGTTTTCTTTTTGTAGTCCGTGATTTCCTGTAGACCCTGCCACATGCGTCTCGTGACTGAGCCGTTGAATTGCGACTCCACCACCTTGTTCCTGTGGTTTGGTAGTCTTGATAAGGGCTACATTAATATTAACATTGTAATACATAGTCAGGTTAATGAATTACCGTGACCTACCGAGTGGCTCAGTGGTCTAAGGCACTGCATCGCAGTGCTAGCTGTGTCACTTCAGACCCTGGTTTGGTTCCAGGCTGTGTCACAGCCGGCCGTGACCTAGAGACCCATTAGGTGGCGCACAATTGGCCCAGTATCGTCCGAGTTAGGGGAGGGTTTGGCCGGCTGGGATGTCCTTGTCCCATTGCGCTCTAGCGACTCTTGTGGCGGGCCGGGCGCATTCACTCTGACACGGTCGCCAGGTGTACAGTGTTTCCTTTGACACATTGGTGCGGCTGGATTCCAGGTTAAGCTGGCATTGTGTCAAGAAGCAGTGCGGCTTGGCGTGGTCATGTTTCAGAACACACAGAACTTGGGAGAAAAATAATAATATTACCAAATAATTCACATAAATAACATTTCAAGATATACTATACTGTATACTGTACTAGTTGATCACATAGTACAACTATAGAAAACATTTCAACCCACATGACACTTGAATACAGTATGTTGATGTTTTTACTGAATTATGAAGTAGTACAGCTGGAGAGCAGACTCAGAGGTATCCCAGCCAAAGAACAGCAGGCCAGGTTCAGAGAAAGAAATAGAGAGCAAATTGTCTGGTCAGTTGCTACTCCTCTCTAAGATATAAGGGGTTGACCTCTGTTATCTGTAAGGCCTGTTGCTCTCCATCTGTAATGGCAATGTAATGTAATGGCTCCAGGATCTAGGAACTTCCCCCAATCAAATGTTCTATTAACCCAGTGCCATGTGGCCTAATTGAGACTGGATGTGATTAGATACACCAATTTGTCATTTCTACTTATGTTTGGTAATGTCCCAGCTAGCACATAACGTTCTGAGAACCATATGTTTCTTAGGGCTTGGTGAGAGCGTGGTTGTCGTATGGCTATTTTGCACACAACCTTCCCACAATGTTTTGGGAATGGTCCAGCATAATTGCTTGGCTTTGGATCATTCTCAGTACGATTAAGGAACTTGACAAAATACGTTTATTTTCATGGTATTTCATTGATTTAACAGAACGTTTCCTAAAAGTTCAAACATGGTTACATTTAATTACATTTTTGGTAATGTTCTAGGTACGTTCTCCAACTGGTTTGACATTGGGAATGTTCTCAAATAGTTCATAGAATGTTAAGAAACAACGTTCTTCTGTGGGAATTTCAATACTTCAGCATAACGTTTCCTACATATTTCCTCATGGTTCCATTTAAACTAATGTTCTCAAATTGTTCTGAGAATGTTAAGAAACAATGTTCTTCTGTGGGAATTTCAATAATTCAGCATAACGTTTCCTACAAGTTTCCTCTTGGTTCTATTTAAAGTCATGTTCTCAGAAAACTTTCCATAAAACCACATTCTAAGAAAGTTATTTATAAACATATGCTTTCCGCTCCCAGCATCAACAAACTCTCTCTCTCTCCTCTATCTTATTAAGTGTGTTCAGGTGTGTTGGCTGTGTACACTGATCTTAATGAGTGCTTGTTTGAATAGACTAAAATGAACAGCTTTGCATGAGTAACAAAAACATGGCATGATACAGTATCTCCACCCGCATTGGACTAATTCCCTGGAGAGAGAACGGAAGATCATAGTTTTGAATATCGCTGATGCCGTACCACAATAAAACATGTATCTGTTTGCAATATTAATGCCTAAGCAAATTAATTTCCATGTGTGCTTGGAGTTCAAATTGACATCATTTGAGTCTATTGGAGGTGTACCTGTTGATGTATTTCAAGGCCTACCTTCAAACGCTTTGCTTGACATCATGGGAAAATTTAAAGAAATCAGCCAAGACCTCAGAAAAATTATCGTAGACCTCCACAAGTCTGGTCCATCCTTGGGAGCAATTTCCAAACGCCTGAATGTACCACGTTCATCTGTACAAACAATAGTATGCGAGTATAAACACCATGGGACCATGCAGCCGTCATACCGCTCAGGAAGGAGACGCATTCTGTCTCATAGAGATGAATGTACTTTGGTGCGAAAAGTGCAAATCAATCCCAGAACAACAGCAAAGGACCGTGTGAAGATGCTGGTGGAAACAAGTACAAAAGTATCTAAATCCACAGTAAAACGAGTCCGATATCTACATAACCTGAAAGGCCACTTAGCAAGGAAGAAGCCACTGCTCGAAAACTGTCATAAAAACGCCAGACTACAGTTTGCAACTGCACATGGGGACAAAGATCATACTTTTTGGAGAAATGTCCTCTGGTCTGATGAAACAAAAATATAACTGTTTGGCCATAATGATCATCGTTATGTTTGGAGGAAAAAGGGGGAGGCTTCCAAGCCGAAGAACACCATCCATGAAAGAAATAAAAGCTGAAATAAATCATTCTCTCTACTATTATTCTGACATTTCACATTCTTAAAATAAAGTGGTGATCCTAACTGACCTAAAACAGGGAATTTTTACAAGGATTAAATGTCAGGAATTGTGAAAAACTGAGTTTAAATGTATTTGGTTGAGGTGTATGTAAACTTCCGACTTCAACTATATATATATATATATATATATATATATATATATATATAAAACATCTGATATATCCATTTATGTGTTATGCAACAAATTATTATTTATGTTAGAGATGCTTAATTTAGTGTGGACATTTAAATAGCCATGTGAATGAAGTGTCATATAATTTAACATTTAATCTCAGACTCCCACAGAAATTATAAATTATACATTGATTTGATTTCATGTTTCTACTCCATTTCAACTTATTTTTTTGTTTCTTCAGTGAGGATAAAGACCATCAAATGTATTGTTAAATAGTTATATTGCTTATGCCCCTTCCTGATGGTGTGTGTGAGTGTCTTATCTCCTTGAGAGGAGTAAAATGTTCTAATCTGGTCCCCAATAGACTTAAACTCTATCTCCAGTACGTTAACTGTTCAGCATAATCCCAGAACCCAGCACCCGGCAAGTAGGTCATGTGGTCATGTTTGTCAAACCCAGCTGAAGTGAACATGACATTTTTCCTGGCTTAATTCAGAATAAAATATGCATGCGAACTGAACTTTAGATCTCTGGAGAGAGGCGTAAACAAGTATGAAATTAAGTGTCTTTTGAAATGCTGGGCCAGGGACGTGAATCGAATTGAGACGCGCGCATTATTCACGTTTACTGCCTTCAGTAGAGAGAGAGAGAAAGAGAGAGTGGAGAGAGAGAGAGAGAGAGAGAGAGAGAGAGAGGCCTCTTGTGTTGGATCACTGAAAAAGTTCTTCCACGTAAGTAAAAAATGATGGCTAGAATGTTCCAGAGGATACCTGGTGCAATGAATGGGGATGCCCATTACAGTAAATATATAATATTTCTAGTATTATGTCATCAATACTCTTTAGAACTGCTTATATTGTGGTCCTCTGTAGCTCAGTTGGGAGAGCATCGCACTTGCAGCGCCAGGATAGTGGATTCGATTCCTGGGACCACCCGTGCGTCAAATGTATGCATGCATGACTGTAAGTTGCCTTGGATAAAATAATCTGCTAAATGGAGTATGTTATTATGGTATGTTGCAAAGTCATCACGCCTGCAGTCCTTGGTTCTATCCCAGTATAGAACCGAGTTCCCTTAGCTCTTCTCTCATTAAGAACAGCTAACTATGTTTGTCCCCGTTTTAACAGTAGGTTACTCTTAACACCCCAAGAAACAGAAAACATCCTGATATCCCCCAGGACACTTTACCATCAGCCAGTTGGTTGTAGAGCAAATCTTAACATTTTAATAAGAGCTTAATAATAATTGAATATTGCCTTATTTGCAATGCACATTCAGGCCTAATACAAGTATGTTATGTGTTTTTAAATGTGTTTGATATACAGTAACTGGATGACTGGTTGACTGGAGCGCTGCTTTAACAAGGATACCATAATGCTCAACCATCAGGCCACAGAGCATGGATAAGGGTGCAGTCCGGGGTTCAAATAGTATTTGTTATCATTTAAATACTTTTTGTTTGATTGGGTCTGCCTGAAGAGCTACATCATAGAGGTTTGCGTTTTTGGGACTATTTAATTGATTCCATTGTGCCAGGGAAGCTCAATCAAGCGCTGCAAACGTGTTTGAAACAAAACAAATACTACTTGAACCCACACCTGGTACGGTGGACCAGGCTGCTGCAGTTAGTTTGAGGACCACCTGACAGACATTGTGCCCAGACCAGAACAGACCAGACCAGACGAGTGGAACCTCCAGCCAGCCTCCCGATGAGGGATGGAACAGAGCAGGAAACTACAGCCCATATCAGTGGAAATTATCCCTCAGCAGAGAGATACGGACAGGATTAGATGTTATCCCACTGTAATTTCCTCTGTGTGATGAATGGGTCTAGATACAGGCCTTATTGTCTGTAACCCTTTGAAGACCTCTCTGATTATTACTTATGATCCATTTACCATCAGGGCCTTTCTGACACATGCTAGCAATTGCTCTCTGACCACTCCCACGCCGGCGTACTTTTCTGATAAAGCATTCTGGCCTCACAGACACACACCATACACACACAAACACTGAGTCATACAATGCATAATATATATTTTGTATCCCAATGGTTCTGTCAACTGTGTTGTAGGTACATCAGTCATAAGCTACAAACTGTGTGTGTACAGCAGGTTGATGTTGGGTAGCCACTGTGAAAGCAGACCCTTTCTCTGACAACCCCTCCTACAAAACCCCACAGCTGAGCTGCCACAGACATACAGGGAAACAGGGAAGCACCTATCTCTGTAAAAGCCATGCAGCTGGCTCAGGTAATTTCACAGCCACAAACCCTTGGTGTGCAGTCATGTTCCCCTACAGCACCCCAGCCATGAGCTAATTCATTACCTGTCTGAGACGGCCGTTGAGAGGACCGGGGACACGAGTGGTGGTGGGGGATGAAACAGCGAAACACCTTCTGGAAACGCTAGCGTTAAACAAGCTATTTAGGGGGAGATATGTCTCCTAAACGCCACAGTGAAAACAGACAGTGATGTAAAGCTCCCAGTGAAATGGTTCGTCCTGGTCCTGGGGGCTAGAGGAAAGAGAGAGAGAGAGGAGGAGGAGAGGGGGATGGAGAGGAAAAAAGACCTATTGTGACAGACCTGGGTATCCTCAAATAGAAGCTAACCCAGGGAGGCAGGCCAACTCACCTTGTAGCAACAGCAGTCAGAAAAAAAACACACAGGCTCACCTCTGCTAGTCAGGCTGGGGTGAGGGGAGCTGAGGGGAGCGAGGCCGCGAGCTGTCTGCCGTGACATTGCAGCGTTGCAGGGCTGGGGGAAGGAAGCGGGGGGCCTGGGTGTCTGACAATGTGTCCCCCTCAACCTCCCTGCTGTGTGATAGCTGTCAGGGGGTGTGTGGGGGGACTGGGCCGGATCTGCCAGCACGCATCTGGCTGACAGGCGACTGGGAAGGTGCACTGCAAGCGCACGTCACTATCAATAACCCCTGACGTGGACGATGGGTCAGGGACATACCCCTGGTACATAACATACAGTCACCATGCACTCTCTGTTTTAATGTGTGTGTGTGTGCGTGTGTGTGCGTGTGTGCGTGTGTGCGTGTGTGTGTGTGTGTGTGTGTGTGTGTCTTGGCCTTGCGTGTGTAGTGGGGGTTGTCACCTAACACAGAGTCATGTTTGCTAATACTGAGATTCGTGAATCCATTGGAAAAATACAGTGTATGAATAAATAGTGGTTTAGACTAACATGCAGGAGTACACACTACGAGATGAGGCAATATACTGACAAATAGATGCCGGTGAGAGGGGAGAGGTGGGAAGGCATATGCTAAACTGTATCTTATTTGCCTGTTTGCTCACTTGGTCGATGGCAAACAGACAGACAGAAGTACACACCAGTTTTGTTATGTCAGTTTTAGAGAGGGAGAGTGGGAGAGGGGGTCGGGGAGGGCGATCGAGGGGAAGATTAATGATGCATTATATGAGTGCTTACAGTCAACAGTCAGTCCGTCCACCACGCTGTCTAACATGTAGATCTGTTACAATCATTTCCAGAAAGTGAGGAAATCAACCTGGGTGTCTGTGAGACGTGTATTCCTGGCACATCCGGCCACACACACACACACAGACATTCTCCCATACTGCCACAGTAAACAGATAGAATAGGTAAGCTCTGTAAGATGAGAGAATGTCAATGATGGCTGACACAGAAACTCCAGACCACAGATCGATACATGACATTACAATTCGCTCTCTGAAAAGGGGCTGCTTCAGTCTGTAAGTATTACAGAACATCTTACTTTACAGTATAGTTGACACCTCCCTGGATTTATTTTTATTTCCCCTTCATTTAACAAGGCAAGTCAGCAAAGAACAAATTCTTATGATGGCCTGTGTGGCGATAAATCCATTGGTACCCTACATATTTACTGATGTAAAATGCTACTGAAGTTCTCAAAAGTAACACTAGCAACACCCAAGCATTAGCCCTTCAAAAACGGTTCAGACTTCCATTTTTTTTTACTTCATCTCAGTCATGGAATATGTATTAAATGTTTTATTTTAAAAAATTCGGATTGCTTACCTTATCTTATCTTTGAAACTATAGGCTATTTTTGCAAAACTCTACACACTAACCACAAAACCTTACAGCAAACCAGCAAAACATTATACATCTCTTGCAAAACTCTTCAAACTCATTAAAAATGAAAAACACTTTTCTTTTCCATGTTTCAGGGCATAGCAGTTTGCAATAAAGTTTTGTCATGCATGTAGAAAACACACATACACACAGGTATCCACACAGTATGGATGTGTATTGCGAACATAACACACTATCAATACAAATAAGGGGGAAAAGTTTTTTCCATAAAAACACTCCTCAAACAACAAAAGCACTAGAAAAAAATTTGAACAGAAAAAAAAGAGGCTACATCTTGCCTTCTTTGTGGGTCTGGCCATAAGACTTCATCCACATCACATGTGATGTTGTCTTGAGCTAGGCAGCGTGGAAAAAGTGCCGTATCCAGGTCTGGCATGACCCCTGATTGATGTCTCCACAAGCTTTCTCCATTGCCTGTAGAAGGGGTATGCGTTGGTGGGGCTGGCGATCATACACCTTCCAACGCCATGCAGAGAATAATTCTTCAATAGGATTCAAGAACGGAGAGTAAGGGGGGAGATTGAGTGCGATGAAAAGTGGGTGACCTGTGAACCACAGCAGCCCGGTGGAAACTAACATCGTCCCAGATGATAACATACCTGGGCTGCACTGGCCCCTGGTCATTAGGGATTAGTCTGCTGTGGAGGGTGTCCAGACATGTGTGCAGTGTTGTATGGGCCTAGGATTGCATGATGGTGAAGGACGCCGTTTTGACTGTTGCCACCACGTTGTCCCGGGACGTTGATGATGACATGGTGTCCGATGATATTTCTGCTGCGTCCCCTTGTTTTTACAAGGTTGAAACCAGCCTCGTCCACATACAGTTGAAGTCAGAAGTTTACATACACCTTAGCCAAATACATTTGAACTACGTTTTTCACAATTCCTGACATTTAATCTTAGTAAAAAATCCCTGTCTTAGGTCAGCTAGGATCAACACTTTATTTTAAGAATGTGAAATGTCAGAATAATAGTAGAGAGAATGATTTATTTCAGCTTTTAATTTCTTTCATCACATTCCCAGTGGGTCAGAAGTTTACATACACGTATTATGTATTTGGTAGCATTGCCCTTAAATTGATTAACTTGGGTCAAACATTTTGGGTAGACTTCCACAAGCTTCCCACAATAAGTTGGGTGAATTTTGACCCATTCCTCCTGACAGAGCTGGTGTAACTGAATCAGGTTTGTAGGCCTCCTTGCTCACAAACGCTTTTTCAGTTCAGCCCACACATTTTCTATGGGATTGAGGTTAGGGCTTTGTGATGGCCACTCCAATACCTTGACTTTGTTGTCCTTAAGCCATTTTGCCACAACTTTGGAAGTATGCTTGGGGTCATTGTCCATTTGGAAGACATATTTGTGACCAAGCTTCAACTTCCTGACTGATGTCTTGAGATGTTGCTTCAATATATCAAAATAATTTTCCTTTCTCATGATGCCATCTATTTTGTGAAGTGCACCAGTCCCTCCTGCAGCAACGCACCCACACAACATGATGCTGCCACCCCCGTGCTTCATGGTTGGGATGGTGTTCTTCGGCTTGCAAGCCTCCCCCTTTTCCTCCAAACATAATGATGGTCATTATGGCCAAACATTCTATTTTTGTTTCATCAGACCAGAGGACATTTCTCCAAAAAGTACGATCTTTGTCCCCATGTGTAGTTGCAAACCGTAGTCTGGCTTTTTGATGGCGGTTTAGGAGCAGTTGCTTCTTCCTTGCTGAGCGGCCTTTCAGGTTATGTCGATATAGGACTTGTTTTACTGTAGATATAGATACTTTTGTACCTGTTTCCTCCAGCATCTTCACAAGCTCCTTTGCTATTGTTCTGGGATTGATTTGCACTTTTCGCACCAAAGTACGTTCATCTCTAGGAGACAGAACGCGTCTCCTTCCTGAGAGGTATGATGGCTGCGTGGTTCCATGGTGTTTATACTTGCGTACTAATGTTTGTACAGATGAATGTGGTACCTTCAGGCGTTTGGAAATTGCTCCCAAGGATGAACCAGACTTGTGGAGGTCAGCTATTTATTTTCTGAGGTCTTAGCTGATTTCTTGGGATTTTCCCATGATGTCAAGCAAAGAGGCACTGAGTTTGAAGATAGGCCTTGAAATACATTCACAGGTACACCTCCAATTGACTCAAATTATGTCAATTAGCCTATCAGATGCTTCTAAAGCAATAAATTTTAATGGCACAATCAACTTAGTTAATGTAAACTTCTGACCCACTGAATTTGTGATACAGTGAATTATAAGTGAAATATTCTGTCTGTAAACAATTGTTGGAAAAATTACTTGTGTTATGCACAAAGTGGATGTCCTAACCGACTTGCCAAAACTATAGTTTATTAACAAGAAATGTGTGGAGTGGTTGAGAAACGAGTTTTAATGACTCCAACCTAATTTAATGTGAACTTCCGACTTCAACTGTATATTACCTCATGATGCACTGCGTCTGCTTCTAGCTCCATGACTCTCTGAAAGAGACAAGACAAAACAATGTAGCACAGTAGGAAAAGACAGGGATCAGTCAATATGATGTAGCACCGTACACTTCCAGATCCAGTACCAATGATAGGATAGTACAGCTTACCTGCACATATTCATATCTCAGGGGTTGTACACGGTCTGAGTTTCTTTCTAAAAGGACTCTGTACAGCTGCTTCATCCTAATTCTACTGCGTTTCAGTAGATGAGACAGTGCAGAGAGACTCACTCTGTTGATGTTTTGGAATATGGTGTTATCTGTTATTATGTGGTCCTGCAGTTCTCTGAGTCTGATGCAGTTATTTGCAATGAGCATATTTACCCCTGCTCTGGGGTGAACAGTCGACCCCTTCCACCAGATACTGGTTCTTGCAGTTCTGTAAAAACTTTTGAATGGTTTTTGTGATAGATCCTTCTCATTATGAAAGTACAGTACATATTACTGTACCAGTAAGACTACAGCACTCACAGTTTCTTACCGGTTCTCATTTTGAAATATCCAGATGATACCTGCAACAGTATAGCGGCTCAGATTTGGTTGAACCCATCGCCCAGCCTCCCTCATGCTCATCCCATGGTTGACAACATGGTCAACCACAGTTGCTCTGATTTCATCAGTTATTGTGTTCCTGACTCCCCTTCCTCTTCCTCTTCCCCGTCCTCTCCTTCTCCCCCCGTCCTAATTCACCTCTTCCTTCTCCTCCTTCTCCTCCTCCTCCTCTTACTTCTTCACCTACTCGTCCTCCTCCTCCTCTTCCTCCTCCTCATCCTCCTCTAGTTCTCACCCTTCTTACTCTCTGTCCAATATTGGCCTCCATTGTTGTCCAAACCAAATGTTTACCTGTGGCCTATTTATAGTGCTCAAGCTCTGATTTGTAAGTGAACTCATTATCTAAAAGGGTTTTCACGTGTGTCAATGTGGAAAGGCAATTGGTGAAATAGTGTAGCAATGTAGAGACCAATGTTTACAGTTTTGCTAGAAGTGTGTTATTAAATTTCAAACTGAGTGTAAAACAGTGAGTTGTGTTTACAGTTTTGCAAAAATTGTGTTATAGAATTACAAACGGAGTTTACAGCAGAGAACGTGTATTCAGTTTGGCACCGTTGGTAAATGCATTGGCTACAAATGTTAATGGTTTCAGAGATAGTGGTTCAAGAATCACTGTTAGTGTTTAAGCATTCAGAAAAAAAACTGTAATATGCAATTTAAATGCAAGATTTGAAATAGCATTTTACAAAATTGCTTTTTGACTGATCTAAGCGATTAATTCTTTGCGCGTTAACTAGTAATAACTTATTTGGGACGTAGACTGTGGTAGAAACAATATTTTCCTGAATGAAGGCCCATGTGAGATGATTATCCACATCCAAACCCAACATAGTGTCACATCACATAGTGTTTAAGTTGACACCGCCATAGTGTCCTCTGTCAGGTTCCTCTCCTTTCTATTGCTGTAAGATTCCAAACTAGCAAATTAACAGGCTTTGATTCCGAGGTTCCGAGAAGCTCATCCCTTCAAAAGCCAATCAGAATGTTTACCAGTACGGTCGTCGGGTAGAGAAGTTTAAGTGTATGACTTTAATCCGCAGTTTAGCCAGCGCTCTGATGTGGTCCTTTCGTGACAGCGACACACACACGCACACACACATAAGCACGCACACACACACACTCACACACACCTCCTCAATGATGAGCTTGTCTCTGCGCTTTTAATGAACCGCAGGGCAATTATCAAAGCCTCCCCTTATTGATCTCCCCTTAGTGAGAGGTCCAAGAGCCACCAGTCTTACACACACGTTTTAAGTCACTTTCAGCCCTGTTCATTACAGAGACCAGGCACCATGAAACCAGTGTCAGGCTCAAGTCCTATTCCTCGGCCCACGCTCATGTACAGTTACACCACATACAGCAGTGGTGGAGACTGACCTCCATGGTTTCTATCAGTGCAGTAATGTCGAGTTATACAACAGGTCTCTGTTGTTTAACTGAAAAATGAAAGCTCCAGTCATTTCTGGGTCATAAAATCAGTTGATACTTTGCACAATCTTTGGGGATCTGCTTCCAAGCATCCATATATCCACGCTGTAGCTAAGTATTTACCTTTCCCTATTCATTGTGTACATGGACTCTAGCAGTTTTTGCCTTGCCACTTGTCACAAACTCTCATTTATGAAGTTACTAAGTTCTCTCCCTCCTCCAAACAATGCCAAAGCTGTGAGACGATGTGTTATATTCACGCTGAACGAAATATAAATATTTTGAGCAAAAGTTTAAGGGAGTTTGTGTAAATTAAGCTGTTCAATCATATAATATACAACCTCAATTGTTACCTTTAAAAAATCCCGGATAGTATTTACGCTGGGGTCAGAGTGAGTGATAACGACATCAGTGCTATGTTTGTAATATTACAAAGCTAAGACCTGAACTGCTCCAGCTGAGACAATGTTGTATGTATACGGAGTTTATATGAAAAACCTGTTTATATTGCAAAAGAAGTGTATTTTACAAGCTTTTTCCCTGTGTTTATTTAAATATAAATAATTTCTCTTCCCTTTTGCCCCGCAGCAAAGCTGGTGTGTCCAAAGCAGTTGTATAAATCACCTAATGCCGGGTCACAGCCATTTCAACAGCATGCAACATTGTGTGGATTTATTAAGCGTTGTATCAAATCTGTATTTATGGCTTATTTTGATGTAGCTGTTCTGGAATTCCACGTAGATTAATGTCCATTGGTGTTGATATTGATTGGTTGGTTGGAATCATTCTAGATGCGGAACCGTGTAATTCCGACCATATGAACATGCTGAGACAGGTTTCTCATGTAACTCTTGTCTTAACTCTTAATGGGCGTCCTTTGAAAATGGTACATTTTCAATTATTATCACTGTGTCTGTCGCTAGTCCATCTGTCAGCTGTGGTTGGTAAAGTAGCGGGATGGAGGATGCACATGGTTATGGAATGTATGGACCCCTCTGTAATCTCCGTAATCTCCTCAGAACTAGACATATCTTTATGACTTCCACATGCATTCTGTAACTTCAGTAGCTCCAAAACGCATTGGGATAAAGACAGTGTACCTTTGAAGATTGAATCTGTGTTCAGGGCCCTGGTCAAAGTAGTGCACTATAAAGTGAATAGGGTGCCATTTGGGATGCAGGCTGATTCTTTCATGCTTGTTATATTAATAATTTCTAACAGTTGTAGGAGAACACAGAAGACCAATCATGGGTTATATTAAAGTTATTTTTCTATTTAGTTCTCTCCGGTGCCTGTTGTTTGGCCCTCTCTTCAAAGAGATGATTTCTAGCCACAGGAAACAGAGAAAGTTTCAAATGACCATTTCAAATGGCATTTCCTACAATTGTTTCACAATTAAGAAGACGAAGTACAATCATTTGACACATCTTTCATTCCAAAGAAATACCATCAGCTATTGGATTGCAATTCCTTTTTGTGTGTGAAAAACAACTTCATATGAGATTAGGACGCAAGTGAAGAATTGTTTTTATTCATGAAATTATTTTTGCATCGTTTTACAAAGGTTTCTCGGTCAAGTATCGCTCATTGTCATTACATGCACAAAAGAGTATTCTGCATACGCAGCCTCATCTTTTCCTCTTTTGTTTTCATTTTTCTAGGAGAGCTTGGTCTCTGTTTGGTCATTTTGTATTTATTATTCATATCTTTTTTCCTCTTTTTTTCTAACAGATTTGATCTATTTGATAATGACATAGAAACCACCTACATTTTCTTATGTCTTTAGATGGATGTCTCTTACGCAATATTTCTTTGCTCTTTTATAATGTGAACCCTACTGTTAAATACTCTGTGCTTCAACTTCTATTAAACTAAAGGCCAGATCGACCAAAAAGGAGAGATTGTAAAATGTTAAGGCCTTTTCAAATGGTACCTAAGTGGTGTATCATATAACCAATATAACTTTTTATGGATTAGTAGTTTATTCCTTATTCTGGAACCTTTCCCAAAACCACAAGGACTGGGCTTCAATAAATCCAGCGCATTGTGAATTCTGCTTTGGAGCGCTGTATGTGTGGCTCATCTCCAAGTGCCTGTGGTCTTCCTGTTTATTTGTCCTGCAGCGCAGGTTTAGAGTGAGGCAGGTCTGAGGACTCCAGCTGAACAAGGGTAAACACACTGTCCTGGGAGCCGCGGCAAAAAGTGGATATTTCTACTCAAGACGGATTTTAACTGGATCATTGTTTTTACCAGAGAGGCTGAGAGAGCCGACCCATCTTTAAAACATTGGGCACTTTCTCATAGTCCCTTGTTCTGGGCTAAAAACTGTTTTGTTTATGACTATTGACAAAAATATTCCTGTGTTATGGCTAGGGCTTATATATATTCATGTGTATACTAGGGCTTATGTCAACTAAAGAAAACTAGTACTTTGGCAAGTAACATCAACATTTTTAGACAGTGTTCCCTGCAAATCTCTCTGGATATTGAAAGCGCCGTTCAAACAAAAATACTGATATATTACCTATACTCTCACATATCCTCCCAGTGTTATCTCAATGAAGATCCCTCTCTCCCACATGATTACACTTTGTCCGTAGAACATTTAGGTAATACGTCTGCTAAGCTGTGTAAGCTACGTAAGTCAACTCCTGAAATAGGTCACCGGACAAGAGACAAACTTTGTCCCAAGCTCACAACAACAGGCCCTTATCATAATCCAATCAAGCCCTCGCATACTCATGCAGAGAAATGAATCATTGACTACAACAGACAGGCAGTGCCTCCAAAATAGAGATTGTTCACCGCCACCGGATGGAAGTCAGGGACTCGAGACAAGCCACAGCCGCACGGCTACTAGTCTAGGTTCAAAAGGAGAAAAACAGCATGCCACAACTGTATAAAGACAGCTCGGGTCCATGTTTGAGTTTGTCGCTATGTGAAAGCTACTCTAGGCAGCCAGTGCACTCTGACCAGTGGTTGTGGTGGTTGTGGCCTACAGGCCAGGCCAGTCAGGCTGTAGGGGAGAAAGGGGATAGGGGGCCAATCTGCTGTGGGGGTCTGGGACTAGGAACCCAGCCAGGGTCATGTGGGTGACTGTACATGTCCTAAAAGCAAACTGTAACCTACTTTTCCCCCGGGACAAGTCCTCAGTCAGAGAGAGTTCTGATTGGCTAGAGGAAACTCTCTCTATGTTGCAATGTCAACAGGAGAGAAACAGTGATGGTACACACAAATGTCTCTGAAAAGTAATTGGTTTTCTATGAAATATAAAAAAATAAATGTGATAACAGTTGCATGAATGCTATATTTGGGAATAAACTGCTGTGCAATTTAGGTCCACTTTATCCCTTGTTTTGTCAACATAAATTCTAAACATAACATGCAGTAATGTACAACACTTTGCATTGAAATACTTATAGTTCCCAGGTCAAAACGTATTAATTATAAGCCACATTTGAGATGCACAGGATGGTCTGTTCAAGTCCACAGGGAACCTCTCAAAGTGTACTATACTGGCTGTTGAGTTTTGTCTGCTGGTGTCATCAGTATGAGTATGTAACGACACTGTTAGCCTGTAGAGTTAAGACAAGATATCCTCCTCATAAGATCTTCATCCATTTGCTATATTGTTTCCAGGGTAAAGAAGGAGATGTTTCAAAATGACGTTTCAGCTCCGACCACAAACACCCAACCACCAACCAACCCTTTAATTGAGCTACAAGCTCTTTACTTTTCCCCCCCTTTGCATACACAGAAGTAGCTATTAGAGATTGTCTGAAGAAAAAAAAAACATTTCTGGAAGCCAAATGTGCACTTTTGTTGTAGTGAGAAATATGCAGATCAACAGAGCATCAGTAATCATGTTAGGACCAGGCCAGGGTGATGTTAAACCTCCTTCCAAACTAACCTGCTCTGTCCTGCTCATTGATGTAAATCACCGGCATCTGATAGACCCTCTGGCTAGTCCATGGATTCCCTTTCCTCTCACTCTCAAATTCACATTTTATTTGTTACATGCGCCGAACACAACAGGTGAAGACTTTACCATGAAATGCGTACTCATTATATTCACTTAATTTCATGTGTTGAATATTACATTAGTGTACATTAGTACATCTCTTTGCATAGTGCATCCAAGAAAAAAAGATATACATCTGTATGTGCATTCATGTCATAGAGTATATAGACATTAGCCAGAGACAGAATAAGGAATGCGTCAAGCCTGATAGCCAAGCCCGACAACGGTTGTATTAGAGTTGGGAAATGTTGGACAGAGTGTGGTCCAGAGACTGTAGCCTATTATCCATCTGTCTTTGAGCAGAAGAGCAGTGAGATGCAAAGCCTGGCTGGAGACACTCTTAGTCTCAGCAGGACATGCAGGGGGCAGAGATATGGGTTATACAGACAGTACAGAAGGAGAATATCAGTGGTGCTGGAGAAATGATAAAACCTCAGAGGCTACGATCGAACAGAAACAGGGGGTGCTCCTCTGGCGTCAACACATTTCCCTCTGAAAGTTTCAGGGATCATTTTGTACTCTTTCATACCCAGTTTGTTTCATGACTTTTCCCTCAGCGTGATATTCCTTCTTTCTTTGATTTGTCTCTCTGTGATTTCTTCGAGTTTGGTAAATATGTGTTTTTCGTAGTGATTGGGATGAGAGGGATGTGTCCTTTTGAAATATTGTATTGTCACTGCTGTGAGCAAATGGAACTGTTGCTCATCGGTCTATTGACAATGTAGACTTTTCTCACAGAATAAATAAGAGAAAGGGAAATTAAGACAGCTTCCCCAATCACCTAACATGCTTAAGACTTCATTGCTGCTGAGTGGTACTTTACTGTTCCAGTATTTTGACTGAAATCTTAATGCAATGAGGATTAAACGGATTACAACATAATCTTGAATAATCCAAAGTGCTATGGACAGAGAAAGGCTTGTAATAACGGTATAAACCCGTCGTGAGGTCTGACAACATTGCCAGTCAGGGCTAGGATTAAATATTTGTGGAAAAAGTTTCAACTAATGCCTTAGCATCACAGAAAGTACAGTCCAGAAAGCAATTTGTAATTTAAAATACATACCGCTTAAATGTATAGCTGGCCATCTCCCGTAGGAGAAATGCTAACAATAGATGAAGGGTAGATGGTTCTAACAAGATTCAGTTCTCTTAATTTTGGTTGTTGATCACTAATGTTGAACAGGTTCATTATACATGTAAAGCATCCTAGGTTTTTGAAATACTAAGAATCTATTTTCATTAAACGGCTTTTCAAAAATTCCATCAGCCTGTCCATTACTTAACCTATAAATATATTTTTTAAAGAGTTAAAGAAATGTGGTAGCTATTTCTCGTATATTTTAAGGATTATGGAAAAATATTTTTCTTTTGAACTAAATAAACCGGCATTCATCTGTGATATTGACATGATGTTTTGACATTTTCCAACCTACGGTTTCTTTAAACCCCTTAATTACTAACCTTCACTCAATAAGATATGCTAAGTTATGTTATTAAGGAACATTACTGTGTTTTTCAGTAGACTTAGTTATGAATACAGATATATTGATGTTGTGAAGCATGGAATGGGTAAAGGTTCAGGTTTATGAACATGCAATGATATAGCAATGGCCATAACCCCGTCAAAAGAACAGATAACCATACAAATAACAAATGTAGTTGTCAGTTGTTTTCCCAAAATTGGATACCTAAAGTTATTATTGATGTATATGGTCAATATACCACAGGTAAAGGCTGTTCTTATGCATGACACAACACGGAATGCCTGGATACAGCATTGGCCATATACCATAAACCTCCGATGTGCTTTATTGCAATTATAAACTGGTTGACCAAAGTAATTAGTCCAGTAAAATGAATTGTTTTGTCATGACCATGGTATACGGTCTGTTATACAACGGTTGGGTCTAATCCTGAATGTTGTTTGGTGAAAAACGCATTCCAGCCGGTTTCTATTCCACAAGTTACAACCGTCTAAATCTATGACGTTAAAATGCCTATTTACTCTGTTCCATCTGACTTCGCAATCCACTGTCTCATCAGCCCAGCCAGGCATTTTATAAACTTGATCTCCACTATTAAAAGCATCTAGACATTTAGTTTTCAACAGTGGAGATTTGTATAAACCTTGCTGTCTATCTATTCCGACATTTGCAACATTGTTTCAATATTCAAATTCTATCTCCTGCTGTGTCACGCCCTGATCTGTTTCACCTGTCCTTGTGCTTGTCTCCACCCCCCTCCGGGAGTCGCCCATCTTCCCCATTATCCCCTGGGTACTTATACCTGTGTTTTCTGTCTGTCTGTGCCAGTTTGTTTTGTTCGTCAAGCTTACCAGCGGTTTTCCCCTTGCGCCTGTCTGTTTCTAGTTCCTGTTTTATAGTTTTCCTGGTTTTTACCATTCTGCCTGCCCTGACCCTGAGCCTGCCTGCCGTTCTGTACGTTGTCATGCCATCATTGGATTACTGACCTCTGCCTGCCCTTGACCTGTCGTTTTGCCTGCCCCCTGTTCTAGTAATAAACCTTTGTTACTTCAACACTGTCTGCATCCGGGTCTTCCCTAAGTTTAACTAACCAAACCATCAGTCCTAGCTTGCTATTTTGAAAAATCTAATTCAGCAATGCCAATAATATTTTCAATTCAACTTTTGCTTTCAAATGCAGCTCAAACATAGAACATGTAAGAATGAACTAAAGCCATTTTATAATAATTTTTGTAATTGAAAACATTTGAAAGTTGAGATGCATTTACATATTTAAATATGTATTGAATTGCCAAACATATAACATGTAACAATGAACTAAAGCCATGTGTCATGACTTCCGTTGAAGTCGGTCCCTCTCCTTGCTCGGGCGGCGTTCAGCGTTCCATTGTTTTTGTCTTGTTTTACACACCTGGTTTTAATCCCACAATTACTTGTTCATTATTTAACCCTTTGTTCCCCCCATGTTTGTTTGTGAGTGATTGTTTTATTGCGGTCTGTATTTGTGGGCTTGGATATTTTTGACGTTTGTTTATATTTGAGTAAAATTTGCTATATTTAATCATATCTGCTGTCCTGCGCCTGACTCCTCAACACCAGCAACACACAGATGCTTTACAGAATCACTCAACCCATATGGAGTTAGCAGGAGCAGACGCCCTCCCCCGTGGCGGTAGAGGAGAGTGTCCAGCAGCACGCGACCATGTTACAACATCTGGGCACCGCCATGGATCGCATGCTGCAGACGATGGACCGAATGGAGAGAGAAAGAGGTCTTCCAGCGCCTCCACCAGCCCCACTACAGCAGGTCCCACTGTACACCGCTCCTTCACCCGGTTCCAGCGGGATTCGGCTCGCACTTCCGAGGGAGTATGATGGGACGGCTGACGGATGCCAGGGGTTCTTACTCCAGCTGGAACTCTACCTGGCGACCGTCCACCCGGCTCCTTCGGGATGTGAGAGTGTGTCCACCCTCGTCTCCTGCCTCTCAGGCAAAGCCCTGGAATGGGCCAACGCCGTATGGAGTGAGGGAGACGCAGAGTTCGGACCATTACGCAGAGTTCACCTGCCGCTTTCGGGCAGTTTTCGACCACCCGCCTGAGGGTCGAGCGGCAGGTGAACGTCTGTTCCATCTGAGGCAGGGGACGAGGAGCACGCAGGATTTCGCTTTGGACTTCCGGACCCTGGCCGCCAGCGCGGGATGGAACGACAGGGCCCTGATCGATCACTATCGGTGCAGTCTGCGCGAGGACGTCCGTCGGAAGTTGGCCTGCCGAGACACCACCCTCACGTTGGACCAGCTGGTGGACCTGTCCATCCAGCTGGACAATCTGCTGGCTTCCCGCGGATGTCCGGATCGGGCCCTGTCAGTTCCATCCCCCAGCATGCGCTTAGGGCGACCGGAGGAGGGGCCATTCCCTGCACCATTTGTGGCTGTAGAGGGCACACTGCTGGTCGGTGCTGGGGGGATCCTCAGGGAGTCGAGGCAGCAGGCAGGGCACTATCGTGTCACCCCAGGTGAGTCGGCACCAGGCTCACCCAGAGCCCCCTGTTGCACACATTTATGTGTTTATAACATTTCCTGAGATTTCCCCGCATTTCCAGCATAAGGCGCTCGTAGATTCAGGCGCAGCTGGGAATTTTATTGACCGTTCATTTGCCCATAGTTTAGGGATCCCCATTGTTCTTGTGGATGTACCCTTCCCTGTGCACACTCTAGATAGTCGACCCTTAGGGTTGGGGCTGATTAGGGAGGCTACCGCTCCACTAGGCATGGTTACGCAAGAGGGTCACAGGGCGAGAATAAGTCTCTTCCTTATTGATTCTCCTGCATTTCCCGTGGTGCTGGGTCTAACCTGGTTGGCCTGTCATGACCCCACTATTTCGTGGCAACAGAGGGCTCTCAAGGGGTGGTCACGAGAGTGCTCAGGGAGGTGTGTAGGGGTTTCCATACGGTGGAAAGTCCAGACCAGGTCTCCACCGTGCGCATTCCCTCAGAATATGCCGATTTGGCTCTCGCCTTCTGTAAGAAGAGGGCGACTAAATTACCACCCCATCGACGGGGGGATTGTTCGATAAATCTCATCGTAGACGCAGCACTTCCCAGGAGTCACGTGCATCCTCGGTCCCAGGAGGGGACGGCGGCTATGGAAACATATGTCTCCAAATCCCTGGGGCAGGGATACATTCGGCACTCCACTTCACCTGCCTCCTCAAGTTTCTTTTTTGTGAAGAAGAAGGATGGAGGTCTGCGCCCGTGTATTGACTATCGGGGTATCAATCAGATCACTGTGAGGTACAGCTACCCGCTGCCTCTCATAGCCAGTGCGATCGAGTCAATGCACGGGGCGCACTTCTTCACAAAATTGGATCTCAGGAGTGCTTACAACCTGGTGCGTATCCAGGAGGGGGATGAGTGGAAGACGGCATTTAGTACCACCTCCGGGCACTTTGAGTACCTCGTCATGCCGTACGGTTTGATAAATGCTCCATCAGTCTTCCAGGCCTTTGTTGACGAGATTTTCCGGGACCTGCACGGGCAGGGTAGTGGTGTATATCGACGACATTCTGATATACTCCGCTACACGCGCCGAGCATGGTGTGCAGGGTACTTGGTCGACTGTTGGAGCATGACCTGTACGTCAATGCTGAGAAATGTCAGTTCTTCCAACAGTCCGTCTCCTTCCTAGGGTACCGCATTTTCACGTCAGGGGTGGAGATGGAGAGTGACGCATTTCAGCCGTGCGTAATTGGCCGACTCCCACCACGGTAAAGGAAGTGCAGCGGTTTCTAGGGTTTTCCAACTACTACCTGAGGTTTATCCGGGGCTTTGGTCAGGTAGTGGCTCCAATTACCTCACTGCTGAAGGGGGGACCGGTGCGACTGCAGTGGTCGGCTGAGGCGGACAGGGCTTTTGGTCACCTGAAGGCTCTGTTTACCTCTGCCCCCATGCTGGCTCATTCGGATCCCTTTTTGGCGTTCATAGTGGAGGTGGACACGACACGGCTGGGATAGGATTCGTGTTTTCTCCGCGCTCGGGTAAGCCACCGAAGCTCCGCCCCTGTGCTTTCTTTTCGAAGAAGCTCAGCCCGGCGGAGCGAAGCTATGACGTGGGGGACCGGGAGCTGTTGGCTGTCGTCAAGGCTCTGAAGGCATGGAGACATTGGCTTGAGGGGGCTAAACACCCTTTTCTCATCTGGACTGACCACCGCAATCTGGAGTACATCCGGGAGGCGAGGAGACTGAACCCTCGCCAGGCAAGGTGGGCCATGTTTTTTACCAAACATTTTTTCACCCTGTCCTACCGACCAAGTTCCCAGAACGCGAAGGCAGACGCACTGTCCCGGATGTATGACACAGAGGAGTGGTCCATGGATCCCACTCCCATACTCCCAGCCTCTTGCCTGGTGGCACCGGTAGTGTGGGAGCTTGACGCGGACATCGAGCGGGCGTTACGTACAGAGCCCACTCCTCCTCAGTGTCCAGCTGGGCGTCTGTACGTTCCGTCTGCTATCCGCGACGGTTGATCTATTGGGCCCACACGTCACCCTCCTCTGGTCATCCTGGCATCGGTCTTAGTGGGAAGTACTGGTGATCCACTTTGGCCAAGGACGTGAGGGTTTATGTTTCCTCCTGCTAGCGGGAAGTTACAACCCCTACCCGTGGTAGCACCTGTCAGTGGACTTCCTGACTGATCTTCCTCCCTCACAGGGCAACACCACGATCCTGGTTGTTGTGGATCGGTTTTCTAAGTCCTGCCTTCTCCTCCCTTTGCCCGGTCTCCCTACGGCCCTACAGACTGCGGAGGCCCTGTTAACACATGTCTTCCGGCACTACGGGGTGCCTGAGGATATAGTCTCTGATCGGGGTCCCCAGTTCACGTCCAGGGTATGGAGGGCGTTTATGGAGCGTCTATGGGTCTCGGGCAGCCTCACCTCAGGTTTTCACCCCGAGAGTAACAGGCAGGTGGAGAGAGTAAACCAGGATGTGGGTAGGTTTCTACGGTCATATTGCCAGGACCGGCCCGGGGGAGTGGGCGGCGTTCATCCCATGGGCAGAGATGGCTCAAAACTCACTCCGCCACTCCTCCACTAACCTCTCTCCCTTCCAGTGTGTACTGGGGTATCAGCCGGTTCTGGCAACTTGGCATCAGAGCCAGATCGAGGCTCCTGCGGTGGACGAATGGTTTAAGCACTCGGAGGAGACCTGGGACACCGCCCATGTGGACCTGCAACGGGCCGTGAGGCGGCAGAAGACGAGCGCCAACCGCCACCGCAGTGAGGCTCTCGACCCGAAACCTGCTCCTCCTTCTGCCCTGCCGGAAGCTGGGTCCGCGGTTTGTGGGGCCATTCAAAGTCCTGAGGAGACTGAACGAGGTATGCTACAGGTTACAGCTTCCCTCAGATTACCGTAATTATCCCTGGCTGGTCCACTCCAGGAGTCTGAGGTGCGGGAGGTTCCTCCGCCCCCTCTGGACATCGAGGGGGCCCCGGCGTATACTGTTCGAGCCATCCTGGACTCGAGGCATCGGAGGAGGGGCCTTCAGTACCTCGTGGAGTGGGAGGGGTAAGGTCCAGAAGAGAGATGCTGGGTTCCGGTGGAGGACGTTCTGGACCCTTTGTTGCTGCGGGAGTTCCAATGTCTCCATCCGGATCGCCCTGCGCCTCGTCCTCTGGGTCGTCCCGAAGAAGGGGGTACTGTCCCTCTCCTTGCTCGGGCGGCGGTCGACGTCACCGGTTTTCTAGCCATCGCCAATCCACTTTTAATTTTTCCATTGTTTTTGTCTTGTTTTACACACCTGGTTTCAATCCCACAATTACTTGTTCATTATTTAACCCTTTGTTCCCCCATGTTTGTTTGTGAGTGATTGTTTTATTGTATTGCGGTCCGTATTTGTGGGCTTGGATATTTTAGAAGTTTGTTTATATTTGAGTACAATTTGCTATATTTACTCATATCTGCTGTCCTGCGCCTGACTCCTCAACACCAGCAACACACAGACGCTTTACACCATGTTAAAATTATAATTATAAAGTGGGTAATTCGACCCCTGAATGTTGATTGGCTGACAGCCGTGGTATATCAGACCGTATACCACTAGTATGGCAAAACATACATTTTTACTACTCTAATTACGTTGGTAACCAGTTTATAATAGCAGTAAGGCACCCTGGAGGCTTGTGATATATGGCCATTATACAGTACCACGGCTAAGGGCTGTGTCCAAGCACTCCGCGTTGCGTCATGGTAAGAACAACCCTTAGCCGTGGTGTATTCGCCTTATACCACACCTTCTCTGGCCTTAATTATACCATGGAATTGTTGTATTGGCTTTAAGGGCATTCTAGAGTGTGCATTATTTAAGTGATAATTCCCAAGAAGCCAGTGTTTGGAGCATACAGTTGAAGTCGGAGGTTTACATACAAATTTCTTGTTAACAAACTATAGTTTTGGCAAGTCGGTTAGGACATCTACTTTGTGCATGACACAAGTAATTTTTCAAACAATTGTTTACAGACAGATTATTTCACTTAAGTAAGACTTAATCAAGTAAACAAAATTATATAGTAACTTGTTGACTTCAAACTCTAGAATGATTACTTCAAGTGTTTTAGTACTATTCTGTAAGCTCAGGACTTGTCTGTACAAGAATTCACAATTCCAGTGGGTCAGACGTTTACATACACTAAGTTGACTGTCTTCTTGTTCTGTATCTTTTTGTTCTGTACCCAGTCGTTCATTCTAAATGTTCCATTGCCATACTGGCTGGCAACGTTCTTATGCCTTGCTTGCTAGCTAGCCAACTATGGCTAACTTAGGCTACAGTCACGTCAAAAAGTACTGCCAGAATAACAGCAAAGTAGAAGAATTTGCATTTGTTTAAGCTGTTTTCTTTTGACATTTATTTGGTTACATCCATAACAAAGAGCTATTGAGGCACGATTTCACCTGGCATAGAAAATGTGCTCACTCTGTTGTTCAGACATGGTATATCAGCCGTGGACACTGTTGTTCAGAGGAGCTAGCCAACAACACAGCTAACACAATCACATCAAACTGAAGCTGGAAAAACTGCAAACTAGCTGCACTTCGTTTCGTTTGACCTTTTTTGAATTGACATTTCTTTGTACATATAAAAAGAATTATGCCAGCTGATTCATGATTTCGACTGGCTGAGAAACGTTGCCTGCCTGCCTGTCTGTCTCGTCCCAACTCGTTCATTACTATGGGACAGCAGGAGATCGAATTTGAATATTGAAACAATGTTGCAAATGTTGTAGAGTCAGACAGCAAGGTTTATACAAATCTCTGCTGTTGACAACTAAATGTTTGTCTAAAAGAAATGTGAGATAACGTCAAGTGATAATTCCCAAGAAGCCAGTGTTTGGAGCATACAGTTGAAGTCGGAGGTTTACATACAAATTTCTTGTTAACAAACTATAGTTTTGGCAAGTCGGTTAGGACATCTACTTTGTGCATGACACAAGTAATTTTTCAAACAATTGTTTACAGACAGATTATTTCACTTAAGTAAGACTTAATCAAGTAAACAAAATTATATAGTAACTTGTTGACTTCAAACTCTAGAATGATTACTTCAAGTGTTTTAGTACTATTCTGTAAGCTCAGGACTTGTCTGTACAAGAATTCACAATTCCAGTGGGTCAGACGTTTACATACACTAAGTTGACTGTGCCTTTAAACAGCTTGGAAAATTCCAGAAAATGATGTCATGGCTTTAGAAGCTTCTGATAGGCTAATTGACATAATTTGAGTCAATTGGAGGTGTACCTGTGAATGTATTTCAAGGCCTACCTTCAAACTCAGTGCCTCTTTGCTTGACATCATGGGAAAATCAAAAGAAATCAGCTAAGACCTCAGAAAAAAAATTTTGCACTTCACAAAGTAGATGGCATCATGAGGAGGAAAATGATGTGGATATATTGAAGCAACATCTCAAGACATCAGTCAGGAAGTTAAAGCTTGGTCGCAAATGGGTCTTCCAAATGGACAATGACCCCAAGCATACTTCCAAAGTTGTGGCAAAATGGCTTTACGACAACAAAGTCAAGGTATTCGAGTGTCCATCACAAAGCCCTGACCTCAATCCTATAGAAAATTTGTGGGCAGAACTGAAAAGCGTGTGCAAGCAAGGAGGCCTACAATCCTGACTCAGTTACACCAGCTCTGTCAGGAGGAATGGGCCAAAATTCACCCAACTTATTATGAGAAGCTTGTGGAAGGCTACCCGAAACTTTTGACCCAAGTTAAACAATTTAAAGGCAATGCTACCAAATACTAAGTGAGTGTATGTAAACTTCTGACCCACTGGGAATGTGATGAAAGAGATAAAAGCAGAAATAAATCATTCTCTCTACTATTATTTCACGTTCTTAAAATAAAGTGGTGATCCTAACTGACCTAAGACAGGGTATTTTTACTAGGATTAAATGTCAGGAATTGTGAAAAACTGAGTTTAAATGTATTTGGCTAAGGTGGACGTAAACTTCCGACTTCCATTGTATATTGGCACGGGTGTTAGGTCATCCTCCAAACACCGGCTTCGAGGGCATTATCACTTTTATACAGATTCCCAACATATTCAAATAAGGATTGACATATTTTCATAAAAAACATTATTTTGATTAATTTATTCATCCTACCACAATATATAGTCCTGACACATATCTATGGATGCTACTCAGGACGCGACCCAGTCATTCAGTCTTCTTGTTCTGTATCTTTTTGTTCTGTACCCAGTCGTTCATTCTAAATGTTCCATTGCCATACTGGCTGGCAACGTTCTTATGCCTTGCTTGCTAGCTAGCCAACTATGGCTAACTTAGGCTACAGTCACGTCAAAAAGTACTGCCAGAATAACAGCAAAGTAGAAGAATTTGCATTTGTTTAAGCTGTTTTCTTTTGACATTTATTTGGTTACATCCATAACAAAGAGCTATTGAGGCACGATTTCACCTGGCATAGAAAATGTGCTCACTCTGTTGTTCAGACATGGTATATCAGCCGTGGACACTGTTGTTCAGAGGAGCTAGCCAACAACACAGCTAACACAATCACATCAAACTGAAGCTGGAAAAACTGCAAACTAGCTGCACTTCGTTTCGTTTGACCTTTTTTGAATTGACATTTCTTTGTACATATAAAAGAATTATGCCAGCTGATTCATGATTTCGACTGGCTGAGAAAGCGTTGCCTGCCTGCCTGTCTGTCTCGTCCCAACTCGTTCATTACTATGGGACAGCAGGAGATCGAATTTGAATATTGAAACAATGTTGCAAATGTTGTAGAGTCAGACAGCAAGGTTTATACAAATCTCTGCTGTTGACAACTAAATGTTTGTCTAAAAGAAATGTGAGATAACGTCAAGTGATAATTCCCAAGAAGCCAGTGTTTGGAGCATACAGTTGAAGTCGGAGGTTTACATACAAATTTCTTGTTAACAAACTATAGTTTTGGCAAGTCGGTTAGGACATCTACTTTGTGCATGACACAAGTAATTTTTCAAACAATTGTTTACAGACAGATTATTTCACTTAAGTAAGACTTAATCAAGTAAACAAAATTATATAGTAACTTGTTGACTTCAAACTCTAGAATGATTACTTCAAGTGTTTTAGTACTATTCTGTAAGCTCAGGACTTGTCTGTACAAGAATTCACAATTCCAGTGGGTCAGACGTTTACATACACTAAGTTGACTGTGCCTTTAAACAGCTTGGAAAATTCCAGAAAATGATGTCATGGCTTTAGAAGCTTCTGATAGGCTAATTGACATAATTTGAGTCAATTGGAGGTGTACCTGTGAATGTATTTCAAGGCCTACCTTCAAACTCAGTGCCTCTTTGCTTGACATCATGGGAAAATCAAAAGAAATCAGCTAAGACCTCAGAAAAAATTTTGCACTTCACAAAGTAGATGGCATCATGAGGAGGAAAATGATGTGGATATATTGAAGCAACATCTCAAGACATCAGTCAGGAAGTTAAAGCTTGGTCGCAAATGGGTCTTCCAAATGGACAATGACCCCAAGCATACTTCCAAAGTTGTGGCAAAATGGCTTTACGACAACAAAGTCAAGGTATTCGAGTGTCCATCACAAAGCCCTGACCTCAATCCTATAGAAAATTTGTGGGCAGAACTGAAAAGCGTGTGCAAGCAAGGAGGCCTACAATCCTGACTCAGTTACACCAGCTCTGTCAGGAGGAATGGGCCAAAATTCACCCAACTTATTATGAGAAGCTTGTGGAAGGCTACCCGAAACTTTTGACCCAAGTTAAACAATTTAAAGGCAATGCTACCAAATACTAAGTGAGTGTATGTAAACTTCTGACCCACTGGGAATGTGATGAAAGAGATAAAAGCAGAAATAAATCATTCTCTCTACTATTATTTCACGTTCTTAAAATAAAGTGGTGATCCTAACTGACCTAAGACAGGGTATTTTTACTAGGATTAAATGTCAGGAATTGTGAAAAACTGAGTTTAAATGTATTTGGCTAAGGTGGACGTAAACTTCCGACTTCCATTGTATATTGGCACGGGTGTTAGGTCATCCTCCAAACACCGGCTTCGAGGGCATTATCACTTTTATACAGATTCCCAACATATTCAAATAAGGATTGACATATTTTCATAAAAACATTATTTTGATTAATTTATTCATCCTACCACAATATATAGTCCTGACACATATCTATGGATGCTACTCAGACGCGACCCAGTCATTCAGTCTTCTTGTTCTGTATCTTTTTGTTCTGTACCCAGTCGTTCATTCTAAATGTTCCATTGCCATACTGGCTGGCAACGTTCTTATGCCTTGCTTGCTAGCTAGCCAACTATGGCTAACTTAGGCTACAGTCACGTCAAAAAGTACTGCCAGAATAACAGCAAAGTAGAAGAATTTGCATTTGTTTAAGCTGTTTTCTTTTGACATTTATTTGGTTACATCCATAACAAAGAGCTATTGAGGCACGATTTCACCTGGCATAGAAAATGTGCTCACTCTGTTGTTCAGACATGGTATATCAGCCGTGGACACTGTTGTTCAGAGGAGCTAGCCAACAACACAGCTAACACAATCACATCAAACTGAAGCTGGAAAAACTGCAAACTAGCTGCACTTCGTTTCGTTTGACCTTTTTTGAATTGACATTTCTTTGTACATATAAAAAGAATTATGCCAGCTGATTCATGATTTCGACTGGCTGAGAAACGTTGCCTGCCTGCCTGTCTGTCTCGTCCCAACTCGTTCATTACTATGGGACAGCAGGAGATCGAATTTGAATATTGAAACAATGTTGCAAATGTTGTAGAGTCAGACAGCAAGGTTTATACAAATCTCTGCTGTTGACAACTAAATGTTTGTCTAAAAGAAATGTGAGATAACGTCCAGATGTTTTTAACAGTGGAGATCAAGTTCATAAATTGCCTGGCAGGGCGGATGAGACAGTAGATTGTGCAGTCAATCGAACAGAGTAAATAGGCATTTTAACATCATAGATTTAGCCGGTGGTAACTTGGAATAGACACCGGCTGGAATGCGATTTTAACCAATCAGCATTCAGGATTAGACCCACCCGTTGAATAATTTCCTATAATGGATAGCGATTGAACACTGTCAAATTCAATGGTTTTAGTTCATTCTTACATGTTCTATGTTTGATCTTCTTTTGAAAGTAAAAGTCGAATTGAAAACATTGGCATTGCTGAATTTGCTTAGGACTGACGGTTTGGTTAGAAAGGCAACTAATGTAGCTATCTAGTAAACTTTATAGCTTCTTCAGTGGGTGTTGAACATGTCTACCTGCAAATGAACATATTTCTAGCGGAAAGTGTGTTAAATTATAGCCATGGTAAAAAAGGGATAATCAACTTGCGGCTCTATGCATTTAAAAAATATATATAGTAGCTCTGTGGAAAGTTAGTTCCACTTCGCTAGTGTGTTGTGGAACACAGCTTCCATGTTGTTCATTATTTTCCATGAAACATTTACAAATATATTTGTAAATTCCATACTTTTACTTTAGATTTTGCGTGTATTGTTTTTTATTGTCAGATATTACTTCACTGTTGGAGCTATGATCATAAGCATTTTTGCTACAATAACGTGCTTAGTTTGTGTACGCAACCAATAACATTTTATTTTATTTGAAATAAAATATTCACACAATTTTTATGAGTAAGATGTTCACACAGTATTGCAAGGTGATTCTCTTCAGCTAGAATGCATTTTTACCTATGTGCAAGCTTGTGTTAGAATGTATTGGATTTATTTTTCGCTATGTTGAGAAGAAAACAGCTCGTTATCAGAGGTCTGCATTCTGAGGTCATTTATTTTGATTAAACTGCCAACTTCTTGTTAAAAGTTATTGATATAGATCAAATCAGCAACCAGATGATTCATATCTCTTTTCTATTCTTCTCGTTTCTTCTCTTCTCTTCTCTTCTGTTAGTAAGATCCTTTATCCAGCTTTTCATCAACAACACATCATTCATTTGAATAATTAGTGATATTTTTTGTTGAATTTCCTGACATAGCAAAATCTTGAAATGTATTTGTATTTTTAAAGACCGATTTAGGTATGATAATTATATGTTTAATTATAAGCCACAACTCACAAGCAATTTACACAGAGGTTTGATGAAGTCACAGTGCTGCCACCCAGTGTAATTCTTCATAACAGCACTTTTACAAACCTCCCCATCCTACCCTGTCAACTCAGCCAGGATAATGAATCCCTTCACAAAGGTATATTACTATATATCCACTGTATCTTATGTTTGAGTAAAACAATGAGAAAGTGAGAAAGTTGGCAGTTGGCACTTCCACCTACTGTAGCCTACTAACTCCTAATCTCTCAGTGTAGACATTAGCCTCAGAACCTAGACAGTTTATTTTCCTGCCTATGAGCTGTAATGAGCTCGCCCCCCAGGGAACCACTGGAGGGGAATGTTATTACTGTCTCAGAAATGTGCAGCACCTTCTTTTTAAGTGGCATAAAAAGCAGGAAAACTACTGTCAAACAATTAAACTGAAGTGAATTCCCAAGATTGGAAAAAACAACTGGTGGCGATGGAAATGTGGGACAGAAAAGGTTTTCTTTAGGATGTGAGAAAGAGGAGGGGTGGAGGGGGTGGGGAATGGATGATCTGGCTTCTCACTGACTGCAAGTTATGTGAATGTTATCTGCTGCGGTAGTAAGAACAAAAAAGACCTGGGACCTTTTCCATGGTGAATGCATGGGAACCAAAAGGACGACTTTGAATGATAAGGGGGGAAGGAGGGAGGGAGAGGGATGAAAATGTGTATGAATTACTTTTACTCTTCTTTCCTACGTGGGAAAAGAATAGCTCAGCTGCCTGGACAAAGGGTGCAATAAGTCTATAAATATGTCATCGCATCTCTCTTCTTTCAAATGTTTTTCCCTGAGCCCTTTTCCTACCGATTGTTACAGTAAATGCCAGTGCTTCCTTAATAGTCACGTTTTAAGAAAGTTGAATAACGAAACGCCTCTTCTGACCTGACCTTAGTGCAATATTCGCAGTTCTGGTGTTGAAGATGATTTTGACATATTTATGAACTCTCAGGAGGTGTATTACAAAACTATCTTAACATTTTATCAGATATTTTAGAGTTAACAAGTATCAGTATTTCATAAAAAATACTGTATGGCAGATATTAGTGTGTGAATTTTCAGATGGTTGTATTTTTACCACTAAAACATGTGTAACTTAACATGATACCTGCCCCCCCAAAAAAAGTTTCCATTTCACTTGCCCTTTTTTTCCAAATAGCACTGCAGCCCCATCCATTGTTCCTTAGTTCCGTCAGTCAGGACAGCATCCTCACCAGTCCGGATGGCTTTGACATCATCAAACTACAGCTCCGAGACAGGTCGGGACCCTGAAAGCGTTGCACTTCATTGTCAGCTCTCACCTTTGTGTGTGTCTGTCTTTATGTCTTTAGGTTTTGTCATGTAACAACGTGTCAAACATGCCCTTCATGAGCCTGTCTGGGAAATGGTGTTAATCAAATGAGGTTCCCACAGGAAGTCAGGAGGTAGGGGGGAAAGAGCAGGAAACAGCATATCAAACAGGCCCCTGGAAGGATTGTGATATATCTAGAGGAAATAATAAAAAGGCTGTCTAGTCATTTTGACATTTTACATGAATAGGCAGAACAAGGTGCATTTGCACACAGTCAGGTATATTTTAATTTGTGAAATTACTGAGTTTGGCTTTATAGGTAGAATCCCACATACTGTATCCATGAAGCAAATAAAGAAAAAGTTTAGTGCTATCAAGTTAACCATGGTGCAACATATCTTCCAAACACTACTGGGGTCTCATGTCATACCCATCAACTCAGATCTGCTGAAGAACCCCTCATTAATTTACAATAGGCAACCACAAAGAAGGGTAGCAGAGTTTGAACTAAAATATCATAAATCGTGGTCTTTTTTCCCTAAAGGTCCCATGTAGACTGCTTCTGTGTTAGTTACTGTACAGTACAGGCCTCTTATTGATGGTTTGTTGGGACTTTTGTGTCTCTCCCTCTCTCTCTCTCTCTCTCTCTCTCTCTCTCTCTCTCTCTCTCTCTCTCTCTCTCTCTCTCTCTCTCTCTCTCTCTGTCCTCTCTATCCTCTCCCCCTCTCTCTCTCTCTCTCTCTTTCAGAGCCATGGATCCATGATGGCCTAACCACCACACCAGAAGCCTTTTGTGTTTCTGCACACTTTACAAAATAGCTATAAGCCTGTCATGGACCACATCAAGGTTCACTGGTCCGTCAACATTTACTGCGAGATAAAGACAGAGAGGGGAAAATTCCAGACTCTGGGGAGAATTCCGAGAAGTAAGCGAGCAAGAAGTGTTTGCGAAAGAGTTCTTATGTGTGTTTTCTGCGGTGACAAGTCGAAGTTGAACAGAAAATACTTAGAGCATGCAAAGGGAAAGCAGTGTGGAGTACATTAGACCTCTGTGACATGATGAATCGGAGCCTTGACAAACACAATTGGATACTGCATCCCCCTGGGTTCAAGTAGAGCAGCGTTTTGCGCTTTCTTCCTTAGTTGGGGAGCAATATCACAAGCTCAGTTGGCTCAGATGTGTTGAAACAATACACGCTTTGGAGATTCAGTTGAAGAACTGGGATTTCTATCTGTTCTTCCATCTCCCATCACTGACAACACCCCAAACTAATAAACAACATGGGATTCAGTAACATGCAATTGCTTTCTTTGAAATCGTACTGTATGGGTGTAAGAAGAATACTGCGGAGTGGAATAATTATAATCAAAAGACCCTAATGATCATCCACCTACACTACTCCTACTATGTGCAGGGAAATATGCAAATGTTGTCACAGATTACAAAGGGTGCTTCATTACGATGTGTTACACTTCTGTGAAGTTTTATCATGACATTAAACTCCATAATTTGCTCCTTATTTACCTTTGAGCCATACATTTTGGCTAAGTATTACAATTGAAATAATATATTAATGAAGAATACCTATATCTATCATTTGAATCCATACAGAAACAGTCACACATCATTAAGCATAAGTGGATTCATATAATAATTATTCTAGCTACATTATCTATTTTTGTTGGCAAGTGAAGTACAGATCCTATGATCTAAGTCGTCTTCCCATCATATTCTGGTTTCCACATATGTGTCACCTGTCCTAGCAATTATAGCTGTCCTCTGACCAGAACATGTGACTTGACTGGGGAAGACGAAAAGGCATCTATCACTGTAGTGTCCGATGCCGTTGTGTCATGGTCACTCTCAGGGTAATGGAAGTGACATGAGTGGAGACCGGTCTCACTGAGTCTCTCAGGGAGAGATCACGCAGCAGACATATTACCAAGAAGGATCAGTGAGTGTATCATATAAGGGCACAAGGCGAGACCCAAATGCAGACACAGGAGGCAGATGGTTGAGCTCCGATATGTATTATAATAAAGGGAGTAGGCAAAGGAATGTCGGGGACAGGCGAGAGTTCATAAACCAGGTCAGAGTACAAACAGTACCAGACGATAGGCAGTCTCCGGGTCAGAAACCAGATCCGAGTCCAATACAGTACAAGGGGATAGGCAGGTTGGTAGTCAGAACAGGCAGAGTGGTCAGGCAGGCGGGTTCGGAGTCAGGAGAGGCAACGGTCGAAACCAGGAGGACTAGAAACAAACAGAGACTGGGAAAAATAGGAGCAAACAAGACGAACTGGCACAGAGAGACAGGAAACACAGGGATAAATACACTGGGGAAAATAAGTGACACCTGGAGGGGGTGGAGACAATCACAAGGACAGGTGAACCAGATCAGGGTGCGACAGTATTCTGCTTGTACTCAATTCACGTAGAATTGTGCGTTTGAATATATTTGAATGTTTTAAGTACCTTGAACAACTAATGTGCAATCTGGAGCTTATTGAGTTTGGTATTTTTTGATTCACGTTTAAAAATGAGTTTAATATTTAAGTTACATTTTCACTTGTATTTATCATACATAAATGTGTTTTGTTTTTTAAAGTCAAAAGTTCAATAGCATGAGATGTAAGTGTTCAAGTGTGAAAGTGTTACTTTTATGACACAATTCACACAGTGTTTTGGAGTCGGTTACTGTACCCGAGCAGGGATAAAATTATTTACAGTGGGGAGAATGTGAACACTGTGTGAACAGCATATACAGTATAACCTATGAGGAATAGTTATGGAATGTGATGGAATACCTGGGTTGGGTTTCAGATGCAGCAGGTGTTTTCATTTTTTCACCATGTAGGGATTTGACCACCTGTTCTCTCCCTGCTAGTTATTCCAGTGGGTGGACTCATAGCTTCCCCCAGGCCAGGAAACAAGGGCAAATCTGCTTGAGGACGAGGAAAAGACGCTGTGTGTGTGTGTGTGTGACACGTGTGCATGTGCTTGCATGCATGTGTGTGTGTCTCTCTGTGTTCTCCCTCTCTGTGTGCACTGCGTACATGGTTTTCCATGTTTTTGCCAGCCATACACTTGTCAATGTATTTGTTCAGGCAACTCAACCGCGCCATCCCAGGGAGAGCTATGCTTTTTCCCTTTTAAAAAGGATGCGGTGCTTGCTTGAATGGTTGCTATGTCCAAGCCCAGTGCCTTAATCCTGCCCTGCTCTTCCTCTAAGCAGGGTGTTAACTTAATCCCCCTCATTTAGGCAGCTGCACTGCCGGGGAACTGAGAGAAAAAAAAGTTATAATTCTGTGACTGACACTTTCAGCTGTTGTGACATCCCCTCTGATTCTGCTTTACACCATCTTAAGATACAACTCGACCTCCGTGTACTACCCTGACCTCCTTGGGGATATTTAAAGCAAGGAGGAAAGTAGGTATTTATACATACAGTGCTGTACATATATAGTGTAGGCCTACTGTTCATATGCACTATTCTTACAATCTAATGTATACGTATATGTATAATCCATAAATAAATACAAATGATTGAAAAAAGGGAACGACCTTTGCATTTCTTGAAAATACATCTTCTCCTCCCTTTGCCTAAATTTCTCAATTCCTTTCTTTACATTTTGGGGATTTGTGTGTGTTGTTTTGTGTTGTTAGGTATTGCTATGAACATCTGAGCTGCTGTAGTTACTCCCTTACAGAAAAAACACATGATTTCACATGTGAAATCATATGAAAACATGTGTTTTTGGAACACTTCACGTGATCACGCTTTCACAAGTGTAGTTTCATGTTATCACATGTTACTTTACATTGTTGTCTGCCACCAGTTATCACATTAACTTCACATAACGTCACATGTGATCACGTGTTTTTGGTACACTTCTCAAACATAACAAATGTTTCGAGGGCATCACGCATCACAGCCAGTCCAGTGGTGGTAACCTAGCCTACTTTATCATCACACCCAATCTACCTTCTCTAGCTTATAAACATTGGTAATAGGTCTCAATAAGACCAAGAGGAAAGATAAGATGATATGGCTGACACAGGCCTCTGGAATGTTGTCAAGAGCAGGGTCAAAATCTGAAGACAGATAAAGGTAAATTACTCCCAGTGTGCCTCTTCACTGTCACCCTGCTTGTTACCTTGAGCACTAAAAGGTATTTATCTGATTTGCCCTCTGGGTTCTCTCTCTGAGCCGTTTAACTAGGACCCTGTAGCTAGCTTCTACAGGCTCTAATTGCAGAGCGACTCTCTGGAGCTCACTTGGCAGAGTGCAGGTGCGGCATCCAAGAAAAATAATTGAACAAACAATTATAATGTGGATTCCCACACCATCCTGCTACAGTCTCTGGCTCTCTAGTTGGAGACAGAATGGCTGGAGGCCTTTGCGGGTTATCAGAGGGCTGCGTATTGACTATTTAGCTTCACCAGTCCAAAGTATACCACGTCTTCCTACGCCTTCGCTGTAGGAGTGAGGGAAGCGTTGGAAATTACAAAGATCTTTGGTCGAGCGGTGTATACTCTGGCAGCCAGCGCACTCAGAATACCATCCTACACCCTGGGAAAGAATGAGTGTCCCTGCAACTATGTGAGACATTTATCCCTCTCCCTTTTTTTTCTGCATTTGGAACAACAATGAGTAGTTCCTGTCTAGAGCACCTAAAATGTAGCAGTCAGTGTCCCTGCGATGTTGACGCGGCACACTCAGGAGAGGAAGAAAGGAAGGAGGACCACCTCACAGCGGGTGTCAACCCGCCAACTTTCACTCCCCAGCCCATTTGACAACATCAGCATCTACTGGACCTCAGTGCCGTGTCTGTGGATAGATCCCTGTACCCAAACAGATGGAAGAAACCGAATCGGCCTGTAATGTTACATAGAGCAAGTCAATCGTTTGTCCCCGCTGTAATCATTCGACGTCTTCAAAGCTCTGTGGTTGGTATGTGAGTAGTACGGGAAGCTGATTGAAAATAACAATTTGGAGAAACGTTGTATATTATGTCATGAGGAAGAGTAAAATAAAACTGCCGGTTTTGCCTGTTTCCATTTGTACATTACCTAATACTGCAGTATCGAGCCAACATAAGCCATGAACAGACTTCAAGTACTATGGGTTATGATAATAAAACATGAAGATACATATCACCAGACATACAGTACAGTAAACAGTACTGAAATCCTACAGAGTGGGGTAGAGCATTACTCTTATAGTTTCTCAACCAGTGGAGGCTGCTGAGGGACGGCTCATAATAATGGCTGGAATGGAGTGAATGGAAGAGCATCAAACCATGTGTTCAGTGTATTTGATACCGTTCCACTCATTCCGCTCCAGCCGTTACCCCGAGCCCGTCCTCCCGAATGAAGGTGCCACCAACCTCCTGTGTTCTCAACCCTCTGTACCAAATCGTTCACACAGTTATTTTGATTTTTCTCCAAGGACTTGTTCTCTTCCCAAAGTTGTTGTTGGTTATCCCCCCTCCTTTTTCTCCTTCTTCTCTCTTTTCTTCCTGAACATGTAGACGTTGGCATCGGTTATGTAAAAACAGATGGAAGCTGAAATTAACACGTCTTGTCTTCTTGTTATTCTCCAGTCTTTTTATTTTCAATGCTGCCTGTGAGTGTGAGAGGCGGCAAGGCCAGGGAAGGTGTGTGTGTGTGTTTGTGTGGCCAGTAGCACCTGTCAGGAGTGGTAGTAGCAGTATATTATTTGCCTAATTGGTCACACGAACAAACGAACGAACGAAGGAACGCAGAGGATCTGTGGGAAAGGAAAGAGTGTAATTAGACATTGTTGGCATCTACTGTACACTCACTGACTACGCCATATCAGAGAGAGAGAGCGAGAGAGAAGAGAGAGGGAGCGGCGAGAGAGAGAGAGAGAGAGAGAGAGAGAGAGAGAGAGAGAGAGAGAGAGAGAGAGAGAGAGAGAGAGAGAGGGGAGAAGAGTCCCTCTTATACACTGTGTGGGAACTGTCAGATTTTCTCCCTGAAAAAAGGGGGGCATGTTTTGACAAAAGCTGCATCATGTATGTTTATTTTTTAAAAGATTTATACGGTGCATACTGTATATTATATAGTGGACATTTGCAAGCTTTACACACTCCCAAACACAAACATACACACACTCCCACTCACCCCCCACACACACACCACTGGGACAGACCTGGCCCTGTGTTTTCACCCAGCCGTCAATATCCTTCCCTGCACAACATGGGAAATCATTAAAGAGGAGCATCGGGATAAGTGCAGAGACTACAGGCTACAGCCTAGAGCCCAAGGTTTTCCGTCCCACCGCAGTCCACTGAGCAGCCTCCCAACGCACTCCGAACAAGGCTGCCAGTCTGCCACACGCTGCACGGCTCAGCAGGGTGCCTTGCATAGGTTTGACTTAAAACCCCTGTTTAAAATGCCACTCTTCTCATGTGGATCTGACCTTATCATTGCATTTCAGCGCAAAATAGATTTTCAGCCAAATTCTGAGATATGCTTTGTTCTAAAAAGATTCAGAAAAAGATGGTGGGGTAGAATGGTGGGGTGTGGGCTCTGAATTCAGACTGCTGTAAAACGGGTATTATACCTTTAACTTTCTCAGGGACTTAACGTGCTAGTCTTGACTCTTCAGTGGAATTTGTTTAGGCATTGATTGCTCATTAAAATCATATCAAAGTGTTGATATACGGGGAGTATTCAGAGAAACAGACATGAAATTTAAATCATTTCAAAACAATTATGTCAAGGTTGACATAATTTCTATGTAACTCCTACTGATAATGTCCACTGTGTCTTTGTCATAGGAGAACTAATAGAATGTATTAATCAAACCGGCTGCCACATCTTCACAGTTTGATGGGGGCAGGGGGAGTTGGGCATCTAAGCCTGTCGAGGGGACGAAAATTGCATAAGAAATATACATGACCTTACTGTAGACTATCCCGAATCAAAAAGATAACGATAGCACTTTTGCACACAACACTAAAAGGGAACAAATGTGTCTTTCATATTTTCCATGAATTCAAAATTCCTGCCCAAAAAAAACATGAAAAACATCAAATGAATAAAACAAAAGAAGGGAAAATGATAAAGGCCCACTGTCATGCACTGTCTTTGTATAACGCGTAAGTAGGAAATATGTGATCTCAAAAGCCTTTCCATTTTATCTGCCGGGTACAGCAGCGATTGTAGTGTTTCCACCAAGCCCCCACTTCAATAATTGAAGAGAGTTTGGACATCACCTGCTGAGTGCCCAAATCACTGCTCTACTTTGAACAAACTGCTGTGACATTACAGCATTAGGCATGGCAGCGCCGGCATCTTAGAAATATAGATAGAGAAACAAGAGAAAAGAGATGGATCCATCTGAGCTGAGAAGAGAGAAAGGGGAGCGCCTCAGGCTGGAAAGTAATGAGCAGATTTCCATGGAGGGTTTTAGAGACCCACTTGTTAAAAAAATTGTTTCTTGTCTTAATAAATCCTAAAAGTGTAATTTACTTCCAAAAGTGAAACAACAAAGGGAACACTTGTAAGGGTTCAGACGGCGGAGGGCTTGTCGGTTTCTTCTTTTCTCAGGTGGCCACGGAGCCCCTCAGATCTCAACCGATCCCTGATTCACACAGTCACTACGTCATTGAAAGTCTTCCGACGGTTTTTCTGAAATTAGAGAGCCTTCCAAATCAATTAAGGACATCAATGGAGCTGAAGTTTCCTGTGTTGAATACATATAGTACTGTATGAATATACACTTATTGTGTGTAATAAAAAGTGTTTTTTCAGAGTTGATACTAGAACATACAAACTATTGTTTTCAACTATACCCACGGTATTAGACAGGAAATTCTATATTAAAAAGGTCTCTATTCTCTAAGTATTGTTTTTATTTTATTCAGAGAGCCTTAACACATCGGCAAAGGTTTATTAAGACATCTGAACATACACATTGTGCATGTATGATTATATATTCCAAGTAATTCCTTGTTGTCTTCTGCAGAAGGTACATTAACACCAAATATCGGTCTCCTATTAAGTTGAATGTTATTTCACTGTTTATCTCAACTAGTGCCTAAGGGTTCTACAGCTCTGCCATCTCTTTAGTTCCCCCATTAGGACATTTGTGAAGTGAAAATTAAGACTTGTTTTGCCTGCTGCCAGTATGTTTGCAATATCCAAAACAGCTTTAAATACAAGAGAAAGAAAGCATTGTAATGGAGAAACAGCCCAAACACCAAAGATGGTTTGAAATATAATAAAGCTCTTTGAAATGAACCACATTCTCTAATGTACTGCCATACCGAGACAGCAGACCCCACTTTGCTGTACTCACACAATACTATACAGTTACAGATTTTCTCTAAGTTGTCTATGTTGTTAGATATAATCATAATTGTATCAATTTTGATGCAAAGTTATTTAAACATCATCGTGGATGCGGTGGTTTTAGTTTGTGTGCTATTCCTCTGCTTGCCAGATCCCCAGGCCGTGCTGTCTGTGTTTGTCTTTCCATACAGGGATTGTTGTTGCTCTTAGAGGCAAAGAGACAGAGGGGGGGGGGAAGAGACTAGCCAGGGAACCCTAGAGCCAGGACCCTTCCTGAACTGAACCCCGGGTCAGTCTACACCTTAGGTAAAGTAGCTCCTCTCCTTTCTCCTCCAGGGTGAAGGCTGACTGGTGGAGCAGGAGGAGGCAGGAGGAGGAAGGAGGGGAGGCAGGAGAGGAGTCAGGATGAGAGGCTGGAGAGGAGGCAGGAAGGGAGGCAGGGGCGGCTACCCCACTGTCTTGTGTAATCAACATTTAGAGAAGAGCTGGAGGCAGGACTTGTATTCCCCGCTGAGTGACAGGCAGCGCTCAGAGCGAGGATAAAGCTCTACTCTCTATCCCAGCGTTCCAAGGGTCAATATAGTCTGCCTGGGATTGCAATTTTGCTAATTAAATAACTCAAAACTCAGAGAGCCCCAAAATTTGAAGGAACTTAAATATCCTCTTTACATAAAAAATGTAAATATATGATGACAAATTAAACAATTTACTGGATTGTAATTGTTTCTTGTTTATGTTTCTTGCTCCTCTTAATCTCAGTAGAAACGATACTGTTTGTTCAGTCAGTATATTGTTATGTGAGGTTTGTTTTAATGAATATTTCTCATAAATATTAAATGGATGTTCCATTGGAAATGCAACAAGCTTAAAAAAACGGGGTGATGATACACACAACAGTGTAAAATCCAATAATAATCCACCTGACTAATTAACTGTGTATGTGACCATAGCAAATAACTACAGGCAACCTGTGAGCCCATCAAACGGCTGTTCCCCCAGGAACTAGAGACCTTTTCATTGTTCACAGAGGAAATAATCAATAATTTCCATAATTTTGAGCATATAAACAGAATGAACCAGCAGAGGAAACAAAGCCGTGGCCTGGGCAGCACCAGCTACAGCCTCGATCAGCCCCACAGGCTCAGCCTCTGAGGCTGCTGCCTGCCCATGAGAAACAGAACACCACCCAACTGTCTAAAAACAGCCTCTGCAGCTGGTGGCACAAATGCAGCTTTCAGGCAGCATTCAGAGGCCTCAGTCTGCGCAGTTTACCACTCTAAATGTATGGAATCAGCCACTTGCTAAAAACTACAATTACAGGTGATATACAGATTGAAATCACAGGGCTGTTTTTTTTGTTGAAGAAAATTGTCCTAATGACCGGTTTGGCGGTTCAGCGATGGGAGGGGATAGGGAGAGGGAGGGTTGCGTCTCTCTTTTTTTTTTTGCCCATGATGGGAAGAGCTGAAACAGCTGCACCTGCTGATGCGCCGTGCTCTGCAACACTTAATGATATCGGATGATATCATTAGGCAAAGTGTTCACAAACAGATGTTGAGCCGCTGCCTAAATAGTGTCAGCTGAGCCCGCGCATCCCGGAACAGTGTTATTTATATAGAACATTTAAGTTTGTTATGTTAATAACCCTGCTATTAGCACGCGGGTGTTGTGGTAGGAATACAAATGGCACCAATAGGGCCATGCCAGGAATCACAGAATGCCGAATTAAATACATCTTAGGAGCTCTCGGGGTGGCGGATGACTAGAGTGAATAGCATGTACGGCTATGTGAAGGTCTATTGTTTGCCTTTTCTCCTTAACACCTAACGCCTTATTTGAGAAAACATCTGAGGAAGCAACAGAAGGTTCGTGTGTGTGTTAGTCTGGCGGTGTGCTGTGGAAGCAGTTTCACTAGCTCAGACACCTTACACCTTAGCAGCTTCAGGAAGAGAAGTTGATGTGTTTGACCTGTGAGAGTCTGCCACGTGGTCTCAGAGCATTTCGTATTATTCTCTTACGTAAATCCGGAATACTCCATTTAGTATGATATGTTATGTTTCGTATGGTATTTAAACCATCATCCATTGCGCATGACACAATATGTTACTAATTACAGTTCATAGGATATGTTAAGAATTGTAATTCCCACAACATGCAATTCGTACAATATGTTACGAATTGCAAAATGTATGATATGTTACGAATTCCAATTTCTTGTGTCTAAAGTTAGCTAGGTGGTTAGGTGGCTAATGCTTATGTTAGCTAGCTCTAGGGATTAGGGGTTACGGTTAGGGTTAAGGTTATGAGTTAGGTTAAAGGGTTAGGGTTAGCTAAAATGTTTAAGAATAGGAGAAGGGCTAGCTGTCATGCTATGTAGTTGCGAAGTAGCTAAAAAGAAGTAAGTAGTTGCAAATTTGCTAATTAATTAATTGAGATTCAAACACGCAACCTTTGGGTTGCTAGACGTTTGCATTATAAACCCACCCATCCACCCACAACCAACCAACCACCCCCAACCCTGACCCCGATCAACCAACCAACCTCCTTTTGTTTTTTCCTTAAATAACCTTCTGTCTGATTTAACCATACCAGACGTAACATATCATTATAATTTGAGTGTCCCGGATTTACATTTACTATGTTACGTGTAGTCTATGAGACCAGTCTGATGAGAGTTGTTTGGCTGACTAGTAGTCAGAGTGGCGAACAGATAGAGCTCATCTCTCTGTATGTTACGTGGGATAAAATAATAAGAGGAATGGGACAATAGAGAGCTCCGACAGGCACTCTGGAGGTAACTCAACATGCTGTGACCTTTTGAGGTTCAAATATACACTACCTTGAAAAAGTATTCAGACCCCTTGGATTTCTTCACATTTTATTGTGTTACAAAGTGAGATTAATATTGAGGTAATTGTGTTTTTCTTCTCTCAACAATCTACACACAATCCTCTGAAATGTCAAAATGCTATATTTTTTAAAGATGAATACAACATTCATAACTAAAATACAATTGTTGCATAAGTATTCAGCCCCTTTGCTTAGGCAAGCCTAAATTATTTTAGGAGTAAAATTTGGCTTAACAAATCACATAATAAATTACATGGACTCACTCTGTGTGAAATAATCGAGATTAACATGATTTTTGAATGGCTAATCCTTCCTCTGTCCCCTATACATATTTAAGGTCCCTCAGTCAAGTATTACATTTCAAGCACAGATTCAACTACACAGACCAGGGAGCATTCATCCTTCTGAACTGAGCTGCAGGACAGGAATGAAACTATTCAGAGATGTTACCATGAGGCCATTGGTGATTTTAAAACAGCTAAAGAGTTAAATGTCTGTGATGGTATAAAACTGAGGATGGATCAACAACATTGTAGTGACTCCACAATAATGACCTAAATGACAGAATGAAAAGAAGAATAAAAAATATACACAATAATTTCTTGCTCCAAAACATATATCTTGTATGCAAGAAGGCACTAAAGTAATACTGCAAAAGAACAGAAAAGGAATACACTTTTTGGCCTAAATGTTTGGGGCAAATCCAACACAACACATCACTGTGTAACTGCCTCCTTATTTTCAAGTATGGTGGTAGCTGCATCATGGCATGGGTATGCTCAATATTGGCAAATAATGGGACGTTTTTCAGGATAAAAAGTAGCTAAGTACAGGCAAAGTGACTGGGAGAGGAATTCACATTTCAGCAGGACAATAACCTACAACACAAGGCCAAATCTACACTGGAGTTCCTTACCAAGAAGATGGAATGTTCCTGAGTGTCAAAGTTACAGTTTTGACTTAAATCTGATTGAAAATCTATTGGAAATGTTGAGAATTTTGAAAAGAATAATGGGCAAATATAGCACAATCCAGGTGTGCAAGGTCTTATAGACTTACCCAAGAAGACTAACAGCTGCCTGTAATCGATGCCAAAGGTTTTTCTAACATATATTGAATCAGTTAGCTGAATACTTTTGCAACAACTATATTTTAGTTGTTTCATTTCTATTCCTCTTTAAAAAATGTATTTGATTTTACAGAGCATTTGTGTAGATTGTTGACAAAATATACAATTAAATACATTTCAATCTGACTTTGTAGCACAATAAAATGTGAAAAAATCCAAGGGGTCTGAATACTTTTCAAAGCACTGTGTGATGTGGTGAAGTGAATAAATTGATACTGGCTTCTTGCTGGACCTGCACCTACAAAAATATACACAGTGCATTGATAGTGGAAGAGAACATATCCTAAAAAGATTTTTAAACATTAAACTACATTACACTAGAGATTTGTGTTGCCTTTCCCACTGCTGACAACTGGAATGCATAAGCCTACATTACCTTAGACAGCAAATAAAATCATGAGCATGAATCCTAATAGTGGTTAATGAAATAATAAAACCTCACATCAACGGCCCTATTGGAATGAACATGAGTGGGAGAGCAACATCTCTGGCAGGCAGGGGCCGGGGTAAATAAGATAAAGCCCTATTGCCTGCATGTTAAAATACTCCTAATACACGTGTTAACAGATTTATGTAAAGGTTAGGAGTCATGCACCATTCTCCTCATGCAGTTGCCATTCTATCCCCCTGAAAGGCACACAAGACAGGCGCCCATTTCCACGCTAGCTATTATGCTCATTTGTCCTGTCAGGCCTGACAGCCTGTTTGACTCTTCCCCAGATACGGCCATTAGGTACCGCTCTGTCATCTGACAGGAGGCATTCTGCCGCTCCTAAAAACCTCTAATTATTTCCTTCGCCAGAGACAAGCGGGTGCTGAGAAGGTAATTTTTAACCTTTCACGTGCACCTGGGGAACGCTCCTCCTGGGAGCCAAGGTGCCTGTGTGGCATTCAGTCATCAAAACATGACCTTTAATGGCCGCTCGGAGAGCAGTTGGCACCGGGTGCCATGCGCGGGGTAATGCTAATGTTGATGGCTAATTTATGCGTCAGACGCCCTGACTCTCGCCGCCTGAGCCGGAGCCCGCCTGATGCATCTGTGGTTGGTAAGTTTAGGTGGTGGTCGTGGTGTTGCCTTGTTGTACGGCGGTTAGATTTAACATTGTGGGGAAAGGGGGATTGGGTAAGGGGGGGAAAGGGAGGGGCATCTGCCCCAGAGCAGCAATCTAGAGGTTAAAGGCATTTTGGGGAGGGGGATGATTTTTACTGGCACGAGCCCGGGAGCCGGCGGAGGGGAATTGAGGGGGCTAATTATGTAGCAGGGAATACATTTGGCGTGACCACTGAGCCTTTTTAGAATTTGTTGAGCGCACATCTAACTAACGTGCCTGACCTTTTACTTGTTCAGCCCAAATTGCAGGAGACTAGAGAGGATGCAAGATGGATGCAGATTCCATGACCTGATTGCCCTTTATTCTTAGCTGGGTGGATAGGATGCGATAGAGGCAATACCTTGTTGAATGTGTCAAAGTAGAAGTGGTATTTTGTTCTTATGTCAAAACATTTATGACAAACGATTGTCCTCCTCCCTCGAATACGTCCCATATTTTTCTTATTGGCTATAACAGCTGACAATCTCTCTCAATACTTTTCATAGATCCAACCTGAATGGATACAATGTCTCTACACTGTGTACACTTCATAGATACAGGACTCTAGGAAAGGCCTGTGTAATACGTCTGCTCTCCCCATTCCCAGCTAAAGTACATCTCCATTCTGCAGCATCTTGTGCCATATTTCAGGTCATGGCCATTAGGCTCTTCAAAGAGCTCCCTGCCTGTCGCTCATATCGCTAGGTTGGTTTCCTTGACAGCAACGATGCCCAGCGTATGTTATTACATGCAACCTCTATAACATATGCGACTTCACCAGCTGGTGCGCACATGCAGACAGGGGAGGAGGCCAAAGAGGAGAGAACAAAGGTAGCAGAGTATAGTAACATGCACTGTATGTATAAATATAAGAATATAGGAAACATATTAAAAATAGCATTTATATAATCAAATCAAAATGTATTTGTCACATGCGCCAAATACAACAAGTGTGGACCTTACCGTAAAATGTTTATCCAACAATGCAGTTTTAAGAAAATAGATTCAAGAAAGTATTTACTAAATAAACTAAAGTAAAAATAAAAATACATTAAAAAAAAAGTAACATAATAAAATAAGAATTATGAGGCTATATACAGGGGGTACCGGTACCGAGTCAATGTGCGGGGGTACAGGTTAGTCCAGGTAATTTGTACGTACTACTAATGTAGAGTAGTATGATACATAGTATGATAAATATCCATAAGTGACCCTTATGTTGAGAACAACTACTTGTGCGATGATTGCAACTAGTTCAGGCTCTGATTATCAGATGAAGATGGGAGGTATTGTGAAGGCATATGGAGCACAATCAGGTTGTTTATGTATGATGGGGGTATGGGTTGCAAGCAAGGCGTTGCCTTAGGCTTCAGTGTAGATTGCCAGCTATCTGTCTTTAATCCTCCAAACTGTTAGTCACATAATACAATTGGTATTGATATCTATATAATACTGTTTATGAACATAAGGAAATCATAATTTGTCCTTTTTATAAAAAAGCTCCAGTTGCAGTAATGTGGTCAAATGAGTTGAAGAAGATTATTCTCGTAAACGTATATGCAAAACCAGAAAAACATCAAATCACAATAACACAATCATCCAATCAAATACAGCAAATGATGGCGTTATCTTGATTGAAAATGTACATATAAATGAATATTGAGCCATTTTTATGTCTTCAAATACTTACATAAATATGTAATTTCATAATGTGTTGCCAGACAAATCTGTTTTCAGTTCATTTACACTTTCTGTCATATTGCTGGAGAGACACTGATGAGCATTGTGTCAGATGAACTGTAATATTGTGCCATTTATTTTTCATGCAAAACAATGTTTTCCCTGTTCATATTTTCGCTGTTCATTTTTTCAAAGTTTCAACTTCCCCAAGCACATGAAAAGGTCAATGTAAAGTGTTTCCCGAACCCCTTCCAGCAAAAGAATGTAATAAATCTAAGTAATAAGTCAACATAATGCAAGATAGATTAAGCATATAGCCTTAGATTTATACAGACATTAATGATTTAGTATCCTAGTCCTAATCCCTTGTTCAACCCAGCGTCACCATTAAACTTCAAAATTACACATTCTATCACTACCACCCTCCTCACCTGAGTATTGGATTACTGAAATAAAGAATGAATAATTAATGGCGAGAAATAGGTTCCTGGCAACTGCAATGGCTGCAATTTAATCATGAGCATTAGGTTTCTTGTTTTTCCCCCCTCCGGTCCCCTCCCTCCCCTTTGGTCCACTGGTGTTTGAGCCTCTCATATGTCTAACAGGGGAGACGACCGCAGGAGCCATGAGGCAGGTATCATTTTCTTATATTCTGGAACGAAGTGAGAGAGTGACTGAACTGAACACTCCTCCCAGGCAGCAGCTGGAAGGACAGAGAGAGAGACCTGCCTGTTTCTTTTTTTCTTTCTTTCTCTCTCTCTCTCTCTCTCTCTCTCTCTCTCTCTCTCTCTCTCTCTCTCTCTCTCTTTCTTTCTTAATAAGCCTGTTGTTAAATAAATTAGAATATTCACCCAGGGGTGATGAGACGACCACAAACCCTCTGTCATCTGTTTCCCGAGCACTGCCAGCCAAATAGTGCCAGGGCCTAGCTACAGCTCTCTTCTCTGTGGCCTAGCTCAACCTCTCTCTCTCTCGCTCTTTCTCTGTCTCTCCTCTCTCTCTCTCCTCTCTCTCTCTCTCTCCTCTCTCTCTGGCCTAGCTCTCTGGCCGAGTATTCTCTGTCTGAGGTTAGGATAGAGACACTGACAATATGCTCCACCTCAGGTCTGTATCGTACTGTCCTCAACATGCAGTATACGTACACATTATGCATGAAGATACACAGTCCACATATTCATATTTAGATAATGTGCTGAGAGAATAAATAAAGAATAAGATGAAGGATAAAGGCAGAGGGGAAAAAAGCAAACTTTGTTACATATGGACTGCTTCTTAGAAGTAATCAGCAGAATGATGGTGATTGGCTGCAGGCGCCAGGCAGCCAGGTTGGCCAGGGCTGGGAGTTAGCACTGTGCCCAGGTCTTTGCTGCAGGCAAGCTGGAGCTCGATCAGCAGCCCAGGTTGGCCCTGACTCTGCTGGGGAGCAGATGGCTAGCCAAAGCTTGTAGTCACACTTACCTTCCCCACTAAATCCCTAATCCCTCAGTGGACGCTCCTCCAAGGCAGGTTTTGGAGGCAGAAATAGGGGTTACAATCTGGACGAGGGTGCCGACTGCCAAAATACTCACAACACAGAAATGCAAATTAACTTATTTGTGTTGTCTGCCAGCCAAAAGAACTGGGCTTCTTTAGCAAGTAATTAAGATACCTTGAAAAATATTTGTAAAAGATCAATAATTTCAGAAATTGACAAATAACAATGATAAAGAATAGAACAGACAGGGTGTCCTGCTCCGCTCCTGTATTTTGCATCTGTGCTCCGCCCTGATTGTGTTTATCCACAGATGTGTATATTAGTGGCTTTTCCCTTGGGTTCAGGCCAGGGCCCGTTGATGTCCTCCTCTCTGAAGCATTTGATTACTTTAAATAACCCTCTGTCATCATGGATGTTGAATGGGACTGGTCGACACAACACAGAGGTAGCCGTTGGATATTGTACACACCGTACATAACATAGGTTTGGTGCAGATATTGTTCCTTTAAAGCAAACAGCTTGACGCTGTACAGAGCGACCCAAATCAACAACTGTTCAGAGGAGGCCCAGGAACCTGGCTGACACTGCTCAGCTGTGCAAGTTGGCTGGAGCTATAGCATCGAACAGACACTGTTATTAGCCCAGTGTTTGCATCTAAATGGTGTGCAGATGTTAATGTGCTGTTTTAGATACAACATCTAGATAAAGAGGCAGAGATAAACACCATTTCACATCAGATAGCAAATTAATGAGAATTATGATTAGTGGTGAAAAATGTTTGCATCGAAAAAATATAGAACAAATGATACCAAAGTCAGTATTTAAATAAATTGTTCATAAATCCTTACGGGGAAATTTGTGCAATTTGTTTATAAAATAGTTAAAACACTGTAATAAAAACATTTGGGTCATTCAGCCATTTCAAATATATGAGCATTGTGAGCAACATGATACTCTACAGACATAATACTACACATTAGTAAATGTATGTTACAAATGTATGCAAAGTGAAATTAATGAAAGTGAAAATGACACATTGGAAAATATCAGAATATTTGTGGGTTGGGCCTTTCCAAGTACCCCCTCGTAAACAGTATGCGCGGTATCTGAATCATCCTTCCTTGTGTCTACTGTCCTGTAGTAACGGTTGAGGGCCTCTGAACGGCTTGGGGCCTAGTGAAGCAGAGACAACAACCACCCTGGTTCAGGAGCAGATGTCCTGCACGGCCAGTCTCAGATGGTCACAGTCAGAGTCTGGGGAAAGGTCAGCCTCATACAGTGGGTTAAACTGGGCCATCATTACTTTTGCTTCAGGTCTTTCGGGCTGATGGTTTTTCAGATCATCGACAGGATTCTATTTTAATTAAAGGTTAGATTATGGTACACCGTCGCCATTGAAGCATACAATGCTACACAACTATAGAAGTGCATGGTGGATTGCATCTGAGAATTGAACATGGGAAATCAACATTTGTTTGTCAAAAACAAAATCACTTCTCAGCCCAGGAGAAATGGTCACATCTGTGACATTATGATCAAAGTTAAAGACCAAAATATGTAAACCAGGTTAAGGCATTGACTAAGTAAAACATATGCACTGAAAGAACCATTACGCAAGCAATGCATTACATCACATGTATAGGACTTGAATGACATCATACTGTAGATTCTGAACCACAACCCTAACCTAAGTCAGTCAATGCATGGCATGTTTCGGACATGAATCACATTAAGGGTCCGTACTTAGCACAGACTTAAAATTCATCGGGGTGATCTGACAGTCAGATTTGGCATTTCACCTGTGGGTATTTGGATTGATTGAGATGCACCAGAGTGGCCGTGTGTGTGAGGCTGTGTGAGAGGCAAAGAGTTGGCTAATTGGCCCTAGAGTGCAGCTAATTCTTACTGAGCCTCTATGAGACCTACATTTTAAAGTGGCATCAATCCATTAATGGAACGGTAATGTGTTTCTCATTTTCATAGAGGGGTTGGGGTAGACCAATGTGGAAAATCAGATATTGCAACCTTTAACCTCGACAGTGAATAGTCCGAGTTACATGTCTAGAAGTATAGTATATTTAGCTGTCCATCAATGAAATGTGGGACACAGACTAGCATGAGCCGCCTTAACCCAACTGCTATAACTTTCTATTCCCTTTGAACAACCAGGTAACATGACAGCTTCACTATATGTCAAGAGCGCTCTGGTATCAGTAACAGCTTTGCTCCTGTGTAGCTACTGAAACATTCACACACACACACACACACACACACACCACTTAAGGTAAAACAAGATACAACCCCCTCTGTTTATTTTCTTATATAGCCCTCTCTTAAAAGATGAATGAGCAGGCGGACTGTACATCATGTTCGCTGACACGTTACATTAACATTTATAAAGAACTTTATCAAAAAGCACTTTCTCCTTTGCTGGTGCACAGTAGACAGATTTGTTCTGACATCAGCGCAGCTCCATGGCTGGTTGCGGTCTCAGATTAATGCGGTAGAGACGGGGAGGGGGTGGAGGATTCCGGCTCTCCTGCAGCAGTGATTCCTCTTAGATTTTAGCTTATGAAATAATACCTGTCATTTGCCGTCGCTGATCCCAGAAAAGGGGGCAGGTTTCCAAGGTCATCCCTCCATCTGTCAGTGCAGCAGCAGCATGCTGTGTCCCTCCATCCCTCCCTCCTCCATCCCTCCACATTAGCACGTGATAGGCTGTAACAGGGCTCTCAGGGAGGGCCTCGGCCCCCATCATCCCCCATCCGGCCCCATCTCCCAGTGGGACTAGACACAGAAGTAGTCAGGGGGTCGGCCGACACCACCTGGAAGTCACAGATATGATTACTGGCTAAACGATGAAGACACAGGGCATAGTCTCTACATTTATATGGGTTTTATGATTCCCTGTTTATCAGATGACTAGAGAGAGAAGAGAAAGAGAGAGAGAGAGAGAGAGAGCATCAGCATCACATGGCATTTGAAATAGTAGATTATTGTAGTTTGGATGAGAGAACACACTGTTCTATAATGCGTTGTGTTGGGCTTATGCTTGTTGAATGGCAGGAAAGGAGAGGTCAATTTCAACTAACATTTTGGCGAGAGTAACGAGGTACATTTGAAACCAAACACAATTGACAAGGATAAATGCAATTTTTCTAGTGTTCCATGAGAAGATCTAGGTCTGATTCCTGACTAAAACTTAGCTAATTAGATATAATTTACCTTGCCAATCTTGAGAGCCTCAAAGTTATATTGTTCCCTTTATGAAGCTGTGCAATCCATGTTTAATTTAACAGCAGAATGCAAATTCTTAGCCACAAATATGATTCATATTCATATGGCTACTTAAATATTAATGCTACATCCAGAAGAAGGTCTAGACATTTAACATGCAATGTGATTCCTACGGCCTCTTCTCTTGATGGGAAGATTCTCCAGGTTAAGACAATCAGCAGATCATGTGATAGATCATTATTTATTTTAATCTTTCCATGCATACTTATTTAAACACTTTTCTAAACATCATTTTCCACAGAACCATAATCCTTTATTCTTTTTTATTGAATTCAATAGTAAAAAAAAAATAAAAGCTATAATTCATTTTTAGACTGAATCCAATGGGTTGATAAATTATTTTGTCTGTCTATTCTGGGGGTACAGTAAAGTTTTTTGCTGAAGGCTTGAATAAATAAAAAGACAGGAAAAAAGTAGGTTGGGGTGATCATCAGTGCCAGACACAAATGAGGAACGATAGCTGTAGTTCCTTACTGCTTCTTCTTCTTCTTCTTCCTCTTCCTCTTCCTCCTCCTCTTCCTCCTCCTCCGTACCAGTCTGTTGAATTAGATCTACTTGCGTTTGAACAAATAGGTTGGGATATATTAAGTGAAGCTACAGTACAACTATATTATGTTAAGCTACGGTACATGTTGAGGGAGTGCGTACCTGCCTTGGGGCCTGCAAATACATCAGAGAAATAAAATCCTGAAATGACCTGGTTTATGACAGCACTATCTCAAATCCTCATAAAACACATTACATGCCCCAAATTGATAAATACATAGAAAAACCCCCACTGTGTATTCTTAATTTGAATATTAGTCAATGGCATGTGGGGAAGTTTTCAGTTGGCCCTTCAGTCTTTTACAGTGGTCAAATGTTTACTCAAGATGAGAAAAATATGTATCAATTCAATGTTTCTAAGACTTATTTAAAAATGTTTTTTTTTATAGTCCTGGACCCCAGCGTACGGAAATAGTATTATCTACTTGTTGACAGCCTATGTAAATATAAGTATGACAACCCCAAGCTTTAAGATTACAGTATAGCCTACTTAAAGTCATGGAATCATAGCACAGAGAACAGATCAAGCAGTACCTTTGTGATCTGTACGATTCCTCTACGCCAACAATGGTATTTGTCAAGTCTTCCTAAGAATTTATCAAACGAGCTCATTCGCTACCCGCTGCTCACAGAGGATTCTAATCAGAAGAGACAAATAGATCTGAGCCTAAACCAGACGTCATAGCATAAATCTTGCATGTAATGTGAAGGAGAGGGTGGGGCACTCATTGAGTACATATTCCACTGTAATATTACCCCTATATGATTAAAACAATTATTACCTGTCTGTGCTTGACTTGGACTGAAATTGGTTCCGGTACTCATTTTGGGTGCCGGTACTGTTTATATTTCTAGGTGCAGGAGATGCACAATATTTTTGAGCTAATATTCTATAAGAGGAACTGGAGCTCAAGCGGTAGAACATTTGAGGTCCCGGTACTCAGCTCTGGTGAGCTCCTGCCAAGTCAAGCACTGTTACCTGGTTTCCACAATTAGTCCAAAATCCTTGAGGCAGGATGATGGTTTATACTACAACATGTCACATGATTTAAGGTACTGCTATATCCTGTATAAAATATGATATAGTATGTTTTCTGTTTGTTTCTCAATGTAAAGCCTATTCTGTTGAGCATATGGATCCAAAATGTGCATATTTCCTAATATCATTCTTCAACATGTTACATGGTTGATTTGATTAGATCCCTTTGTAACAAAAGGATATAACAATGCCATATTTTTTGTTTCTCTTGGCAAAAAACCCACTGCTATTTGTTCTAGATAATGCATTGTTAAGGCGACAGCATGCTTCAGTTCAGTTGGCAAACTGGGCTAAGAGAACCGAACAATTGTGATTGCATACTCCCTTAAAAGCCCATCGCTTGGAAAACGAGAAAAAAGTGGCATTAGTATTGTTTGTGTCACGTCCAGCCCTGGGTTTCAGGCTGGCGTGTTTAGTTTGTTGTGTTTAGTATTTTTTTGGGGGTTCTAGGCGTTGTATTTCTATGTTTGGGTTAATGATATTTGATTTGTTTGTGAAAAGATGAGAGGTATAACTTGAACGCGATCCCTTCACTGTAAAACGGGCGAGTAGACTGACAATGCTTGGTGGAGTAGCTGAACATAACGTGCCAACAAAACGGAGATTTATGGATATAATGAATTACCTTTTCTAACAAAAGAATCATGGATTCTCTTGTTTGGACACTTGGGAAGACCTCAGAAGAAGTTATTTGAAAGGTAAGCGATTTATATTAGCTGTGATATGGACATTTTGAGAACCGAGCTGGATATGAATTTATGCTAATGAGGAAAATATTTGAGGTACTAGCCTCAAACAATCAAATGTAGTGCTTTCGCCGTAAAGCCTTTTTAAAATCTGACAACGCAGTGATATTGCCAAGAAGCAGAGCTTTTGATGGCTATGCAACACTTGTATATCGAAGGATGTTAAATATTACGAATTTGTATTTTGAATTTGCCGCGTTATGTTTGCTCTGAAAACGATCCCGCTGCGGGATCCGTGCGCAGAGAGGTTAATGGTTCCCAATTAGAGGCAGCTGATTGTCGTTACCTCTAATTGGGAACCATATACTGTATATGTTTGTGTTTTTCTATGGGGTTTTGTGGGTCATTGTTTGATTGTTGGATTTGAGTGTTTATGTTCACCGTAGTTACGATCTTAGTTTGTTTGTTATTTTCCCAGTTACATGTAAAATAAAATATGTATACTGGAAGCATCGCTGCGTCTTGGTCCGTCACTATAGAAGATCGTGACAGTTTGTCTATTTTGAGACAACGTAGACAGGATACACTTCCTCAAAATGGTCAGAATTAATCTAAGATAACTCAAAAAATCTGTCATTAATTTTGACGTTTTTGCAGAGGAGATCTTACTTGCGCAATTTTGCTTCTAACTAAGGTGATTGGTGCGGTATTTCTCAATGAAAAAAAATGCATGAAAATTTGGCGTCACTTGGTGAATGGCATCAAAGACTTTAGTGAAGAATCCCTACTGTTGACCAATCACTGAAGGGGCGTAGACTTTGGCAACCAACTTTGGCTTACCTCGAGAAAACATGTTGCGTGCCCAAACAGCCCCCCAAAAAAGACAAAATCCAAAACGTCACAAAATGTCGTCATAATATATGCATGAACTCTTCCGCACTGTTTCGGCTGGGAAGCATGCAGACGCCTTTACTCTGTTGTGGCTGAGCCCACTCATCCCCCTCTCAGTCCTCCAGTGTGCACCCACTAGGACCTCCAGTGTAGAGCTGCTGTGACGGACAGCCGTGGTAAATAGCGGTGAGAAGGTAACATGTTGTAGTTTGTGTATTACATCTGACCTGGCTGGAGCCTGTGTGTGGCTGAACAGAAGCGCTGGGGCCTTCTGGAACAGAACAGAACAGAGAGGACAGGGCTGGAGCTGTACGTGTCTGGCTCCCTTCCCCGCTCCCATTGACCAAACAGCTGAACAGGGACTGAGTGTGTGTGTGTGTGTGTGTGTGTGTGTGTGTGTGTGTGTGTGTGTGTGTGTGTGTGTGTGTGTGTGTGTGTGTGTGTGTGTGTGTGTGTGTGTGTGTGTGTGTGTGTGTGTGTGTGTGTGTGTGTGTGTGTGTGTGTGTGTGTGTGTGTCACAAAGGCAGGCAGGCTGTGGGAGGGAGGCAGCAGGACCTAGGCTCATTGTCCTCCCCTACTCAGGCTGGTTAAACTCTGTTGGCAACGCCACGTCCCCAGGGATGATTTGAAATCCCAGTAACAGGAATTTTAGCACGACAGGTGTTAATATCGAAAAGTCACACATACAGAAACACAGAGAGACGTTTGCACACATGCACCGCACACACAAAAATATTCAAGACAAAAGCATAGTCTACTTTCACCACACACACATACTGGTGGTGCATGTCCTTTGTGTCGATCTGAGTCAAAGGTCCTGCCTGGCCTGGCCCGACACATTAGCTACCCAGGTGCTGAGCAGATACAGTTGCACTATTTAACGGCTAATTCAGGGGCCGGTTATGGGAACACCAGCTGGCCCTGTATTTGTCAGAAATGAAATTATTTTGGATTCACATGTCAACAGAAGGACCTGACATGCAAGACTGAAACAAACTCATTTCTGCCTCTTCTTTCCCACATCAATAAAATCTGTCCATTGCTTTAGTGCAGTGTTTCCCAAACTCGGTCCCCTGGACCCCAAGGGGTGCACATTTGGTTTTTGCCCTGACACTGCACAGCTGATTTAAATAATCACCTAATCATCAAGCTTTAATTATTTGAATGAGCTATGTAGTGCTAGGGCAAAAACCGAAGCACCGCTTGAGTGACATGGAGTAGGCTTATTCGTTTTCCAAAGGAATATGCATTAGAGCTTTATGAAAGAATAGTGGAATTGAACAATAGGGCTAACACATCATATATCATTTTTCTTCATAAAGCTGTAGAGAGACCCATGATGACTTGCCAAAAATGAAGAGAACCTTCATATAACCCACTACAAACCTGATCTCATGGAAACCATAGTAATGCTCTCGGAACTGTATGGATATCAATGCATGCTATCACTACACACTCTAACAGCCTGTAGATTTCTAAGGCAGATGTTCACTTTGAAGAGTTGACCTGGGCGATTAACCACCCTCAAAATAATTATACATGTAACTGACCTGTGAAAAATGCAACCTTTTTCATGGTTGTAAAATGTTTTTTTTTTTTTTCTGAATCACAACAGCTGATAGGTGGGTTAGTATAAAGCATATCTGATGCACCGTTACACCCACACAAAACATTAAGAACATGATATAGACTGACCAGGTGAATCCAGGTGAAAGCTATGATCCCTTATTGATGTCACTTGTTAAATCCACTTCAATCAGTGTAGATGAAGGGGAGAAGACAGGTTAAATAAGGATTTTTAAGCCTTGAGATGATTTAGACATGGATTGTGTATCAAATAAAAAAAGAAATCTAATGTTATTTGTCACATGCGCAGGTGTAGACCTTACAGTGAAATGCTTACTTACAAGCCCTAACCAACAATGCAGTTTTAAGAAAAATAAGTGTTAAGAAAGTTTTTAGTAAAATAAGCAGAAGTAAAAAAATATACAAATTATTTTTTTTAATAAAAAATAAGAAAATAGAAAAATAACAAATAATTAAAGAGCAACAATAAAATAACAGTAGCGAGGCTATATACAGGGGATACCGGTACAGAGTCAATGTCCGGGGGCACAGGTTAGTCCAGGTAATTGAGGTAATATGTACAGTGGTTGCTCAACTAAAAGTTTTGAGATTATGCTGTGGGATTTAGAGGTCATTTGTGGTTTAGTACGGTGCCCTGCATCACTGTGTCACTGCTCCAGACCAGCGCAAGGGGGAGCACGGATTATGCTTACTGGAAAAGACTCTTTCAAAATTGGGGGAAAGTTGGGGCAAGTGGTAGGAGGAAAAGACAGCCTTCAGAGGTGAAGACAGCGCTGCTCTGAGACAAGCATGGGGACTGGTCTTGATAAATCAATGAGATTTTTATTTTCACTGAATCTCCGTTGGGTATTGGTTGGACTACAATTAGAGTGTGGAAATGTTAGGATTACTATGCTCTGACTGTAGTACTGTAGCCTACTCCCGACCGGTCACGTTGTATAGCGCCATTATGGGCTATTAGCAGGACAATAGATACTTTGTGCAAGGCAATTGTGACTCACCACCTGGATTTTGTCTTATGTAGCAACATTTGCATTCAGTTTTTTACATTGGATAAAAGTAGAGACTCAGAGCTACAAAATAATATATCATACTCTGCATTTGAGAAAATAATGTGAAAGTAATTCTGCTTTGAAAGTTGATCAACTTGTCAACTTTTGAGAAAACAGTCTTTCACAGTTTTGGCTCTACTATTGGAGAGCCCTTCTTTGTCTACACCCATTCAACAATGTTCACACCCTCTTAAGCCTTAGCCCCACCCATCTCTTTAAAAGGGTTGATCCAACCGTTCTGTACTAACTTGCCAGCTACTTCCAGACATCTAAGAGAGAGAGAGAGAACAGCTCAGTGAACATTACTCGCCCTATTGCTGGGGTTTCGCGTTCAGAGCGCACACTGGACGCTCTGGCCAATAAGTAGGGTTGATGTGAAAGCTCTGACCACAGATCCACCCATGTCCATAATGCTGAAACTGACCTAAAAAAAATATATAAAAAAATAATAAAAAAAATACAACATTCAAAAGATACAAAAATAAATGTGTGTGTGTATAAAAGTGTGTGTATATATGGGGATGCATTACTTAGCCCCCTCACCGCACAGCTGTGAACTGTAACCTTAATAAAGTTGGTTTTAAACACAACAAACTCATGTCGGGAAAGGAAAATTGAGTAACTAATCTATGCCTGTGCTGATAAGACCTTAGGGAATTTAGACTCGGGATGCCTTGCTTGACCATACCCTCTTTCCTTGCTCCTGGCCTGCCCTGCTTCTTCCACCAATTCATTTGTTTTTATGGACAGGAAAGAGCAGAAGCTCTGAGCTGTCCGATCAGGCCCATTGTCTATCACAGTCAAGCACCCAAGCTAACTGGCTAACATTGGCTAGCTACTTCCAGACACATAAGGAGAGATCACCCCACTCTGACCGTTTTACTCACCCTAAAAGAGCTGGTTAAGTTTTTTTTCATGTTATCCAGAGCGTAGGTCACTGTAACTGTGCTGCTGGCAACAATTGAATTACGCTTTGTTGCTGACGTTTACTGACACCGGACATATTCAATGGGTGTTGAACATTCAAAAATGCATCAGTTATTCTGCGCTATGGCACAATATGACGAGAGTCTTTTGTTAAGAAATGTAGCTAGATAGCTAGCTAGGTAAACAATGAATCCCAATGCATGACGTAACGTTATTTAGCGAGCCAGCCAGCTAACGTTAGCTAGATAGCTTACAGTACACTTTAACTTGAAATGAAAATACTTTGTCAAAATTAGAGTGGAGTCTTAGTTAAGACATGTAGCTAGCTAGCTAAACAATGGACCATAATTACAACTCATGACATTACTACCCTGCATGAATCTGCAGGTAGCTAACCAACCAGGTTCTATGGCTATAACTAGTCAAGCAAATGTGTTTGAGCTACGAAGAAAAAGATCATACACATAACGTTTGCTAGCGACCCAGCCAGATAACGTTAGCTAGCTAACAGTACACTTGAAATGAAACCACTTTCAGTCAAAATTTGAAATGTGTAATATCTGAAAGTCTTACCAGTATACATCATGGTTGGACGCGTCTCTTGTCTGACGCCATGCATGGTTGCCTTAGTTTGACAATGTAATCCAGACAGGTGTTTTCTACATCTCCTTAGCTATCACACTTGAATTCCACTCATATGAAAACTCGGTCCTCCAGAAAGTGGAGAGCATACACATAACGTTAGTTAGCGAGCCAGCCAGCGAACATTAGCTAGCTAACAGTACACTTTAACTCAACATTAGGCTTATGCAGTTTAACCATGCAATACATTTATTTTTTAAAGCTGCGTTCGACACAATTACCTAAACATACTGACCAGCTCCAATATACAGACGCGTGCTATATGGTAGACCAACCCAAACTCATCTCTCGGCATGTCCAGCCCATTCATTATCTCAGCCAATCATGGCGTGCGGGAAGGTTCCCCTCTTTTTCTGTGGCTAAACCAACTAGGCTCTTATTTAACAATTTTATTTGTATTTACAAATGGCATACAAGTTTGATATTAAGGCACATGAAAGTTCACGTGTTCGAGAAGCATTCTTAGCTAAACATTTTTTATTTGCGTTCAAACAGCTCTCCTGTGAAGTCATGACTTGCGACATATGCTTCCTTTCCTGAATCGGGTCACAATTGATCAGCATTAAAAACTTTGTGGATGGGGCCTCACGAGTGGCGCTGCGGTCTAAGACACAGCATTGCAGTGTAAACTGCTTTGCTACAGATGCTGGTTGGATACCTGTGCCGACTGCGACTGGGAGACCCATGAGGCGACGGTGGGATTTTGGTTTCTCTCTCTCTAAAAACAGAAATAAATAATTCTAAATAAAAAAACTGGATTTATTTACAAATTAGTAAGAATGTCTCACCCCATGTTCAATAATGGCATTTTTTTCGCTCACGAAATCGTCTCCAAAATATCGTTATTTTTTAAACAAGCCATAGAAAGTTGGTTGCAATTAGCTTAATCCACCAGAAAAGACACAACAAATAATACAACAAATATTGTGGTTAAACTCAAATATTAATTGATTAAAAAACCATTATCAATTGGAACCTTTAACAAGTAGAAGTATTATTATTAACCCTGTTTTTCACAAGCGTAGCAGGCTGTAAATTCTGCAAACAACGTTTCTAGGATGGGCTATTAGCAGGACAATATACGTATATTGGTCATGGCTCCCGAGTGGCGCAGTGGTCTAAGGCACAGCATCTCAGTGCGGGAGGAACGTCTACAGTCCCTAGTTCTAATATGGTTCTTTTTTAAACAAGGGAGGAAAAGTAAGGAACTTCTCTGTCGGAGCTGGAGGCCTCTCTGACATAGGGTCCAGCATATCTCTTGATGATGATCGGGCTCGGGCCAACACGGGCTGCTTTATATAATTAACACTTCATTATTTATAGATTTTTCCATATTTTCTCATTGTTTCTGTGATCAAAAAATTAAATTAAATTCTTAAAGAGTCCTGTTTAAGTAGTATTTTAGTATTTTGATAAAACAGGGAGAGAAAACAAGCGTAGCAGGCTGTGAATTCTGCAAACAACGTTTCTAGGACGGGCTATTAGCAGGACAATAGACTTTCCATTTTATTCAGATTACAACCAATGTCTTTCGGATATTTGAAAACTAAATAATCCCCATCGATGAGAATGGGGCGTGCTCGGTCCTCCTTTTCCTGTTGTCCACAATCATCTCCTTTGTCTTGATCACGTTGAGGGGGAGGTAGTTATCCTGGCACCACATGGCCAGGTCTCCTCCCTATAGACTGTCTCATCGTTGTCGGTGATCAGGCCTACCGCTGTTGTGTCGTATGTGTGCCATTCAGAGGGTGAGTGGCCAAGAGAAACATTTTAAGAGCCTTTTAAATGGGTATGGTGGTATGTGCCAGGCGCACAGGTTTGTGTCAAGAACTGCAACGCTGCTGGATTTTTCACGCTCAACAGTGTCCCGTGTTTATCAAGAATGGTCCACCACCCAAAGGACATCCAGCCAACTTGATACAACTGTGGGAAGTATTGGAGTCAACATGGGCCAGCATCCCTATGAAAGGTTTTCGACACCTTGTAGAGTCCATACCCTGACGAATTGAGGCTGTTCTGAGGGCAAAAGCGGGGGAGCAACTCAATATTAGAAAGGTGTTCCTAATGTTTGGTATTGTCAGTGTATATGGGCATTCAGTTGTGCCAAATAACTACTGTTCCTGGTTAGTCCCCCTTTTCCACTTCTAAACACAAGATGTTGAAACAATATTGCCATCTTTCAAAATGAGAAATCACTCATCATATAGTGTTTCTTTTAGTGAATATTTTTTTTGCAACAATTAAAGATGCATTTCGTGTTTATAAAAACCCATTGCACGCTTGGACTTCCATCAATAGGAACGAGGCAATTCTCCATTTGTGTGAAAAGGTGTTGGAAATATGAGCCATTTGCATTCGTTTCCTATAAAGTGCTTTTCCAAGTGACTCAAACAGAATAGTCTCACTGAGTAATGACGATTAGCACGTAAAAGCAATGCGGGGAATACAAGTGCATTGCGTTCATACAATGCCAAGAAGTTCTAAGGGAGTCTGCATATCTGATGGATGCTGATTTGTTTGGGGGTCTTCACTTCACTTCTGTCTCACGCCCAATCAGATTACGCCACAGAAAGACAAAGGCTGCTACAGTATATGCCATTTTGGATTTCAAACCGTTTCACTTCAGACACTAAGAGATAAATCAAGTGCCGTCGTCTCATTTCCTTTCAAGTCTTGCAAAAGTAGATTTTGTTTGCACCTATTTCAGTGGGTAAAATTATTCTTATATGCAGTAGCTCATTTTGAAGAATACTGCAGCTGACAACATGCATGAACTTAAATTATATGTAATTGACACAATAATACTAATACATTGAAATAAAACAGTAGTCTACAGTCATTAATTAACCTCCATATCAACATCAACTTTAAATCATAAACCGCCTAACTAAATTAGCAAATGCATGTCTAGGTTATATTCTGCTTTGCCAAGTTTATTTTCTCCATTCCATATGTCATTTTGACATCATATAGGACTGGTACACACACGCACATGCACACACACACACACGCACACGCACACACACACACAGACACACACACGCACACACAGACACACACACACGCACACACACACAAGCACATCACAGATTGATTTGGACCGGGCCAAAAAGCAGAGTGCTACTGTTCTCACAGAACACCTTCACATCAACTGTCAACAGCCCAATCTGTGCCTAACCGCTTTCAGCTGACATTTGAACAAATATTATAACTCAACTCATACAGTATTCACAAAGGTAATCTATATCTGTAAAATATTTTTTATAAAAAAAATTGTCCATATATACTGCATGAGATCCTTAGTTTGTTGAGTATCAAAAATGGGTAGTATTACCATTATTGACTATCTTGCAGAAATACAAGTAGTGTTGGTCCTTGTGAAATGTTTCTCCATGTATAAACCCCATTTATCCTCTGAAGTAAATAAATCCTGAGAAGACTGCACACAGAGTCATGAAAAGGCACCTCTGCACCCTCTCTTGTGAGCGTCTCCACGAAAATTAATATTTGCCAGTTCAAACAAAGCTAACTCTCTAGTGATTCCAGCAACACAGGACTTCCGCAAACCTATTAGCATTGGTTCCAAGGGCACCCTTCAGAAAGACATGATTCCCCAACAAACCCAGCTCGCTGTACATTTTTACACACAGAAATATAGAAAGTGCTGCAAATGCACTGAGACATGGAGAGTGGCTAGAACGATGTCTCCTGTTGTGGTATGGTAGGGGGAAATACAGTAGCATCATAGATTGTGACATCTAGTAATCAAACAAGTAAGGTCTGTTTTTTTTATATGAGGAAAGATCTTTAGCTACATGTACTGTATTGGCTTCTGGGTAAAAGTTTCAGGTTACGTTTACAGAGACACTATACACATACTGTTGAGTTGATTGTCAAACGTGAGGTGACTTTGCAGTCATCTCAACTGTTTTCTAAGGTTTTGATCTCAAGCTTTGTAGCACAGTACTTATTCAACAGTGGTTCTGGCGTCAGAAACGTGATCCAGGAAAGTAGTTTGGAAAAGTAAGTAAATTACCGCTTAGGCCAAGTTCCACAGGATGTTAAACTACAAAGAAACACCAGTGAAAGAGTATGAAACGGATAAATTATTCCATAAAGATCATTAGCTCCAAAAGTTATTAAGATTATGGTCAGAATATTTTTCAGGAGGAACATTTAGTAGCTCCAATTCATGATAATTAATGCTCTTTCCCAGAGGTATTTACATTTTGATGGTCTGAAGTACAATTACGGTTTTGAAACACTGTCCAACACAACACTGTATTCCCATGCAGGCAGGAAGTATATGAACATTAGGATATATCCACTTCTTCAAGTGGGATTTACAAGCCAAATCCTTTGGATGTGTTCAAGCTGTCACTGATTGGAGCAGAGTGACTGGCTTTCTTTGGCTGAATTCATGGAGGGAGAGAAAGGGAGAGAGGGACAGAAGAGAGCGAAGGAGGGAGGGAGAGATGGAGAGAGAGCGGGAGAGAGAGAGAGAGAGTGAGAGAGAGAGAGAGAAAGAAAGAGAGAAAGAAAAAAGAGAGAGAGAGAGAGAGAGAGAGAGAGAGAGAGAGAGAGAGAGAGAGATGTTGGGTCTTACCCTGTTGAAGGATACATTTCTTACCCTGTTGAAGGATACATTTTAAACCTGTAGTGTTTTTTGGCTTAGAAAGGCTTCTGCACTTTGAAATGTCAGACTTGATTTTCCCTTACGAAAAATGTATCAACCCCTACAACAATTTTCATTTATTATAATCCACATAATAATTCACATTTCCTGTTGCTTATTTTCACGCTGTAGAAACCTGGCTCAAATTAAGATTCTACATATGTAAGCAGTATGTAGGCAATTGGGAGAGAGGGAAATGGAATGAGAGAGAGTATAAAGGAGAGACATTTTTAAACTGTAGGGAGCAGCAGCAGCCTTTCAAATAAGGCAAGTGCAGTTACTACGCTACAGGACAGCAGTGAGAAATGTGGGATATGTAGACAAGGGCCTCTGCCCCGCTTACAGCTATGAAATAACTACCACAGAAATGTAAATAATAAGGGAGGGACTAATTTATATTAACAGATTACATACCAACACACTGTCATAATTGATATTACTTAATATAATTTTGTGATATACGTATTCAAGTCATGTGTTTTAGAATTGATTACACCAACACTGTGTGTGTGTGTTTCAATACAAACTATGCCTATTTTGTTATCTTATATTAGATGAGAACATGCTCATGCAACTATACGCCAGAACAGTTAGTCATAGAAGAATGAAGCTATACAATTCCATCTTGCGCTATATCTATCAGCTTTGAATAGTCTTCAAAACACATGGTAGTATGTAAATGTTAAATATGACATTACAGGAGGTACGTTGTTCTGTGATTATGCCATAATAACCAGTTCTTGAACTGATCTCAACAACATCAAACACAGACAGATGGTCAGGAGAGAAGCATTCTTTTATGTGCTTTTTATCTCTTCAAAAAGTATTTTCCAGGCATTTAAAAACTGCACATTTAGGCACAGCAGAAGGACAGGCCCTGGCATCCTCTCACACCTCATCCAATGATTGGTGGCTTCAACGGTTTGATACTTCCTGGATCTGGACCATGGGGTCCCCAGGGTCCACTCTTGTCAGCTAGGGAGACAAGGGAGAGGCACGATTACTCATTTATTCACAAAACTAAAATGAGGGAAAATTCCTATTTTAGGAACTGTGGTCAGGAGAGAGTAAGTACTTCTACCTGGGAAGCAACATTGTTGGTTCATATTAGGATAGGAAATGAGTTGATGATCTACCACCTTTTGGTACTTTATTCTATTTACCAACAGTAGAAGCTGATACGATATCTCACCATCTAAATTCAATATTCACAATTCTAAAGAAGTGTACTAAATATTTTTCTGTCTGTTAATGTTGTTTATTATGAATGGATATTTGATGTCTGATAAACGTAGAGCCTGGTTCAAAGTTCAAGTGGGATTTCAAATATTGATTTTGGGATGTTTATATCAAATATGAATCTAGTATCCTCAGGCAGAAACGAGTTACTTGCTTGATCTGTTACTTGTTTGCAATATGTTTTTAAACGGTAACATGTCAAGTCAAGCTAAGTATTGGCAAGCTAAAACCCAGCTCATCTGTTAGTAATTGCCATCAATGTCATTACATCATTCATCAATTCATCTGGTGAACACTCAGGTGCAATAAACATAATCAATACATTTAGTTTTGGGTTAAAATATGAACATGCATAATACAGGTGATGTGATATTATAGTCATGTATTCTGACTGTAAATAGCCTTCATGCACTGTAGCTGTCACGTTTCTCTTCTGAGGGGACAGACCAAGACGCAGCGATGTAGCCAGAATACATATTTAATTATACACGGGACCACGACGGAACAAAACAATACACGGAGAACGTAACGATGAACATAACTGAACAAACAAACACAGCTATGAACATACAATAACCCACGAACCCAGAGTGAAACCTACTAGCCTAAATATGGTTCCCAATTAGAGACAACGACACACAGCTGCTCTCTAATTGGGAACCATTACTCAACATAGAAATACGACACCTAGAATGAACAAACCCTACACAAAGACAAAACCAAAACGCTCCAGCCTGAAACTCGGGACTGGGCGTTAGCAGTACCTCAAAGGCGCCGACTCGGACGCGCGCCGAAAAGTCTGTGGGGGGTCTTCGGTGTGGTCGCTTTGTCCCAGGTGGAGGCCCGGTGCTGGCCGTGCTGGTCTGACATCCAGAACCGGAGGCCCTGGGCCTTCCTGAACTCTGGTGCGTGGAGTTGGAACTGGCCGTACTGACTCGTGATGCTCACTGGAACGCTGGTGCGTGAGCAGGAACTGGCAGTACTGGACTCGTGATGCTCACTGGGACTCTGGTGCGTGGGAGCAGGAACTGGCAGTACTGGACTCGTGATGCTCACTGGGACTCTGGTGCGTGAGCAGGAACTGGTCGTACTGGACTCGGATGCTCACTGGGACTCTGCGCGTGGAGCAGGAACTGGTCGCACTGGACCTGGCGGATGCTCACTGGAACTCTGCAGCGTGGAGCAGGAACTGGCAGTACTGGACTTGTGATGCTCACTGGAACTCTGGTGCGTGGAGCAGGAACCGGCAGTACTGGACTGGTGATGCTCACTGGAACTCTGCGCGTGGAGCAGGAACTGGCAGTACCGGACTAGTGATGCTCACTGGTACTCTGGTGCGTGGAGCAGGAACTGGCAGTACTGGACTTGTGATGCTCACTGGAACTCTGGTGCGTGGAGCAGGAACTGGCAGTACCGGACTAGTGATGCTCACTGGTACTCTGGTGCGTGGAGCAGGAACTGGCAGTACTGGACTTGTGATGCTCACTGGAACTCTGCTGCGTGGAGCAGGAACTGGACGTGTAGACACCACTACACGGACGGGGATCTTGGAACACGGAACAGGGATCTTGGAACGCGGAACAGGGATCTTGGAACGCCGGAACAGGGATCTTGGAACGCGGAACAGGGATCTTGGAACGCGGAACAGGGATCTTGGAACGTGGAACAGGGATCTTGGAACGTGGAACAGGGATCTTGGAACGTGGAACGGGATCTTGGAACGTGGAACGGGATCTTGGAACGTGGAACAGGGGTCTCGGAGCGTGGAACAGGGATCTCGGAGTGTGGAACAGGGTCTCGGAGCGTGGAGCGACGGGACTGGACGTGTAGAAACCTCCGCCCGGACCGGGGACCTGATATGGAGAGCCGACACCATACCTCCAGCTAGCTCACTAACCCTGGTCTCATGGGTGAGTGGAGCTGGAATCTCTCGACTGGGCTGTGGATACGCATCGAGATTCTGCCCGTAAGACCACAGGATAACATGGGCCCAAAGGCGCACTGGAGGCCTGGCTCGCAGAGCTGACACCACTCTCCCAGGTAACACACAGACCTCGCCCGACCAATGAGTGGCGCTGGGATCTCTCGCACTGGGCTGCGGACACGCATCGGAGACACCGCACACGGAACTGGGCAGGATATCCGGGTCCCAGGAGGCGCACCGAGACTTAGCGCGCAGAGCAGGCACCACTCTTCCTGGCTGAACGCTTCGCGTTTATCCCGACTGATGAGTGGAGCGGGAATCTCTCGCACCCGGCCTCTGACTCCGTATAGGGAAACCGTCGCGCAATACAGCATAGCACGGTGTCCCTCGGTGCGACGCTCTCCCCAACGCTTTCACAAGGCACGAGGAGTTGGCTCAGAGTCCCTCCTGAACCGGCCAACCTCGGTGCCCCCCCAAAAGTTTCTTGGGGCTGCCTTTACGGGCTTCCTAGCCCGGCGAGGTTCGAGAAACCTGCCACTCACCGGATCCCATGCTCCCATCCGATCTCACACTGCGCGCTCCGCCGCCAGCTGCTTCCAGTTCCTCTCTGGGTCGACGATACTCCCCAGGCTGGTCCCAAGCACTCCCATAGAATAGCTCCTTCTCCCAAGACCTAAGCTCCCGGGTCTCTCGCTGCTTGGTCTTTGTTTGGTGGGTTATTCTGTCACGTTTCTCTTCTGAGGGGACAGACCAAGACGCAGCGATGTAGCCAGAATACATATTTAATTATACACGGGACCACGACGGAACAAAACAATACACGGAGAACGTGAATTGATGAACATAACTGAACAAACAAACACAGCTATGAACATACAATAACCCACGAACCCAGAGTGAAACCTACTAGTTTAAATATGGTTCCCAATTAGAGACAACGACACACAGCTGCCTCTAATTGGGAAACCATTACCCAACATAGAAATACGACACCTAGAATGAACAAACCCTACACAAAGACAAAACCAAAACGCTCCAGCCTGAAACTCGGGACTGGGCGTTACAGTAGCCAAATAAACACACACTTTTCTGAGTCAGATTTGCTCTTTTGTACTCCTGCATGTTTATTCTAAGTTTGCTGCGACCTCTGCGCAGGTTAGACCATGTCAGCCCTGCAGCGCTAACAGTGAATGAATCACCGCTACACATGACACCAGCAAGACACTGATATGAGTCAATACTGGTTACTTGTTGCCTTGAATGTAAATGTAGCTGATCATAGGGGTTCTCTAACCTTGCAACCATTTTACTAACTAAGGCATGCCAACCCCTAGGCGGGAATGCCATCTAGTAAGAACCAAGTCCTGTTTTTTATATTGCTTTCACTGTCAAGGTGAGTTCCTCCTGGCAGGCATAATAAAACATATTTGATTATAATACTTTATATGTTTTCAATTACAGCTGACACGTCTGCAAATCAAGTGGGCACATGGGTTTGTCTTCCACTTTCGTTTTTGTGCATGTAAGCACAAACGTGGGCTAACGTGGATGTCCATAGTGCTGCTGACAGTGACGAGACACATTAGTAAATAACTACGCTAGATAACAGTCAAAATATACCATCGAGTCTGCTTCATAATAGTTTATGGCCACCGTCGAATGACATTTATGTATAGCTTTTAGAGGCGAGCCAATGAAATGCCGGCTTTAAAATGAAGTCGGGCCATGATTCATGTCATCTAGCTGTCAGTCTTACATGAATATTATGACCATATCCATCATGTTGCACATCTATAATCAACTCCAGCTGTAAAATTGAATTTGGCATGACATCACAGAGGATATTTCCTTGATGGCAGGCTGTTGCCTGCAAATGAGAGGTACACCAGGTGAAAACAAATACAACACAAAACAATGGGTATAACAGGACCGAAATGACAATGGTAAGGGGGTGGAAATGTGTGTTACATGCTTACTGGTTAGCTATGAACTAGGACAGAGAGTCCTATTTATCTAATATAGTATGTTGAGGTGTAGGTGTCTGTGATTTTAGCTACTCTTCTATCAAAGAGCTCTCATTGTTTGGAATTCACTCCAGCACACAAAATACATTATCAACCTGACCTTTTTTTTAGTTAGGAAGAGAGACTACACCACTGACCAAACTGACACTGAGTGGTATGAATACTGAAGATTGTACCATAACGTTTACATTACTGTACTTTCCTAAGCAGTCATCTGGGCCCATACGATAACTAGGGGGTGTATTTCAAAATGCTAATTATTGATAAATGCGTCCTCAGTGTTTCCTTATCAGTCAAGGAAGGGGTGTCTATTTATTCAGAATATTTCTTTGATTTCCTCCTCACCAAATTCAAATTTAAAGTTGCAGAACTTGTTTTGTATGCAAAGGTACCTAGCTTACAGTAATTTATTTTATTTGTATGCCTCTTTCTCTTCTAATGTAATAAATAAGAAATGGCAATCTCTGCCCCAGGAAATGTGTCAGGCACCAGAGCAGCACTGTCAGTCATATTAAAGTATAAGCGGCTCCTTTAAAAAGCATGTTGATTCTCCATACTCCAATATTGACTAACTGTCTCTGTTTGATGTATGCATTACTAGCCCCATGCAAACTCAATGTTTGGGCTTAGGTTGTTAGTTCTGCCACTGTAACCGATGCAGAGTAACTACTGATGCCCCCAGATATAACAATTGACTGTCCCCAGAGAGAATTTGCCTGTGACTGAAATTATTGCCCAGCTAGCATATTTAATTCCTTGGAAGTTGTGGGAACGTTTGTTTTTGGTTTCACATTGGTTGTGGGAATGAAGACAGAAGTTGCAGGCAGGTTCTGAGAACTTTTTACTCTGGTTCCTTGACAGTTTTCCTGGGAGGTTTTACTAATACTATTATAATGGAAATTGTAGGTTATTTCGAGGTTTAATAACTTCCTTAAAAATTTCACTGAATGTTTCAATTAGACTTTTAATAACAATTCTAGTTTATTTTGGGTTCACTTTTTGGAACTCATATATGGGACACATGGTGATTAATTTCCTTAGGCATTAATCATGCAAACACATGTATTTTCTATTGTGACACAGCATCAGTGAGATTCAAATCCATGATTTTCTGTTCTCTATCCATTGAATTAGTCCACTTCACCACCAGGATGGAGCTAGCATGCCATGTTTTCTTCATGTGTACAAAGCTGTTTTATTCTATTCAAACAGACCCCATTTCAAAGGAAACAAGCACTCTTTAACTTCTCAGGGATCACTGGGGCGCTAGCGGACTGCTCCCGACACTACCAGGTAAAATGTAAGGCGCCAAATTCAAAATCCAAAAGTTGAATTATTAAACATCCACCAATATACAAGTGTTCCATACTCATCAAAAGCTCTGTTTCTTGGCAATATCACAGCATTGTCAGATTTCAAAAAGGCTTTACGGCGAAAGCAGCACATTTGATTGTTTGAGAGTAGCACCTCACATATTTTTCCCATAGCCATGTATCGATTAGCCATCATGGCACACACATAACACATTTCACAGCAAAAACAAATCAATTACCTGTTGAAGAACTTCTGCTGAGGTCATCCTAAGTGTCCAACGAAGACAATCCATGGTTCTTTTGTTAGAAAAAGTAATGTATTTTATCCATAAATCTTCCATTTGGTTCGCGCGTTATAATCAGAAACGACAGCTTCCACTACTCCATTAAAACGTGACGCGAACTCGTTCATCTTATACCTATAAACTTGTCCAAGAACAATCAAACATAGTTTTAAATGTATCCTTAGGAACACTTTTACGTATATTTACTATTATAAATCAACCGGAATATAAACTGATCGATAACGACGGTAAAAAAGACACTGCGCGCTTTGTCGGGAGCGTGCGCTGAGTACTGTTTACATGACAGAGTGACTTCCTTGTTTGCTCTTCTTCTCTGGTCTTATTCATCATGAAAAAAATACACTGTCTCGAGACTGTTGACATCTAAAGGAAGCGATGGGTACTGCATTCATATGCCCTTATATAGTCATTTTCATGAGGGAGGGGTGCCCAAATGAGCAATGTGTCAAAATGACTTTTTCCAGGACAGAAATTCCTTGGGGTTTCGCCTGCTATATGCGTTCTGTTTTACTCACAGTCAAATGGTTAACAGTTTTGGAAAATTCAGAGTGTTTCCTATCCAATGGTACCAAATATCTGCATATCCTATTTTCTGGGCCTGAATGGGAGGCATTTTACTTTGGGCACGCCAGGCTCAGGTGTGGCCAATTAGTAGGCGCACCTGAACAGACTTAACAAGATAGAGGATAGAATGAGTTTTGTTGATGCTGAGAATAGAATGTATATGTTTTTAAATATCATTCTTAGAATGTTCTCTGAACTTAACTAACATTTTCTTGTGGTTTTTATGGAACATTTTCGTCATCTTCTGAGGATAGAGCTTATTGTGTACAATTCAATTGTTTTGAACATTTCCAGAATATTGCCAAGAATTGACATAACAGAAAACCGTACATTCTCTGAACGTTCGGAGAACATCGCTTAAGTTAGACCGTTTTTGAGAACAGTCACAGAATGTAGTAAAAATATGATGTTAAATAGAACTTGTGTGGAATGTTCTGTGGAAGTACTGAAATTCCCACAGAAAAACATTGTTTCTTAACGGTCTCTAAATTATTTGAGAACATTTGCAATGTCAAACCAGTTGGAGAACGTTCCTAGAACATTACCAAAATTGAAATAAAATGTAACCATGTTAGAATTTTAAGGAAACGTTCTGTTAAAGTAATGAAAATTATTTTATTTTGGATAAGCTCCTTTTTTGTACTGAGAATGTTCCAAAGCCTATCCTGCACCAAGACTGTATGAAAAATAACCATGGGGACAACCAATCTCTTACCAAGCTCTAAGAAACATATGGTTCTCAGAACGTTATGTGCAAGCTAGGTGAAATCTGGCAAAACCCAATAATGCAGTGACATACACTGAGTGAACAAAACATTAAGAACACCTTTCTAATATTGAGTTGAACAGAACAGCCTCAATTCGACGGGGTATGGACTCTCTAAGATGACGTAAGCGTTCCACAGGGATGCTGGTCCATGTTGACTCCAATGCTTCCCACAGTTGTGTCAAGTTGGCTGGATTTTATTTTGGTGGTGGACAATTCTTGATACACATGAGAAACTGTTGAGGGTGAAATACCCAGCAGTGTTGCAATTCTTCACACAAACCGGTGCACCTTGCACCTACTACCATACCCAGTTCAAAGACACTTAAATATTTTGTCTTATCCATTTACATATACACAATCCATAGCTCAATTGTCTCAAGGCTTAAAAATCCTTCTTTAACCTGTCTCCTTCCCTTCATCTCCACTGATTGAAGTGGACTTAAAAAGTGACATCAATAAGGGATCATAGCTTTCACCTGGATTCACCTGGTCAGTCTATGTCATGGAAAGAGCAGGTGTTCATAATGTTTTGTACACTCAGTGTATCGTTTTGAATCCAGGTTTGTGGGAAAGTGCTATGAGGAACAAAAGATTTATCAATAAATGTTATCGTTAGGAGATAAACAATTTGACTTTTTAAAAGGCATGCGTCACACATGCCAAATTTCAAGTATCATGGCCGTTGAACTAGTCCTCAGGTGTAGAATACATCTGTCTTTTCCTTTGATTTACTGTTTGTTAATAGAAACACTTCAGAAGTTACAAAAGGTCAGACGAGGAACAAATGTTGAGCTGGCCTGCTTTCAGTTTCATCATAGATGATATTGTCTGATGCAGTTCACTAGTGCAGGGTTGTGGCTGTGGGGCTTGCAGCCAGAATGGAGCAGCTGACCAAAAATAACTCAACACAAGTTACATTGTGGGGTCAGTGCTGACCTTGTCACAGATTAGGTTTTACCATCATTCAAACCTAGCTCATCTCTGCTGGACCCAAATGATTTTGTGCTTGAATGAATTTAACCAATTACCAGTACTAATCTATGACATTGACATCCTCTCAGTTTTTTTCACCCATTGACGGTTAAGTGAATACAATGTTAATCAACGACAAATGGAATTGGAAATGTATATATATTAGTCATACATTCAATCCTGGATTTCTTTCTATGTTCTTTTACAGGACCTACTCCCCTCGTTTTGGCAACGAGCGGTTACTCTTCTGGAGTCCGTCCACTCTTAATGAAGCCTTATCTTTCTCACTTTAATCGTTCACCAGATGTTTTTCCTTCCTGTTTTCACATTTGACATTTTTCTGTTTGACACAATACAGATTCAGGTTCAGAAGTCTGTTTGTATAAAGAGAGTTGAGGTTGTTGGCTTTGAAACTACGTGTCCCTCAACATGTGTGATCAGCACTTTCCCAGGGTTATTTCCACATTGTTCGCCAGAGACAAGCAGAGGGACACACACACACACACACACATACACACACACAGTGACTGACTGACGGACTGGCCTTTCTTTGAGGCAGACACTTTTATTTAAAAAAAATCACTTTGATTCCTGTCCCATTTGGTTTCCATTCCAAGCTGTTTGTGTTGCACAATTAGCTATCTTAGGCTAAAACGTTAAAGGACTTTGACCTGAAAAGAAAACTCTGCTTGCATGCAGTACCTTACCTCAAAATCTTTCCCTAAGTGCGGCATGTGTGTGTGTGTGTGTTAGTGCCTGCATGCATGAGTGTGTCCCCACATATTCCATATTTACTGACTTGAGTAACTAAAGCACTGAACACTGTAGCCTACATGAACCCAAGTTCTCATCCAAGCAGCTATACCTACATATGTCCTTATTTTCCTCTGACCTCCTCTGATATGCAGTAAGCATATGGAGGGATTTCACAACATAAATAAACCAGGCCAAAGACAGTATGATGTAAGAACCCACAGCACTCCAATGTTGTCCCTTTGAAGTATGTGTTATTATTGAACAAGCAACAACAGAGCTGATGTGATCTGTATCTTCAGTTTTAACCTCTAGTCTCATTGCAAAGACGTTTTATGGAGTAGGAAAATATACTTGTTTATTAAACTGGTGAAAGATGAGAATAAATCTAATTACATTGAAGTAGGTCAGAAATTAGCTACTGAGTATATAAGTAATCAAACTGAATATTTAATTGGGAATACTTCCCCCCTATTTTCTTCAAAAAGAGTCTGCATCTCTCTTTCTGCCTCTGTCTCTACGCCTCCCTCTCCCCCTCCGTCTTTCTTCTCAACCTGCACTCCTTTCGGAGACTTCCTGTAATTTACTTAATCAAAATCACCTGAACATTGTTGGATTGTTATCAAATGGCTTTTGGAGTAATAAAAAAGGAAGAAGAAGGAGGAATTATTTTCTATAAATAGACCAGAGACCAGAGGCCTCATGGTGCCCAGATGACAGGAAGCAACTGAGGCCTATCATGTGGAATGCCTTTTTTTCCCAGAAAGGAAATTAATTTCTTGTGATTTTAGAAAACGTTCACAAGTGTTTTGTTTAAAGGCTGGAGTGTGGGTTCTCTTTCTTCATTGATGTTGTGATGAGAGATGCGTTTCTCCCAAGATATCCCTCCTATTGTAACCCAAATACTGCTCTTTCTCAAAGCATTGGCCAAGAAATCACAGTTTCGAAATCCCTCCGTCCATGGACCAACCAGGTTTTAGTGTTGTGCTTCCTCCCTGCATTCAAACGTCTTCATTAAATTCTGGAATGTATTGTGTTATCATTTGATGTTGGAAGCTTGGAAAGCGATAAAGCACTTCTGTCACTTCTGTTTGCTTTGAACGTGTCCCTGTATGTGACATGCTTGGAGTACACCCAGTATGGTGGCTGATGGGATATCGTTTTATCATCTCAACTCTCTGGAGATAATCTACTAACAAAGACCATATTGGAAAACTTTGCATATGATCACGAATTAAAGGTTTTCGTCAGACGTTTAACCAACAGTGCCATAGGCCTTTTATAAATATGTAGGCCACAATGCCTGTTGTGAAACCCAAAGCAGTTATACAGGGTCAAAATAGGACATTACTGTTGATCTTTTTTTAATTGGTAAGGGATCTAAATGTATACACATTTCTTTGGCATGGAACCTAGAGCTCTGTGTTGACAAGTAGTGGATGTCTTCAATGGATAATGGTCTCTTCAACAAAGAACACACAGATCCATAAATTACAATTCAGTCTCTGACTTTAAAATGTTGTCCACATTAACTTATTCTGTCTTCCTTAGAAGGCATTTAGAATGTAAATCATTGCTCGATAAAATGAAATTGTTCTGAGATGTTGTGAGAACTTCCTTTTGCGTTTGGAGGGAATGTGTGTGTTTGTGTGTATGTGTGTATGTGTGTGTTGTGTGTGTCTGTGTGTGTTTAGTTTTGTGAAATTACACAGACTGAGTTGATTTCCATGATAATAAAATGCTTCCAATCGAAAAGGGACCATGTGGTCAATGAAAGGATGGCCAATTCCGCCAACTCTTATTGGTTTAGTCTGGTTTGGCTACAATGTCCCATGTTCTTGGAACTAAAATCCAATGGGCACGTGAACACTATAATCTTCAACTTCCGTCACATTGAAATAGATCCAGATGGAATTCAAGTCCAACCACCAAACTAGGCCTTATTTCAACTTTTGATTCCAAAACAGTTAATGATCCAGATCAAAGCGACTTAAACACATTTTTTTTGCATCACATACATCTCTTTCACTCTCATCTGAATATACAAAAAAAATGCACATCAGATGGAGCAACAATGTAATGTATGTACAGTACCAGCCAAAGTTTGGACACACCTACTCATTCAAAGGATTTTCTTTATTTTTACTATTTTCTACAATGTAGAATAATAGAGAAGACATCATGAAATAACACGTGGAATCATGTCGTATCCAAAAAAGTGTTCAACAAATTGAAGTATATTTTATATTCGAGATTCTTCAAAGTAGCCATCCTTTGCCTTGATGACAGCATTGACACACTCTTGGCATTCTCTCAACCAGCTTCATGGGGAAGGCTTTTCCAACAGTCTTGAAGGAGTTCCCACATATGATGAGCACTTGTTGGCTGCTTTTCCTTCACTCTGCTGTCCAACTCATCCCAAACCATCTCAATTGGCTTGAGGTCGGGTGATTGTGGAGGCCAGGTCATCTGATGCAGCACTCCATCACTCTCCTTCTTGGTGAAATAGCCCTTACACTGCCTGGAGGTGTGTTTTGAGTCATTGTCCTGTTGAAAAATAAATGGTAGTCCTACTAAGCACAAACCAGATGGGATGGTGTACGACTGCAGAATGCTGTGGTAGCCATGCTGGTTAAGTTTGCCTTGAATTCTAAATAAATAACAGACAGTGTCACCAGCAAAGCACCCCCACACCATAACACCTCCTCCTCCATACTTCACGGTGGGAACCACACATGCAGAGATCATCCGTTCACCTACTCTGCGTCTCACAAAGACACGGTGGTTGGAACCAAAAATCTCAAATTTGGACTCATCAGACCAAAGGACAGATTTCCACCAGTCGAATGTCCATTGCTTGTGTTTCTTGGCCCAAGCAAGTCTCTTCTTCTTATTGGTGTCCTTCAGTAGTGGTTTCTTTGCAGAAATTCGACCATGAAGGCTTGATTCACACAGTCTCCTCTGAGCAGTTGATGTTCATGTGTCTGTTACTTGAAATCTGTGAAGCATTTATTTGTGCTGCAATCTGAGGTGCAGTTAAACACTTTTGACACATCTCCTGAAACCGACTTCTAATTTGTCCCTGGGGCAGTAGTTATGACTTGAGTGACACAGAGGTCTGACAACATGACTTTTCCCTCTTCAGGCCAAGTCTCCAATTCTAGACTCCAGTCTACAAAACCAGGGTGTCTTACGATTTGGTTATACATTTTTTTCATGTGGGACATCGGTTCAAATTAGCGCTGCGGCTATCTGTCATTCCTGACTCTCAGGGGCTCATCAATGACAGGCCGAGCCACGTATACAACACCAGGTGTTTTATCCTCGTTGAGGTGGCTATGATATGACACCTACCTGTTTTTTAGCGTCAACCTGTCAAGGCAGCCAGATTTAATGAATGTAATGATCAAAGAAGGAAAAGTAAGTTTAGCCCTGAGGTACAGATCCCAGTGAGCCTTGCATGCTGCTAATTATTTAGCATTAAGGTAGACAAGCTTATGCATAGATGACTACTTCAAAGATTTGATTGGGGTTTAGTTTGTTACAACAGCACAGAGCCTGGAGGTCGCTGTGGTGACATCAAAACATCAGGGTGGATAAATCTGCTCGTGTAAACTGTCTCTAGGCAGCCACAGGTAAGCAGAAGCCTTTATCCACTCTGACAGGAAATACTTAGGGTACAGCATAGAGGATCTTGGCTGGCTGATGGAACATTTGTGTCAACTTTTAATGTCAAAGTGTAACTTTTATTTCGTAAGATGTTGGTAATCTTGTCAATGTAGCTGATAGTACAGTATGTGGGTGGTAAGATGGCTCTGGAGAGGCTGAAGAATATACAGATTTGTTTAGTCTGGTTTGTAACCATATACAGTATTTCTCCTGGCTTGTGCTATAACAGGGTTGTGTGTTATTCACAACTCATACAGCTCAGTCATAACATTTCATAAGAGAGTATAAAATACTGAACATGCACCAGTAACACACCACGTGAGCTAAACTTGCACTCATTTTACATTTAATTTTATATTTTTATGCTGCTTGCAATCCTACTGAATCAAAACTGGAACCTTCTTCAGAGAACAAATATCTAGTTTCCATAATGCTGGCTGACAGTCGTTGGCACATTTGGTACAATAGGGACATTTCTTCATGAAGAACATCAGCATGTATATAATAATTTGTCAACAGAGCAACAATGTAAGTAAATCATTCTGAACTTGCCCAGATTTACACTACAGCCTGCCAACAGCTAATTACGGTACGTCCCGTCTGTTTTAAGATAGATGTTTTTTTTTTCACGAGTTGTGGCCAAGAGGTTGTCACCGGGGTCCTGAGGAGACACTAGGTTTCCAACAAGGCATTCTCCTGGCCATCTTGAGAGTGAATACCATGACAACGGACTTCTGGGAGACAAAGAAAAATAAAAATGCATTCTTGAAAAAAAGCGGTTGAAGTGAAGTTTGAGTTTGATTGACATGCTTTAACAAAATGTGTATGTTTTTGTGGTGTAGATGAATGTAATAATGGCAGCCTGATGAATGTCTTACATGGATAATCTTGTAGTGGAGGACATATTTGGGACAAAGAGAGGAAAAAGACAGACAGGTAGAGGATAGCAGGAAGGAACCAGAGTGGATACTGTACTTCCAAAAAGGACACTCATATTAAGGACCTTCACATTCCATAATGAACAAAATACCCTGAGAAATGCCCAAACTTTGACCAACAGTACTTCAAATTCAAGTGCAGCAAGCCAGAAATGCAATAATTCTCCACAGTACACAGAAGCAGAGACTGTAAAGTCCCCATGATGTTCCTTGAACATGTATAGTGTGCTTATATGTTTGTATCAACCACCCATCATGGTTGATCAGAGCTACTTAACTGGTATCATATAAATAACAATTGTGCCAATTCAATTGTTCACAGCCTCGCATGTCTCCATCATTGTTAAGCCCGTCACCATTTTTCAAAGCCGTAATCGAGGTTGCTATAATGGCACATTAAAGAGAGAAACATGTGATCAGATTGCCATAACCATCTGATAAAACGAGCTCTATCGTTTTATATTAAACAATTACGTATGTTTGGTTTAAAGGAAGCTCCTTCACTGTGAGTACTTAGGTGTCTTTTATTCTCTCAAATGTGCCTGAGGAGAGGAGTCTGTGTTACCATGTGGAGATCTCTGCTCGAATCATTTGAAAGCCCCTCTGTACCTCCGAGGTATCCAATCGTCTGCCTTGCTTTCTGTTGAGCTTGGAAATGACTATCCTGTCTGTCTGTCTGTGTGTTAATGTGTGTTTGCTTTTGAAGGGTTAGCCACCAGTAATCTGGAATATGACCAAATGAAACGGGTAAGTACTGAGCCTTGAACTGAATGCCATAACGTGTGTTATAGTAAAGGATTGAGGTTTAAGATCGTTCTACAGGACCTAGAAAGAATCATAATAACATAACTGGTGGACATTTTCACCCCAGAGGTATTTTTGGGTGACAGTGCAGTTATGTTTCTTTTTCAAGCTGAATGGGTTTCGTTCGTTGACACTGACCCGAACCCTAAATCTCAATAAAAAGTCTGTTCTATCCAGTATAACTTTATGTACAGTACAACGAGGCAGTATTGTGCTGCTTGGAGTATAAGTGAAAAGTTTATGAAGGTGCTCATTATCATGTTGTTGTAGAGCAGTGGGGACATTCGCCTGCTTCAGATGTTTCAGAGGCCCAGTACTAACCCCTCAGCCTCCATAGCTACAGTATTGTTCTATAAATAAAACAGCAGTGGTATCTCCATCCCTGAATTAGTTATTTACTGCTTGCTTATCACAGTCAAATAGCATCTATACTTAACTATGCCTCCGGTTGTGCCTGTGGGACTGAAATGAATAGACAGACAGAAAGAAATTAGCCTCGGTCTGACATGACAGACACATAGGGCTTTCTTTGAGTCATGTGAACGGACGGGCGGATTTTTGAAAGCTACTCCCCTTCCAAATCCCCCATCTCAATGACTAGACGTTGAGACAACAAAACGTCTACTGTCTAACTCTGCACAACGTTGGTGTGTGCAGAGTTACCTCGAGGGGCTGCCAAAAAATGAACTCCTTCTGTTTCAAACCTGAGTATTGCTGTCGTGTGGCGGCCATTGTTGTCATTGTTCCTGGGAGGCAACTCTCCTTAGCGTGTTTGTCACCACAAAGACAGGCCCGGTAACCTGTTTGCCTGCAGCTGGTGCCCACCTGCAGAGCAAGTCAAATTAGGGAAGGAGCCCCACTGTTCTGGCTCTAGTGTCTGTGGGTTTTGTGTTGTGTGTGATATTAGCTTTGGTCCCACTCAGTGTGGAGGTTGGCGATGGGATGGTCAGTTTTTTGAAGCTCTTTGTTTTGGTCCCTCACATCAACATTTCTTAACCCAAGCTGTAACCGTGCCAGTTAGGCACAGCTTTTTCTACAGTTGGGTATGCTGCCTTCCCCCCCACACTCCTCCCCACCCCCCCAGAATAGCGTACTCCATTCTACCAACTGTTTCAGATTCTGTATGGTGCTATTAATAAGTCTGTTGCTTAGATTTGTCATAAAACTGTTTTCTAAATGGTAGTGCAACCGATAGGCCAACTGCCAAACACATAGAAAACAATGGTGTTCTTTAAACGTATATTTGTAGTATTGTATATTTCTACTGTGCATTTTTCTTATGTTATTGTAAAGATATAGTGAGAGACTATTCAACATTTATTGATATTGAAGAGGAAGAAAATGTTATGCTTATAAAACAAGCTGCTTCGAGTCAAATATTACATAAATGTATCGCTATTCGCTGTTTATTAAATCCTGCTACATTTTCTGTTGGTCTTATATCACACAACTGCGAACAGATAAAACATTCATGTTACTAAGTGGAACTTTGACAAAAAAAAAATTACTCACTAAATCCTGCAAAAACAACTCTTAATAGAATTTCTCTGAGAAATAACACACATCCTTGAGCCATGAGAATCTAATCTCAAAGTCCTTTAGAAAAAAAAACTGGATCTGTGTCCATTTTTCAAAATTATCTAATTTGGCCTTTTATGAGGGATTGGAAGCTCTGGGAAGCCTTAGGGTTCTTTCATGTTAACAAGAGATGCTCTTGTTAGCTAGCTACTGCAACTCCTCAACAAGGAGATGGAAAACAGATATCAATCATGATTTGAACACACCAAAAATTCACTTATGGGGTCACGGCTAAGTGATTCAGTTGGCTGAGAAACGGTGGTTCATTGTTATCATGGCTTCCAGTCCCAAGAATGCTGCATGTCTTGTGACTTTCAGGGGTCAGGGGGAAAAATGACATCACCAACTTTTTGTTCACGCATTAGGGGGATTCTGGGATTGTGACACAGTGGCACCTTGTGTTCTTATTATCCTCCTTTTCTCTTCTTTCTCTTTTAAGAGCTCGGATTGTGTTCTCCCCTTCTTCTGTTCTTTCAAAGAATACCTTTTTTCTCTCCCTCTCTCATCTTTAGGCAGCTGTGGCCATATGAAGTGGAGAAAATGACACTCCATCTAATGATGAATGATACTTGACCTCCAGACCTGTTCCTCAGAGCCTCAGCGAACACAGAACATTAGCATGAGCCATGGCTCACGATATCCCTGGGATATGCTGTTAAGTTTAGCGTAATAAAAACACACATGCAAGAGGTTTGGACCTTTTCCTCACTACTAAGGTGTCCCCAAATAAAGATTAAATATGTGTCCATGAAGATTATATATTGGAAACTTTCATCAATATAAGGTCGCCCCACCAAATTTCGAGTGGTGGATCATGGGCGGCTTTACTGTGACATACATTCCACAGCAGTAGGGTTGCCCAAGTAGAGGCCGGCTTCGTTATATGATTAATTACTGGAAGCAACAGTTATGGCGGGATTAACAATTAGTTGGACCTGTCAAGTAGTCAGTCTAAGATGGCAAACTAATTGAACGGCTGGTTGCCCATTGTGTCCAAGAGCAAGGCCATGGAAGTGAGACGGATCCCCTCCCTTTCATCTCTTTTACATGGCTAATACCATGCTGGAGAAAGGCCTGCCATCAGCCAGGGTAATTTTCTATAAATATTAATATCCTTGGTTTCCAACTATGAACTTTGAAACTAAGAAAGTTACCTTCATGGTACTGAATATTTGATTAGAGCGAGAGTATGTTTCTGTTCTTCATTAGAGAAAGAGAGAAACATGTTGTTCCTCACATCAGCAAGTTGCCTCTGGTTTGTATTGCTAATATCTTAACCTGCAGATGTGAACAATTAGATTTAATATTTCTCATGTTATAGAAGCTGATGAAAAAAATATGGGAAATTCTAAGGGCTCTATTTTAACAAACCTAACGCAATGGTAAATCTAAGGGCTCTATTTTAACAAACCTAACACAATGGTCAATCTAAGGGCTCTATTTTAACAAACCTAACACAATGGTCAATCTAAGGGCTCTATTTTAACAAACCTAACACAATGGTCAATCTAAGGGCTCTATTTTAACAAACCTAACCCAATGGTCAATCTAAGGGCAGGCGGTAGCGCTATAGGTTCAGGGGTGTGAGCTATTTTCACAAGCACAATTATCTGAGAACTTGCTGGTGTTAGCATGAAAGGGCTGGGTTTTGATAAATAAACAAGTTGTGGGTGTGTTGAGGCTTGGCCACTCACAGTTTGTTAAATGGCTTACAGAAACTAAATAACAAAATGTCTACCTATTTTTGCTAAATACATTAACTTGTTCTCATTTGCAGTCCACATTCTTCTAAGTCATTGCATGGCTTCAATAGCATTCACAATGATATAGGGGCTAGGCCTACTGTAAAATGTGTTATGGCTGAGCATGGATATGCCAAACATTGTCAATAAGCAAGATTCAATTCATTATTGATAAGGCCAAATTTTTTAAAACTTGTTTTAAATATGTCACACTTACAGGCACCATCATTTCTTTCCGTGGGCATGTAATATTAAAACAACACAGACTATGGAGGGTTTTACGCACATCCAAACGTTTCACAGTAGCTGGACAAAGATCCAATATGATTAGAAAGGGAGAATGTACCCTCACCATTAAACTGCTCCCAAATAGGCCTGTGTTTTATAAACATAATTGGAACCATCTTACAGAACAGATCACATTCACACATCTCCAGAAGTTTGACTGCAAGGGCGCCACGGACGTTGTCACCATGAAACCAGGATGGTGAATCATTCTAATAAGTTTGGTTGCAATAACATTTTATCGAAAAAAACAAGCAATCAGTTTAAAAAACAACAGCAACAACAACCATAAATAAATGTAAAATGTAATGATATCATAAAACCTGCACACATTGCTGTTGAACCAGCCTTCGTTATAGTAGGCCTAAGGGAGGGCTTGGGTTTTAAACAAAAGCCATTTTTACAAGTTACAGATAACTTCTAAATTACGTTAAACTTCTCATGATGGGCATGGACACATAGCCTACATCATGGAGAAGGTTTTACGCACGTCCAAAACGAGACCTGCATGGCTAAAATGTGGGCCTGCCTACAATGCATAGATTAAAAGGGAATGTCAGCTCACTGTTTTACAGCGCACTTGATATTTTAATAAAGCTTTGGTGATTAAGACTTATTTCCAAGCGGTCTCAGCAGCCAAACCTTTGATCGGCAGTCTTGACTACTTTGCGATTGCATTGGGCAGACACAAAAAAAAAACTAAATTGAGAGGAAGGAAGGTTTTTAGTCAATTGAAACGAAATGGGGATTTCATTTTTTTTATTATGCTTCTAAATACAAAGTATACAGGCACCAACCTTTTCCATGTTCATATGGCTGGATACGCTGCATTTTTGCTGTCAAAATTCATGCCTTAACCAACTGCGTCACCACTAAAACCAGCTTTTGGTTGGTCTTAAATATCCCTATCAGAGCTGCCTGAAATTAGCACTTTGGATCATGTCTTTAAGGACACAAATTGCTGAACCTGGAGTTAGGGCTGGAAACTGCCAGTGTGCCAGTTTTTACATGGCGAAATTGCAAACCAACGTGCGTTTGACGCTAGTGCCACCTTAACAGCAGCCGAAAATAGAGCCCATAAAGTAAAAAAAAACTCAAAGCATTCCTAAAGTTGGCCCTCAAAACTGCAGTCTTGCTAAACGCAGAAAAATATGACTTTGCTCAGTGTGCCAAGTTAACCAGTTGAATAGAAACCTGTGCGGCCACACAACACAACTGAAGTGGCTTCCCATCAATGAACCCACCAGCCAGGGTGAAGCATGGGAAATAACCCAGCTGAACGGACTGCATTGCTAGTCCATGGCTTCCCATGAAAGGTTTCAAGAAAGAAAAAGTCAATTGTTCACTTCGAAATGGACAGGCAGGGCAAGTAGGGAGAGGCACAGGAGGAGCGGCACCCATGGTGTGTGGGACATATCAAAATATTTGACAGGACTTCACTATTATGAAAACCCCTCTTTTCTTTCTGTGGGGACAGTTATGGGGGCAATCAAGGCCCCTGGCGGGGTCATGTCATTGTTTGGCCGCTGGGAGTTCAAAGCCGGCCTTCTATCCTTTAGGATGAAGTCAGTCTGCATTAATAGCATGTCATGAAATTAAGGCTTGCTGCTAAACTGGTTTCAATCAAACTGACTGCTTTTTCATGTGGGAGGGGTGAGATGAGGGGAGTTCCCAGAATGTGTTGAAAGCCAGGGCCTGCCCAATAGAAAGGATAGATGGCAAGCAACTAAAAATATATATTTTTAAATGAATTTGATGAATTTTTCTGTTTGTCAATGTTTTTGTCTAAACTAGACACGTAAACGTTTAGGGGTAACTTTTGTTCCATACAAACCTGTGTAGGAACAACGATACACAACATTATTGAGTACCAAATGAATGATCTCAGTCCTATGACATTCCACAATCGAATTACATCAAGATGTGTTGCATTGTTTTGACATCGCGCTGCTCATAAATAGCTTCACTGTTCTCTATCAAACAACTTTGGAATCGCTGGAATGTGTTGTCCAAGTATAATTTTTTGGTAACTGGGGGGATCTGCATTGTACATGCATCTTCAAATTCCCTCATGCAGTTATCATGCACCTATCATGCATTTGAAAAAAGGCAGTGTCCCATCACCTACAGTATGTGCAGGTTGTTGGGTTGTGTGTGAGTGTGTAGGTGTTTTTGGTGTCCCTCTGTGTGCCCATGCGTGCATGCCCGTATGTGTGTGTTTTAGCCTCAAGGCTTGTCTCCTGAGCCTACTGTCTCTTGCACCTCCACGGACCCCTCTTGTATCTAAATCTAATAGCTTTGAATCACTCTCTACCCTGCTGCTAATTTATTTGCTGGGGCATTAAGAAAATAAATGTACCTGACATTCCACGCCAATGGCGGGAGTCTCTTTGTGTCCCTTCCTTTTCATATTGAGTTGGACCTAGTCCTACAGATGCCGTCCTATTCAAACACTATTCTCTCCCCTTCCTGGAGAACGAAGCGGGAGAGAGAAAAAAACACCCAGCGCTAAACCTCTAGGTGCAGAAGGCAGTTAACGGTTGCTGATGATAGTAGGCAAACATTAACATAATAATTAGTGTCTTGTAATTGTTTCATTAAAACCAGTTGTTCCATTTCTCCTCGTGTTTTCCCTGAAGATGAGCTGAATTTGGACGACAGCCAGTGGGAGGAGGACATCCACGTTGTCACCGGAGCACTCAAGATGTTTTCCCTTTCTCTGTGTGTGTGTGTGTGTGTTTGTGTGTGTGTGTGAGAGAGAGAGAAAAAGAGAGTGTGTGTTTTTTAACCAGGAGCTGCCAGTACCACTGTTCCCATACATACAGCTTCTTTGGAGCCATGTGTAGCAACGCTATAAGACAATATGGAAGTTAGTCTACTAGGTCACTTCTTTGTTTTTCACCTCATTCAGGCGTCTGTAGGAATTTGGTAAGCAGGGAAAACATCCAGCAATTAAAGCCATTTGTTACTAGATTGGGGGTTAGTCATGAGCTGTAATTCCCTGGGTGACATCCAAGCCAATAAAGAACTAGTAAATATGTACATACTGTTCGCATGAAGGTGTATGTTGACTTTAACACTGCAATACTGAAGGAATAGTAGAAGTAAGGTTTCCTATTTTACCTCTATTTCTTTCTTATTTTCTTTTTTTTTTTAATGAAGTGATACCTGTTCCATACACCCGCCGTGCTTATACAAAAAGTGTTCCGTGTGAATAAAAATCCAATACAATTATACTTGCCATTCTTCACCTTCTATAAAAGTGCAAGGGTCCACAGTGCTCATTTAAAGAGGAGCACGTAGCAGTATCCACCTTGCTGCTTCTCCCCCCGGCTCCAACAGGAGGCATACCACTCATAGGGTTAGATCAGACCACCATGCCAATTACTGCAGGGAGAAGGATGTCAGACAGACATACAGGCACACTTTAAGAGTTTAAATAACACGGGCAGTAATTTGACATGCTATATTTTCGTCGAAGAACTTGTGAGAAACATCTCCCATGCAGAGATGTTTTTGTTTATCAGAGAATCTGAACTAATCAGGAAGAATCATTTCCAATACACCACACATAATTTGTAGGGGGACCTCTCTTTATGAACCAATAGCGTTGGGGGGAGGAGAACACATACTGTACATCACTGGAATATTTTCAACACATCTGTTTTCATTTTCAAAAAGACAGATTTGTCTGCTGCCTGCACTAAAATAAAGCGATAGACTCGTACTGACAATGTTTCCGTCAACTTAATGAATCTTTGAAAAGAGGGCAATTTTAGAGCAATAGAGCAATCTCTGGGTCTGAAAACATTGATAAACAAATAAATGTGAGCAATATGAACGGGTTTGTTTGTTTGTTTATGTTTTGTTTGTAAAACAAACAATATAGTTTATTTGCTGCAGCGAATCTTAGAAAATCTCCTCAAAGACTGATTGGAGTCTTTGCACTGCAATTAACTCCCTGTCTCTGTTCTCTATCTATAAATCACATCCTGACTTCCCCATGTAGATGATGCGTGTTCCATTTCCAAATGAACATTATCAGCCATCTGTATGGGGGATTTCCAATAACAGTCCCAGATATCGGATATTCAGAGACAGCAGTGAAAAACAACTTTTAGAAAATCATTTCCATTCTTCATACAGTAGAAACGCAGTATTAGGAAGCGCTAACGAAAACAGCGTGTGTTTGAAAATGATTGCACGTTTGTCGCTGTATCAGTCAAGCCAATACTTACGTTCCCACCCTTTCCCTCTCCATAGCGTTGGCGTTATGAACCCGACTCTCAAACATCTCCTACCTGTATGCCCGGCGCATGGGATGAGAACAATAATGTTTTCTATAGTTGTTTTACCCTATAAACCCAGACCTCCATCAAAAGAAGGTCTTATTTCTTTACATATTCATATATTTAAGTATGTATTTGTGTCTCAGAAATGTGTGTCTTTGTGCGTGTGTGAGTGTGTCTGCCCTCTTGTGTGTCTACTGATAACACTAATCCTGTTTCTGCGAGTTTTTTTTTCTTCTTGCAATATTGCAAATATACCTCGTATATCCATTTCCTGACTTGAATGCGTGTATAAATGCCACAGCAAAGCCTGGACCCTGCCCTGACAATCCGCCATGGAAGAGAAGACAGAAAGAGATCACGTATTCAATTCGCCTCTGAACATGTGATGTGCACCACAGTAGCCCCAACACTTCTTCCAGAGGAGTGCGCCACTCACAAAATTACCAGAACTATCTGGGCAATTGACAGCCTCCCCTGTGGTCAAATAGGCCGGGGCTGTGCTGTGTTGAGAATGCAGCTCCCTCCCTCCCTACCCCCGGCTGGAGCTGCAGCTCTGTGGCTGTACACAGATTAATGTAGGGAGGATGATACTGTTTAGGGATGACACTGATGCAGACACCGCAGAGGCTGTCACTTTGTTATTTGTCAACGATCATTACCTTGCCTACGCTGCGGTTATGATACATCTGATCACCTCTATTCACATTGGGATAAACGACGTCCTCTCAATTGATCTCCCTAGCTCTGTACACAATACGGATGGGGTATTTAGTATATTGTGGCGCATCTCACTGTCTCCCACTCTCTATTTTCTCACTCTCTTTCTTCTGTCTCACTCTCTTCTTTTACTTCCATTCCAATGAATCGGTTGGCAGGAAGTGGAGTATTCTAGCTGCCCCTGTGTCTGCGTAGTCGGACCACTGTGAACAAAGCAGCACCTCCACAGCGAACTGCTTGTTATCTCTGTAGTCTCTCACTACAAACCAGGAGTGTTTCTCTCTCTCCTCTCTGTCTCTATCTCTCCTGTATATAGACTGCATCCTTCTTATGTCAGAGATATGGAGGGAAAGGGAAACTACTTTGTTGATGGTCAAAGCAGGATGAAGACAAATTGATGTGCAACACAAAGGAGAATCTGGTTTTGATTTATCATCTGAAAAAGCATCTAAGGAATCAGAAACGTAGTACATCTGAAATTGAAAGCTTCAGTTCCAGGCAGTTATATCCTTTTAGAACTCACACAATTTCTCAAACTCTCACAATAGAATTGCATCCTGTGCTCCTTCTTTCTCCCCCAAATGTTCTCTTTGGCACAGGGGGAGCATGTAGCTCAGGAGACTAGGTTGGGGGGAATCCTGGAGCCAGCGAAGGCCATGGCTCACCCTCAAACCCCGGGCAGATGCTCTCACCAGGGCTGTGGCCAGCACTCCTCACTCCTCCTGGTGACATGCCTTAGTCTCCGTCCGATCCAACTCTGCCCGAACCAGGGGCTGGACATGACAGTTGACACCCTTAGCCCTCATCGCCCTCACCCCCACCCCTCCTCACCCTCCACCCCCAACCTTGTTTACGAATAAATTATGCCATTAAAGATGGCAAGTTTTTGCAGTAGCAACTGATGAACCCTGGAATGGTGCTTGTGCCATCTGCGTGTGTGTGAGGGGAGCAGCAGTCCATGGTCCACTGGGAGTGACGGCTGCCCCACTTTCCCCTCTCATGTCAGTGTGGACCATCTGATGGGCTAAAGACCAGTGTCACATGTCTAAATTTGGGTGCATGTACCAATGCCAGGGACAGAGTGTTTTCCAAAATACACAGGGCAATGGATGATAATGAGGAAGGCCATTTTAATTAGGATTGTCCACAACCTGTGACAACATACTGGACAGAATTCTGGTTCTGGTCCTTCTACCCCATTAAAATATGTTTTTAATGTCAATAATGTTGTTTTTAATAATGTATGGAAAATGGCATATTGAAGTAAAACTATCCAGCAACAAAGGAGCTTTCCTACACTATTTAGTATACATCCACATTTGCTAAGAGCTCTTAACCCAATCTCCAGCTTCTATAACTACATGTTTTACTGAAGAAAAGAGAGCCAGACCTGGAAAAAGCCAATGGCTAGTTGCATAGCTTGCTAATCATGTAAAAGAAACATCACAAAGAATAGGTAATTTGAAATACAAAAAGAATAAGTAATTTGGAAAGCACATTCATACCCAAGTGGCCAAATTATTTATGCCTAATGAATTGGGGGTGTATATTCATTTGCAATTAACAGCGTTTCTCTGCTGTGTTAGGCCTACCTACCTGTCATTGAAAATGCTGGGCTCTGTAGCACAGTTGCTACAGACCCAGAGGATCTCTCCCTTATGAGCCACATTCTGTAAGTATGCGATCCCTACCAGCAGTAGACATGTTGGAGGGACCTTGTCTGGTTTCTGCTTCTTTAAATATAGCAGGTTCTCCAGGGAATGTGTTTTACATATATAATTAACACAATAAGATGTTCTGAGGTTGCTATGTCTTTGTATCTTGGTGCCTGGTAGGGAGATAAAGGAGGAGGAGAGAGAGGGGAGAGGGAGGGAGGGAGGGAGATAGATGGAGTGAGAGCGAGAAAGAGAAAGAGCTAGAGAGAGAGTGTGTTTGAGAGAGGTCTAGTCTTCTGAGAACACTGAGGTCTAATGGATACAGTTGACAGTAGCTTTTGCTGCCTTTCGGTCACTGAACTTTAAATAACACATAGCTGTGGGAATCCACTGGGACGTGGGTCACCCTGAAGAGGATATACAACAACGCCCGGTGGCTAAGAGGCTAAACTCCCTCCTGCCAATGCTAAAACCAATCCAACGCTTTCATGTACAGGACAGGAAGCGTGCTAATGCATACTTCCGGGGAAGTATGCACCAACGCCTCCCACCAATGCCTACCCCACCATTGCCTCGCCTCTCCCAGAAGTAGACATCCCTCCAATACATAGCCAAAGTTGAGAGTGCACGTCCGAGGGCTAAACAGGAAATGATCATTAATTGGATTAGTTATGATGTTTGCACCAGCTCTTTCTCGCCCTCTCTCTCTCTTCCCCTCTCTTCCTCCATTTCACCAACTGTATGAATGAACATCACATTTCCCCAAAAGTCTGCGGTTTAAGCGAAGCATATTTAGAAAAGCTGGCTAGGGGGGAAGGTCTGGTTAGGATCCTTGTTGAGGCCCCGGCCTCCGATCGCTGGGGCCCATAACATCCATCAACAGTAATAAAGCTCTTTGACACAGTGGTCCGAGCTCATCCATCATTCCTCATTTAAGACACGTTTGGCTTTCCACTGACAGACGTGAGGGATTGTTGTCATTAGAGGCAGATCTTTTGTTTTGATGGCCCTTTTAATGGGGTTGCATTAGGGAAAGTCCTAGGGGCCAGTTTTGGGGTGATTAAGCAAGCAACACATTTACAAGAGTCTAATTGAGACTACAATGCCAGGAACCTACAGAGTGCTCCACCCTATAATGAAGTTCTGCAATTCTGCAGTTCCATGAAAATGCTGAAGTACTGCCATTGTGGGGTTTAGCTAGCCTATACGATGGACTGAGTACTAATGCAATGCACTTTAGGGTGTTGTGACAGAGGTGTTTAAAAAGTCAGAAGACACATTTAGTGGATAGGGATAGGACATGTGGCAACACAGGATCATTACGGTAGTAAAAGTGAACTTGTTTTGTCACACATGCAAATGTATTATTGTATGAGTAGCTTGGACTAGCCTGTTCGGCATCCAGATTATAATTTGATGAAAAAAAAAATCTAACTAATTTTCTCTTTGCAATTAATTATATCAGGTAAAGTGGGAATACATTTGTCTGCCCTTGATGATACATGCATGGGCATATTACAAGTTGTTTGGAGACTAACCCATGGCCTAATTTGTAGGATGATAACAGACAAGACAGGGACATGAAGCAATAATCACCTGCGATGGAGGACACTTCCTCTGTGCCAGGAGCAATCACATTCGATTTTTTTTTTATACTTCTGTTACTGGTGAAATACTTGAAAACTGGGTCATCGAGACCCCGATTTCGAGAAACTAACTTTGAAATATCCATGTTTTCTTTTCCCTTGTTTAAACATACTTTTGTATCTGATTCCCCAGTGCCTATTACTCATTAAAAATGTTTAACAACATTTTAATTGAATAATTAATTACCTTCTGCTGGGAACCCCCTAAATTTCAACAGGGGAGTCATCAAAAGCAGAGAGAAGGCAGCCGTCACTGATAGGAAGTAACAGAAACGAGTTGTTTTGGCGCGGAAAGATGACATCAGCTGCAGAGAATCGTAGTGCAGCAGGGTTCATTTTTTAGTCGGTCTGAATAATTATCTGAACGTAAGCATAGACCATGTGCACTTCAGAAATATTTGCCAAAGATCTGCCACAATGTCAAATATAAAACCGAACACTATGTTCTCAATGTAATTCCATTTGGAGTATTGAAAGCTGACATATACCAGTTCTTAATGAATGAGACTACAAATTGTATGTCCACTTGCATTAGCAAAATCAAAACGTGATCAACCTAAGCTAGTGCATCGGAAATAGATTGCATCTACTATATTGTTGATAGGGATGACTACCCGTGTTGAGCCCCATAATGATCCACAGACAAAGTTAAATTGTATTTTTGGGGGGTTTAATTTCACAATAATCTATCAATTGACACCCATTGAGATCCATTATGCCTTTCTGTGTGCTCCAATGCTCTTTTGACTACTCTACAGTCCACGACACCATTGCAGCCTACCAACCCGACACCTCTCCCTCTCTCTCTCTCTTCCTCTCCTTTGTCTGTCTCTTCTTTCTCTCTCCTCTCCTTGTCGCCTATTTAGCCTGTGCATTTGATTAGTTAATCGTCTCTAGTCCTCAGGTGGGGCAAGCGCTGTGCTTCTCGTCGAGCTCGCCAAGCTGTTCTGTTGGAAGGGAAAGCAAGCAGCTGTGTTTACAGCCTGCCTGGGTCTTGGCGTACATTTACCAGAATCTATTATTCAGATCTCTCAGTATCAGAGCGAGATCTCCAGCCACCTGTCTTGCTGACAAGCTCACCCTTTTGTGAGCTTTCTGTTCGGAGCAAATTATGCTCATGTTGATGAATTGAGTTTTTATGAGTATTGCTAAACAACATTCCCTCCCGTGCCGAGCCAGGGGCACCCGGCCCTGTTGTGTGAGAGAGGAGTCTGTAGTCAATGAGCAAATGTTTGGGAGAATTTAGGCTCATCCAGTAACAATCCTGTCCGTTTTTTCTCTCTCTTTCCCCTCACTTGATAAAGATGCCGGGCACTTGTCAGGTGGATGATTTTGTGAACTAAGTTAACGTTGTAATGTTGTGTCTGTTGTGTGTTGTGTGCGTGTGTCTGTGTGCGCGCGTGCCCTTGCGTGTGTGTGCTTGTGTTTATGCCCAACAGTCTCTGATTGCTTTCGCATTTGATCCTTTTCTTATTGCCATTAACCCCTCTACTTTAATCAACTAAGGGGAAAGTGTGACGTTCTGATATGCCGTGCTGAAGAACAAAGGAGGCTTTGAGAATTGCTTTTCTTTGAGATGCAGATACCTGATGGGTTCGAGGCGAACTATCTCCTTCTCATGGACTCCATGTCTGCATTTTTAATTAACGGAAGGTACATTAACTCATCACAAGTGACGATAAGCACCCAGATAAGTTATAACATGATTCATAATTTATAAAGATTTTTGCTTTCATCTTCACTTCTAGTTTGCATAAAACTAATTACACTGTAAATGGTATTCATTTCAATATTCTTGCCACAGCAATGTAAATCATTCTAGCTATGGAATTAAATGCTGCAGACAGGGAGGGTGTTTTGCACGATGGGAAAGATAAAGGAAATGCATACCGTATATGTGGAATACAAAGTGATAGCCATGCTACAAAGAAAACATTCAATAACAATTAGATAATGAGAGATTCAGATTGAATATGCACTACATGTGCATAGCAAAGGCTTGGATTTGACATACCCATACACACTTTGGCTACTCTTGTGAAGGCCAGGGAAGGGCAATTTCACCAGAAGCATTCCTACTACAAGTTTCTATAAAAAAAGGACTTGGGACTGAAACGAGTTGGATGTAGGAAGGCACTTGCAAGACACCGATGTGTTTTCAATGTTTATTTATACACATTGTTGCCTTGTCTGCTCGTCCATTTCCAATCCTATTTCGATTAAAGTGTCCCTGCAGGAGCTTGTATGAGGTTGAGTTTAGGGTGAGGTGATGGCGGCGGTAGAAAGCATAAATCAAAGCAGGTCCAAGGAATAGTAATCCTCGCCGAACATTTTGGACTGATTGATATAAATAACATTGCACCCACCATCTGTCCAAACCCAGGGACCTTTCCAGTTAGTGTTGAGCTGCAACGGCAGAATAATTAATGAATGGTGTCCTTTGTCCGGGTAATAAAGACAAGACAAATTATGTTATAATCCAACTGCTGCTCGTTTGTCACGGCCAAATAAAATGTCAAATAAAAGTGAGGGGGCCACAGTGCTTGTTTAATGGAGTGAATGGAGGCAGGCGATGCTACCTGTTCCAATGGCTGACAGGAGGGAGGGGGACGGAGGGAAAGGCTATGAAGCTGAGTAAGATGCTCACAACCCAGTGAAATCGACCAAATCACGTTAATCACCCCTCCTCAATTTCATATTCCACATTTGTGTAGGTGTCTGTCTGCTGTGGGTAAAATGGCGAATGCAGTTCCCCCATGCATCCCTGTTCAATTTGGAGTCAAAGATGTGCAGAATAATTACACATGCATTTATGAGGAAGTAAAGGATATTACCATACACAAATCAGTATGCGGAATCAGGAGAGAAGATCTGGAGTTAAAACAGGTTGAAATGGTGATGATCAGTATGCAATACGTGAAACAGCGTTTTCAGGTATTCATGAACTGAGATCTAGGTTGGATCTCTAATATTGATCTATAGAAACACCTCAATTGAATTTATATCCCCCATCTTACACCTCTCTGCGTAAACGGTGTAGTTATCTTTTGAGCTGAAAACTAAACTCCATTTAACTAAGGAGTCTAAGGAGCCATGTTCGAAAACGAAGTTTGAGTCAACTGATTTATATTCATAACATGAGAGTAAACTTTGATGCACCAAACAACCAACTATCCAGATACAGGAAATCACTTGGCTTTGGTCATCTTCTGATTGATGGACACATCTACATACAAATGAAGTATATGAGATAAGCCGTATATTAGCTACAAAAAGCAGTACCCTCTTAGAAAAAAAGGTGCCATCTAGAACTTAAAAGGGTTTTCCGGCTGTCCCCATAGGATAACCTTTTGAATAGCCGTTTTTGGTTTCTGGTAGAATACTTTTGGTTCCAGGTAGAACCCTTTTGAGTTCCATGTAGAACCTTTTACACAGAGGGTTCTACATGGAACCCAAAATAGTTAGACCTGGAACTAAAAAGTGTTGTACCCGGAACCAAAATGGGTTCTCCTGTCTATGGGGACAGCCAAGGAACCCTTTTGGAACCCTTTTTTATAAGAGTGGGTGTGATCTAAAGACTGATTGGAGAGCAACCTGCATGTTTCATTGAGTCAAGACAAGGACAAGGGAGGGTATTATACCTACTGAGACAGGCTGAGGGAGACATGAGGGAGTCCCCTGCCTATACTGCTACTGCCTAACCCAGACGCCTATCTATTATTCACTATCTTGATGAATGGACTGGACACATTTGATACAACATACTAATACTTCACAGTAAACACAGAGCTCATATCATTATTGATGTTGATAAGACAATCTAGATCCATAGATACATACTGTATATGCTTAATCCATCCGCGTCAAATTCTCAGAAGACTAGCATTATATCCATAATAACAAAAGGGAGAGCAGCATTGTGCAATCAACGTTGCTCCGTACATATTAAGTAGCACAACATCTCAACCGGAGTTCATTTTAATTAGAGGGGAATTTGATCAGGCCCGTCTCCCACAGGCGTCTGTCTTTTGATGTTAATGAAACAAGCAGTACCTTGGATAAGCAGTAGACTCTTTCTCTCCGAAGGGTGATGAGAGAAAGTTCTCAGCGAGCAGAGCCACAGCTCAAAACTACAGGGAGGTGTCAAAGGAAACGCTGTGATCTTCAGGCTGTGTTGGGACACAGTGAATGAACTCCTGGAAGCCAAGGAGGTGCTCTGAGGGATTATCAACGTTATGCATCGTCTCTGCTTTCGTTATGCCGGTATGTATGGCGGTACATAATGAATGATTAGTATTATTATTTGAATGAATTATTTGGGGTATCAGGTATATGCAGGTTGACATGAAGAGAGCCGTGATATTCGGAGATATACTAGATGGCATGTACTTAAGGTCCTCTGCTCTAATTTATTTTATTGAATTTGATTGTATTTTATTTTTCCCATCAAAATAGAATTGAGACATTTATTAGCGAATTGTCGCTAATAAATGTCTCTGTCTGTGCTCCTTGATGCAACGTGAGGCTGATCCTTATATGACCAAACAAGTCATTTAAGTGAAAGAGTAAATAATGACACAAATAGATAAATGGATCAATTAGTTAAAGTTCTAGGCCTGGTCTGTTGGGAACTACCTATGACCAAAGGGTAGCTCTTCGCTCTTCTCTCTCTCTCTCTCTCTCTCTCTCTCTCTCTCTCTCTCTCTCTCTCTCTCTCTCTCTCTCATCCCCTCTCCCTCTCTGCCCTCTCTCTCTCTAATTCCATGTCCGTTGTGTCTGTCTGTACAACGTTCGCAACCCTGGCACCCGTACAGGCATCTGCCGCCTGGCATCGATGCCAGCTCTGCCAGTTCACTGCATACATATAAACATCTGCTTCCCAGCACAAAGGGGACACACAGCTACTTGACAGGTTAGCCCTGGCTCAGTCTGGCCTCGCTGCCCCAGTCCTCTATACAAACAGCTGAATGTTTCCTGTCAAGCCATTAGCTGTGATAGGATCAGTACAGGCCCCATTAAGCCATCAGTGTCCACCTGTGATAAAGACAGCAATTTGTTTTCTTAAAGCCCACTTAATGTCTGTTTAACTCAATTTGTCAGGAAATGCACAACAATCTCCTTCTCATTCTGCCCTAGAAATATGGTTGGTACGGATTCAAAATTCAAAAACTGAAGGAGGGAGCAGTCGGGAGGTCAGGATACATATTCAAATGAGGGTATTAAATTGCTCTCCTCTCGTATTTTAAGTATCATGTTGTGCGGGGGGTAGGAGTGAGAGGTGGTGCGTTTTTTTCCCCGCTCCCCCTCTCCAAGCTGATTTCTGGACAGGGCGTAGGAGGTCTAGTAGTTGTTCCATCCATTAGCCTCGGTCCATGGCCCTTGCCTTTCACTGAGAGCCTAGAAACACTGTCCAGTGTGAAGTATTATTGATACATTTGATGTAGCGGAGCCAAGTAAAGACATGATCGGCCTCACTGAAATCACAATATGAAATTAGATTCCTTAATGACCACACCGCCAATACATAAGCACGCACCTCGCCATCGCACACACATGTACACACACACACCACCTCCCAAGTGTAGCAACTTAACAGCCCGCAAACATCTTATAAGGTTTTGTCGGAACATTCATCTGAGAAATTGGAAAAAGGCACCTGACCCTTTGATCTGTGCTGATCCCAAGTGCGCCGAGAACTAAAGTGAATATTTACAAGGCTACTCCTATCCCTGCTCCTGTTCCTGGTGCTCCCCTGGTGAGGTTGCATCCGCCCGGGCCGGTGAGGCAGGAACCAGAGAGGCCCCCACCCGGTAGCGGTGGAGTGGTATTGTCGACATCTGTCGTGGTTGGAGAGCTCAGTGCACAGGAAATGGGGTGTCACTCGGAGTGCTAGTTGGCCATTATCCTGGCATCCTAATGGAGTGTGGGCAGTTCGCAGGGGAGGGCGAGGGGAGAGAAGGGGAGGGGGGTCTCTGGATGGGCATGTTTATGCACAGTTGGTCAGAGACAGCTACCGCTCTTTCTCCCCCCCCTCACCCTCCACCTCCTACACCCACCTCCCCCTCTGTGCCGGCTTCCCTGCTTCCCATCTGCCCGCACCCAACTGCCCCCGACGGGATGGGGATAAGGCTGGAGCAGGGAGCATGCGCCAGACAGGGCCCCAAGCTCCTACAGGAGGCAGAGAAGCATTAGACCATTAGGCAACTCAACACGCCGGCATGTGATTGGAAACACACAGCAAAGTGTCCTCTCTGTGTGGAGGCTAACCTCATGCTAGGAAATCTATGTGCTGTGGCAATATACAGTACCATCAATATAATGTAGTCTACCTGCCTTGAATGGTCTGGACACCGTAGTTTACTAAGTGGTTGGGGAATCAGAAAATACTCTTAATGGTCTCAGCTGTATATACCTATCAATTGCATTATTTCTATAACAGTTGATGGCGAGATGCCCACAAATCCCTTACATCATATATAATACATATAGATCAACCAGTGTATGAGTATGTGACCTGTGGTTCTGATGTAATCCAGTGAGTGAGGTGGTTGCACTGAGACCTTCATTAGTCTTCACAGGCAGGCCATTAGTACCGTGGTAAAGTCACTACCTATTTACTCTCCCTGGACAGCAATGGACTAATGTGTTGGTGAGTAAATAGCTGCATCCCTAATGGTACCCTACACCCTATGTAGTAATCTACTTTTGACCAGAGCCCTGGTCAAAAGTAGTGCACTATATAGGGAATAGGATTCCATTTGGTATGCACATAATGTATTAAGTGTGCCTTTAGAGCCTCTGTTGCTTCATCAATACAGCTGTCCGGATTCAGGCAGCGCAAGGATTATCACAAGTGTCAGATGCTCAGCCACTGAAACTTAAAATAATTCATTCATTTGGCACTCAATTATAAACGGTAACACTAGTGTCATGGAAAAAAATGATGTGTTCCCTTACGTTGAATAAGTTCAAATGATATAGAAATATACAGTACCACTCAAAAGTTTGGACACACCTACTCATTCAAGGGCTTTTCTTAATTTTTACATAACTATGAAATAACACATGGAATCATGCAGTAATCAAGTGTTAAACAAATCTAAGTATATTTTATATTTGAGATTCTTCAAAGTAGCCACCCTTTTCCTTGATGACAGCTTTGCACACTCTTGGCATTCTCTCAACCAGCTCCACTTGGAATGCTTTTCCAACAGTCTTGAAGGAGTTCCCACATACGCTGAGCACTTGTTGGCTGCTTTTCCTTCACTCTGCTGTCCAACTCATCCCAAACCATCTCAATTGGGTTGGGGTCGGGGGATTGTGGAGGTGTGTAGGTCAATGTCCTGTTGAAAAACAAATTATTGTCCCACTAAGCGCAAAGCATATGGGATGGCGTATCGCTGCAGAATGCTGTGGTAGCCATGCTTCACGACTTCTGCCGAAGTCGGTCCCTCTCCTTGTTCGGGCGGTGGTCGGCAGTCGACGTCACCTGTCTTCTAGCCATCGCCGATCCACTTTTCCTTTTTCCATTTGTTTTGTCTTTGGTTTTTACACACCTGGTTTCAATTCCACAATTACATGTTCATTATTTAACCCTCTGTTTTCCCCATGTTTGTGTGCGTAATTGTTCCTATTGATGTCAGTCAAGTTGGTGGGCTTGGTATTTTGTTTATACTTTGTAAGATTTTGAGTTAACCTGTTACAGCTAGGGTCCGAATTTTCGCCTGTCTGACGTGCCCAAAGTTAAATGCCTGCCACTCAGGGCCAGAAACTAGGATATTCACATAATTAGTACTATTGGATAGGAAACACTCTGAAGTGTCTAAAACCATTAAGATATAGTCTGTGGGTATACCAGAACAGATATAGCAGGCAAAAACCCGAGACATTTCTGTCCGGAATTCCTTTTTCTGTTGCCCTCCTCTCACTTTGAAGGCCTGGTAATAATATTCCCTATGGGGAATAGGACACAAGTTGCAGTACCTATGGCTTCCACTGGATGTCAACAGTCTCTGGAAAGTGTCTGGAGGAAATAGCCCTGAGCAGATCCTTATAGAAGAAGAAAGACTACAGGAAGGGAAAAATGTAAACAACCGTGCACGCTCACGCAGAACGTGAACGCACCCAGCTTTCTTTTCCTTTTATAACGTTTCAGTTACCATCCGTGTTAAATATGATCGCTATTATTCATAAACGAATACATAAGGATGCATTATTAATGATATTTGATTTGTTTGTGAAAAGATGAGAGGTATAACTTGAACGCGATCCCTTCACTGTAAAACGGGCGAGTAGACTGACAATGCTTGGTGGAGTAGCTGAACATAACGTGCCAACAAAATTGAGATTTATGGATATAATGAATTACTTTTTCTAACAAAAGAACCATGGATTCTCTTGTTTGGACACTTGGGAAGCCATCAGCAGAAGTTATTTGAAAGGTAAGCGATTTATATTAGCTGTGATATGGACATTTTGAGAACCGAGCTGGATATGAATTTATGCTAATGAGGAAAATATGTGAGGTACTAGCCTCAAACAATCAAATGTGGTGCTTTCGCCGTAAAGCCTTTTTAAAATCTGACAACGCAGTGATATTGCCAAGAAGCAGAGCTTTTGATGGCTATGCAACACTTGTATATCCAAGGATGTTAAATATTACGAGTTTTAATTTTGAATTTGCCGCGTTATGTTTGCTCTGAAAACGATCCCGCTAGCGGGATCCGTGCGCAGAGAGGTTAACAACGTTCTGTTGCTCATCTCTGCTGTCCTGCGCCTGACTCTTATTGCACTACTACACCAAGCCTTCTGACAGAATTACGCACCTATAGAATGGAGTCAGCAGGAGCAGACACCCCCCCGTGTTTGCTGTAGAGGAGCGCTTCCAGCAGCATGCGACCATGTTGCAACATCTCGCCACCGCCATGGATCGCGTCCTGCAGATGATGGACCGTTGGGAGAGAGGAGGAGTTCCTCCAGCGCCTCTACGAGCACCACCACAGGCACCACTGCTCAAGCCTCCTTCACCCAGTCCCAGTGGGATTAGGGCAGTTTTCGACCACCCGCCTGAGGGTAGAGCGGTGGGTGAACGTCTGTTGGAACGACAGGGCCCTGATCAATCACTACCGGTGTAGTTTGCGAGAGGACGTCCAGATCGGGGCCTGACGGTTCCATCCCCCAGCACCACCACTCCGACGCCCATGGAGCTGGGAGGTGCTGCACATAGGGCGACACGCGCCGAGCATGTGCCTCTGGTGTGCAGGGTACTTGGTCGACTGTTGGAGCATGACCTGTACATCAAGGCTGAGAAATGTCTGCTCTTTCAACAGTCCGTCTCCTTCCTAGGGTACAGCTTTTCCACTTCAGGGGTGGAGATGGAGAGTGACCGCATTTCAGCCGTGCGTAATTAGTCGACTCCCACCACGGTAAAGGAAGTGCAGCGATTTCTAGAGTTTGCCAACTATTTGGTCAGGTAGCGGCTCCTAGTACTACTGAAGGGGGGACCGGTGCGTTTTCAGAGGTCGGCTGAGGCAGACAAGGATTTTGGTCACTTGAAGGCTCTGTTTGGCGTTCATAGTGGAGGTGGACGCGTCCAAGGCTGGGATAGGAGGCGTGCTCTCTCAGCGCTCGGGTGCGCCACCAAAGCTCCGCCCCTGTGCCTTCTTTTCGAAGAAGCTCAGCCCGGTGGAGCGAAACTATGACGTGGGGGGCCGGGAGCTGTTGGCTGTCGTCAAGGCCTTGAAGGCGTGGAGACATTGGCTTGAGGGGGCTAAACACCCTTTTCTCATCTGGACTGACCACCGCAATCTGGAGTACATCTGGGCGGCGAGGAGACTGAACCCTCGCCAGGCAAGGTGGGTCATGTTCTTTACCCGTTTTGTTTTCACCCTGTCCTACAGACCAGGTTCCCAGAACGCGAAGGCAGATGCACTGTCCCGGATGTATGACACAGAGGAGTGGTGCATGGATCCCACTCCCATACTCCTAGAGTAAACCAGGATGTGGGTAGGTTTCTGCATTCTTATTGCCAGGACCGGCCGGGGGAGTGGGCGGCGTTCATCCCCTGGGCAGAGATGGCCCAAAACTCGCTCCGACACTCCTCCATTAACTTCTCCCCTTTCCAGTGCGTACTGGGGTACCAGCCAGTTCCGCCTTGGCATCAGAGCCAGATCGAGGCTCCTGCGGTGGACGACTGGTTTAGGCGCTCAGAAGATACATGGGACGCCGCTCATGTGCACCTTCAGTGGGCCGTGAGGCGTCAGAAAGCGAGCGCAGACCACCACCGCAGTGAGGCGGGTCTTGCTCGAAACCTGCCCCTCCGCCTGCCCTGCCGGAAGCTGGGTCCACGGTTTGTGGGGCCATTTAAAGTCCTGAGGAGACTGAATGAGGTTTGCTACAGGTTACAGCTTCCCCCAGATTACCGTATTAACCCGTTGTTCCATGTGTCTCTCCTCAGGCCGGTGGTGGCTGGTCCACTCCAGGAGTATGAGGTGAGGGAGGTTCCTCCGCCTCCTCTGGACATCGAGAGGGCCCCGGCCCCGGTCTTCTAGCCATCGCCCATCCACTTTTCATTTTTCCATTTGTTTTGTCTTTGGTTTTTACACACCTGGTTTCAATTCCCCAATTACGTGTTCATTATTTAACCCTCTGTTTTCCCCATGTTTGTGTGCGTAATTGTTCCTATTGATGTCAGTCCAGTTGGTGGACTTGGTATTTTGTTTCTACTTCGTAATATTTTGAGTTAACTACTTAGGGAGTGGTGGGGCGCACTCCCGACACTACCTGGTGAAATGCAAGGCGCCAAATTCAAAATCCAAAAGTTGAGTCATTAAACATTAATCAATATACAAGTGTTGCATAGTCATCAAAAGCTCTGCTTCTTGGCAATATCACAGCGTTGTCAGATGTCAAAAAGGCTTCACGGCGAAAGCACTACATTTGATTGTTTGAGGGTAGCACCTCCAATATTTTTCCTTTAGCATAAATTCATACACACAAAACACATTTCACAGCAAAAAAATATCCCTTACCTTTTGAAGAACTTCTGCTGAGGGCTTCCCAAGTGTCCAATGAAGACATCCAATTTTGTTAGAAAAAGTCATTTATTATATCCATAAATCTCCGTTTGGTTGGTGTGTTATGTTCAGAAAATCCAACGTCGAATCGCCCATTGAAACGTGAAGAGAATGCGTTCAAATATACCTATACACTTGTCCAAGAACAATCAAACATCATTGATAATGTATCCACTTTTATGTATATTTAGTATAATATTTCAACCGGATTGTAAACTGGGCGATAGGAAAGGAAAAAAACGCAGCACGCGCAAGCCCGTGAACGCGCATCCTCTTCTGTTTACTTCTGGTGACCACTTCCCAATTCTTCTTCTATTACCATCCTGAGCAACTAAACATAGTCAAAACACTGTCTAGAGACTGTTGACATCCAGTGGAAGCAATAGGTACTGAAATCTTACTCCCTTATATGGTCATTTTCAATAGGGAGGGGTTCAAAATGAGGCAATGTGTCAAATACACTTTTTCCAGGACAGAAATTCCTCTGGTTTCCGTCTGCCATATCCGTTCTGTTATACTCACAGACATTGTTAACACTTTTAGAAACCTCAGAGTGTTTCCTATCCAATAGTACTAATTATGTGCATATCCTATTTTCTGGGCCTGAGTGGGAGGCATTTTACTTTGGGCACGCCAGACTCTCAAAAACCATCACCACGGGAGCTGCTCCCTAAGAAGTTAAGTGTGCCTTGAATTCTATATAAATCACCTACAGTGCCACCAGCAAAGCACCCCCACACCATCACACCTCCTCCTCCATGCTTCACGGTGAGAACCACACATGCAGAGATCATCCATTCACCTGCTCTGCGTCTCACAAAAACACAGCGGTTGGAACCAAAAATGTCAAATTTGGACTCATTAGACCAAAGGACAGATTTCCACTGGTCTAATGTCCATTGCTTGTGTTTCTTGGCCCAAGCAAGTCTCTTCCTCTTATTGGTGTCCTTTAGTAGTGGTTTCTTTGTAGCAATTTGACCATGAAGGCCTGATTCACGCAGTCTCCACTGAACAGTTGATGTTGAGATGTGTCTGTTACTTTTATTTGGGTTGCAATTTCTGAGGCTGGTAACTCTAATGAACATCCTCTGCAGCAGAGGTAACTCTGGGTCTTCCTTTCCGGTGGCGTTCCTCATGAGAGCCAGTTTCATCATAACACTTGATGTTTTTTGACACTGCAATTGAAGAAACTTTCAAAGTTCTTGAAATGTTCCAGATGGAAAGACCTTCATGTCTTAACCTCTTAGCGCGCCGATCCCTTTAGCGGGATCGTTTTCAGAGCAAACATAACGCGCCAAATTCAAAATACATATTCGTAATACATATTCGTAATATTTAACTTCGATATACAAGTGTTGCATAGTGTTGCATAGCCATCAAAAGCTCTGCTTCTTGGCAATATCACTGCGTTGTCAGATTTTAAAAAGGCTTTACGGCAAAAGCACTACATTTGATTGTTTGAGGCTAGTACCTCACATATTTTCCACATTAGCATAAATTCATATCCAGCTCGGTTCTCAAAATATCCATATCACAGCTAATATAAATCGCTTACCTTTCAAATAACTTCTTCTGAGGTCTTCCCAAGTGTCCAAACAAGATAATCCATGGTTCTTTTGTTAGAAAAAGTAAATAATTATATCCATAAATATCCGTTGTTTTTGGCACGTTACGCTCAGCTACTCCACCAAGCATTGTCAGTCTACTCGCCCGTTTTACAGTGAAGGGATCGCGTTCAAATTATACCTCTCATCTTTTCACAAACAAATCAAATATCATTAATAATGCATCCTTATGTATTCTTTTTATGAATAATAGCGATCATATTTTACAAGAACGGTAAGTGAAACGTTAAAAGGCGAAAAGAAAGTTGGTCGGCGCTGGGCGTTCACGTTCTTCGTGAACGCACGTCTGTTTACCTATTTTCCCTACCCGTAGTAATTCTCTCTCTAAGGATCTGGTCAGAGCTTTTTCCTCCATACCCTTTCCAGAGACTGTTGACATCTAGTGGAAGCCATAAGTACTGCAACCTCGGTCCTATTCCCCATAGAAAAATATTACATGGGCTTCAAAATGAGAGGAGAGCCAAAGAAAATAAATTCGGACAGAAATTTCTCTGGTTTTTGCCTGCTAAATCTGTTCTGGAATAGCCACAGACTATATCTTAATGGTTTTATAAACTTCAGAGTGTTTCCTATCCAATAGTACTAAATATGTAAATATCCTAGTTTCTGGCCATGAGTGGTAGGCATTTAACTTTGGGCACGTCAGACAGGCGAAAATTCGGAAAATGGGACCCTAGCTGGAAGAGGTTAAAGTAATGATGGACTGTTGTTTCTCTTTGCTTATTTTAGCTGTTCTTGTCATAATATGGACTTGGTATTTTACCAAATAGGGCTGTCTTCTGTATACCACCTCTACCTAATCACAACACAAGTGATTGGCTCAAATGCATTAAGAAGGAAATAAATTCCACAAATTAACTTTTAACAAGGCACATCTCTTAATTGAAATGCATTCCAGGTGACTAGCTCATGAAGTTGGTTGAGAGAATGCCAAGAGTGTGCAAAGCTGTCATCAACGTAAAGGGTGGCTACTTTGAAGAATCTCAAATATAAAATAAGCTTTGATTTGTTTAACACTTTTTTGGTTACTACGTGATTCCATATGTGTTATTTCATAGTTTTTATATCTTCACTATCATTCTACAATGTAGAAAATAGTAAAAAATTAAGAAAAACCTTTGAATTTTTGACTGGTACTGTATATATTAAACTTTTGACTGGTACTGTATATATTAACCGTAGTGTCAATAAAAATTTGATCCTTACTCATATGGGTGTTCCTTACTTCCATCGGTTTAATGAATGTATGGCTAGATACATTGATAAATAGTATAGAAACAAACCGGTTGGCAACAGTAAAACATGTATGTAATAATTGTCCAACCCATTTTTTACACTGTGTATGAAGGTATGATAGTGCCCAATGTGGATATGGCTTTCACATCAATAAGACTTGTGATCGACTGCTCTCGTTTATCACTCCTGCAGACCTACGGACTACATAAAGATCCCATCTCTTTGTAAAATGTTGTTCAAAATCAAATTGTCCCCCCAACCCCTCTCTCACACACACACACACACGCACACACACACCATTACCAAACACATCATGATGGATGCCTCAGTTTCCCCCAGGGTCAAAGGTCGTCCACCGCTCCCCCAAGGAAGATAGATGAGTCTCAGTTTAGCAGTCAGACACCTCTCTCACTCAGCCTTGTTTTCTTTACCATAAGTCAGGATTAACCAACAGCAACCAGCCAACCAGCCTGTGTGTGTGTGTTTGTCTCTAAGGAGGTGCTGTGATGGTAAATTATTAGGGCTGGGTGTATGTTGCAATACAAGCTGATGGTGTTCATGTAATTGGAATCATTGTCCATTACGTGGCAGAAGTAGCTCTAACTCTTCTCAGAAACAGACATTAGAAAACGAACAATATTCACTTAAATTCGTGTTCTGGCTAACAAACACACACACAACCAGTCTGACTACACTACTAATATACACTGAGTGTATAAAACATTATGAACACCTGCTCTTTCCATGACATAGACTGACCAGGTGAATCCAGGTGAAAGCTATGATCCCTTATTGATGTAACTTGTTAAATCCACTTCAATCAATGTAGATGAAGGGGAGGAGACAGGTTAAAGAAGGATTTTTAAGCCTTGGGACAATTGAGACATGGATTGTGTATGTGTGCCATTCAGAGGGTGAATGGGTAAGACAAAAGATTGAAGTACCTTTGAACAGGGTATGGTAGTAGGTGCCAAGCTCACCGATTTGTGTCAAGAACTGCAATGCTGCTGGGTTTTTCATGTTCAGCAGTTTCCTGTGTATATCATGAATGGTCCACCACCCAAAGGACAGCCAGCCAACTTGACACAACTGTGGGAAGCATTGGAGTGTAGAGTCAACTTTCTCTCTCACTTTTTATAAAGGGATCATTTGAACAAATGCACAGCAAATCCAGGATGGCGTTTCATCCCCAGCTATTGTCTTGTATAGGCCTTAACCCTCTCCAGTTGAAAATGAAACACACTGTATCACACATGCTCCCCCTGCATTACACTGAGCCAGAATGTGTCATGTGATTCTTCTTGTTTTGTAGTTTTGATGGAGCGAACGTACTACCACCAATCACAGTAAAGAATGGCATCAGGCAGAGAGAGGCTGGCTAACACACAGAGAATGAGCTGATTCAGCAATAAACATATTACAAATGTGTTGCAGGGTAAGTGGACAACAGTCCCTTGACACCCTGTTACCTTTTAGCCTTTGTTTCCAATCCATCACACAGCAGTAAATTCACATTATTTCGAGAGAGGGCAACTGGCTGCAATAACACACCGCTGACCAGGTGTAAAAAAGAGAGACCTGTTACTGAACAACAAGGAAATATGAACAGCATACTGTGTCACTCGAATACCCTTTTGCTCTATGTAAGGTACAGTATAATCAGCCAGGGGACATGCGTTCTATGGAAATAATGAACGACGTGGAAGGTGTTGCATTATTTTCCATAGAGCGCATAGAGGCCCGAGATTGATTCTCGCATAGAGCCCTGAGAATTCAACAATGCCAATAATGTTTTCAATTCAACTTTTGCTTTCAGAAGCAGCTCAAACATAGAGCACGTAAGAATGAACTAAAGCCATTGAATTCGACCTTGCTGATGTACCGTGTGTTATAGGGAAATAATACACGCTCTAGAATGCACTTTAAGCCAATTAGAAACAAGTATTCAACAATGCCATGGTGTAAACACTAACATTGTACTTCTAACAACAGCATTATTGGGGGATTCAGGAAAGAAAATGTTATCATGTTTATACAAAATTGTTTACTGACATATTATATCTATAGTAACATTAAAGGAGGAACAAGTACATATACAGTGTTGCACAAGTTGAGCATTATACTTTACATTTGTAGAGAGATTTTAATCTGTGCCTAATCTAGCTCAGCAGTCACCTGCAGCAAGGTGTGCTCTCCTGTTGAGACCCAGTTGACTGTGAGCTGTGATCTTTCACTTTACTTTACTAGACAAGTCAGTTAAGAGCAAATTTTTATTTTCAACGACAGCCTAGGAACAGTGGGTTAACTGCCTGTTCAGGGGCAGAACGACAGATTTGTACCTTGTCATCTCAGGGATTAGAATTTGCAACCTTTACGGTTACTAGTCCAACGCTCTAACCACTAGGCTACCCTGCCGCCTGATGGGTTAGCGCCAAGCTATTAATATTGAAATCCCTAATAGGAATAGCAGCGAGTGGTGATCAGAATATGTTATAACATAAAGACGTTGGAAGACACTCCAGGCGCGGTGAGATGAAACATCAAGGTAGCATCTCATAACTGACTGGCGGGCGGTATCTATTTGAACTTGATGGAAGGAAGCCAGGTTTTTGTTGGTATTAATTACACTCTTTGGCAACTGAGTCGAGTCTAACTTTTTTTTCTCTCTCTCTCTCTCTCTCTCTCTCTCTCTCTCTCTCTCTCTCTCTCTCTCTCTCTCTCTCTCTCTCTCTCTCTCTCTATAGTTTCTTTCTCTCTTTTTTGTTCCCCCCTCTCTCTCTTTCTCTTTCTCTCCGCCGGTCCATACCGCTCTCCACCCCTCAATAAGGCTGATATGACCCTGGCAGTGACAGTAGGAGATTGGAATGCTGTTCTAGAGGCTTAGGACAGTGAACTCCATTCTGGTCTAATTACTGTCCATATTACTCCAGTGGTGGTGACTGCTGGTAAGGTCTCAACAGACATGGAAGGAGGGACACTCTCTTCACAGACAGTGAGCGAGTTCACTGTCTTATCTCCCTACCAACACACAGAGGATTACTTTACAATAAGAGATCTCACTCAGGATAGGGTTGTATGGGTTCACCTCTCATTCTCCCAAAGCTTTAAGATAGCAAGAAACAATGTTAACGTTGATCAGATAGGCTCTAAAAAATCTTTGGACAACCATTTTGTCTCGTTGTTTCTCTATCACCTTTTTTTGTCCGTTACAAAGCTTCCTGACTGAGAGATAAAGCATTGCATGTTACATAGAATTATGACTTGCTGTATTGGACACACATTTTATTTGTATTCTTTTATTTCAGCTTTATTTAGCCAGGTAGGCCAGTTGAGAACAAGTTCTCATTTACAACTGCAACCTGGCCAAGATAAAAAAAAACAACAGCACAGAGTTACACATCAACAAACGTACAGTCAATAACACAATAGAAAAATCTATGTACAGTGTGTGCAAATGTAGAAGATTAGGGAGGTAAGGCAATAAATTGGCCATAGAGGCGAAATATTTACAATTTAGCATTAAAACTGGCGTGATAGATGTGCAGATGATGATGTGCAAGTAGAGATACTGGGGTGCAAAAGAGCAAGAAATAAATAACAATATGGGGATGAGGTAGTTGGGTGTGCAATTTACAGATTGGCTGTGTACAGGTACAGTGAAGGTAAGCTGCTCTGACAGCTGATGCTTAAAGTTAGAGAGGGAGATATGTCTCCAGCTTCAGTGATTTTTGCAATTCGTTCCAGTCATTTTCAGCAGAGACCTGGAAGGAAAGGCGGCCAAAGGAAGTGTTGGCTTTGGGAATGACCAGTGACATATACCTACTGGAGAGCGTGCTACGGGTGGGTGTTGCTATGGTGACCAGTGAGCTAAGGCGGGGCTTTACCTAGCAAAGACCTATAGATGACCTGGAGCCAGTGGGTTTGGCGACAAAACGGATGGCACTATGATAGACTACATCCAGTAGAGTGTTGGAGGCTATTTTGTAAATGACATCACCGAAGTCAAGGTGTTGGAGGCTATTTTGTAAATGACATTGCCGAAGTCAAGGATCAGTAGGATAGTCAGTTTTACGAGTGTATGTTTGGCAGCATGAGTGAAGAAAGCTTTGTTGCGACTAGATTAGAATTTTGGACTGGAGATGCTTAATGTGAGTCTGGAAGGAGAGTTTACAGTCTAACCAGACACCTAGGTATTTGTAGTTGCCCACATATTCTAAGTCAGAACCGTCCAGAGTAGTGATGCTAGGCGGGCGGGTGCGGGCAGCAATCGGTTGAAGAGCACACATTTAGTTTTGCTAGCATTTGAAAGCAGTTGGAGGCCACGGAAGGAGTGTTGTATGGCATTGAAGCTCGTTTGGAGGTTTGTTCCACAAGAAGGGCCAGATGTATACAGAATGGTGTCGTCTGCGTAGAGGTGGATCAGAGAATCACCAGCAGTAAGAGCGACATCATTGATATATACAGAGAAATGAGTTGGCCCGAGAATTGAACCCTGTGGCACCCCCATAGAGACTGCCAGAGGTCCGGACAACAGGCCCTCCGACTTGACACACTGAACTCTATCTGAGAAGTAGTTGGTGAACCAGGCAAGGCAGTCATTTGAGAAACCAAGGCTATTGAGTCTGCCGATAAGAATGGGGTGATTGACAGAGTTGAAAGCCTTGGCCAGGTCGATGAAGACGGCTGCACAGTACTGTCTTTTATCGATGGCGGTTATGATATGGTTTAGGACCTTGAGCGTGGCTGAGGTGCACCCATGACCAGCTCGGGAACCAGATTGCATAGTGGAGAAGGTACGGTGGGATTCGAAATAGTCGGTGATCTGTTTGTTAACTTGGCTTTCTAAGATTTTAGATTTTAGAAAGGCAGGGCAGGATGGATATAGGTCTATAACAGTTTGGGTCTAGAGTGTCTCCCCCTTTGATGAGGGGGATGACCGCGGCAGCTTTCCAATCTTTGGGGATCTCAGATGATACGAAAGAGAGGTTGAACAGGCTAGTAATAGGGGTTGCAACAATCTTTTTTAGAAAGAGAAGATCCAGATTCTAGCCCAGCTGATTTGTAGGGATCCAGATTTTGCAGCTCTTTCAGAACATCAGCTGTCTGGATTTGGGTGAAGGAGAAGCGGGAGGGGGGGCTTGGGCAAGTTGCTGCAGGGGGTGCAGAGCTGTCGGCCTGGGGTAGGGGTAGCCTGGTGGAAAGCATGGCCAGCCGTAGAAAAATGCTTATTGAAATGATCGATTATCGTAGATTTATCGGTGGTGACAGTGTTTCCTAGCCTCAGTGCAGTGGGCAGCTGGGAGGAGGTGCTCTTATTCTTCACGGACTTTACAGTGTCCCAAAACTTTTTGGAATTAGTGCAACAGGATGCAAATTGCTGTTTCTGTTTGAAAAAGCTAGCCTTAGCTCTCCTAACTGACTGTGTATATTGGTTCCTGACTACTATATTATAGCAACTCATTTCTTAACAAATATATTCCACAGTGGATTACATAGCACACAGTAGTATGATTTTTCTCATACCGTTTAATAAATTGCGATCTGTAGCAAAGAAATTCAACAAACAAAACAGTACGCTACAGCCCCCTTAACCTGCTAGAACCATTTTGTCATGACACAAAAGAAGAGAAAGGAAATGGGTAAACAATGTGTGAGAAAAGCAGCTACTGCTACGCTCAGCATCTTTGAGAGCATGAGTGGTGAAAGTGACTGTTTGATTTATCACAAGGAGAGCTAGCAAGAAAGTACAATTTCCTACCTTTGCCGCAAACAATAATTCATAATGATGAGGATACCTGATAGGGGACCTTTCTCTGGCTCAGGTCTACCCACTTAAATGATCCTAATAAATGTCAGCGGCTTCCCAGGTAACTACTTTAAAATCCATTAAGAACCAGTTGTGATAAAAGTACCTATGGTCCCTCATATGTTGTGATAACAAACTGAGTAAAGATAAATGCCAGAACAATAGATTTATTTACTGTAAGGTTCAGCTGGTTCAAGGTATATTATAGATAAGCAGGTTTAAATGTCAATTTAAATAGTTACACAGAGTTGTCAGACTGTTCGCTGTCTGTGTTCCTTGTACACATCACAAAGGTGAAGATTGTGTGTGTTCTCTCCCCCCTGCTCCCTCTGAATCTATACCAAAGCAAAAGTTTCTGTGGGAGTGGATATCTGTGGGAGTGGATATCGAATTCTGGCAAAAGTTTGATTTACACCACGGCATATTTTGAGTTCCTGAAATCATCCCGTCTGTACGTGTACCATGGACACACCAACATTGATGAACTATGTACGGGAAAAAAAGTACACCACATGTTTTTGTGGTGCTGTCATGTTTTCTTCTGTTGACCTTTCAACTAGAAATACTTAGAACGAGTAGTTCTAGCAACATCATGCATCACTGTTTAATGGTGTGTCACAAAAGCCTGCCTGGCTACTACAGTCTATTTGTAAACATGTTTTATCGCCACATCGGCAGATTATGAGAAAGCTAATTAACTCAAACTCTTTGAACAGGCGCTTCAGAAATGCACAGCGTCTTTTGTTTTAAACTTCTATTTCCAGCTCTCTGAAAGTCAGGAATATCACTTCTAAAATACTGGCTCAATAGCTTAAACATAAACACAGAATCGAATACAGAAACTGATGCTTATACTGTAGAAACAATAGGGAATCGCCTAGCAGTTGCATACGGTACATGTACTCATACGCTTGCCATTGACGCTTGAAAAAAAAAGAGAGAATGTTTATCGAATTTCACTGTGTTCAATGTCGTCAATTACAACTTATTCTCAGAGGCGCTCATAAAAGCAGCAGTAGAACTGCTTCAATAGGTTCTAGTGGGAGAGTGGGTGAATATCAGTTTCATTTGATGATGTTTAAGTCAAAGGGATCTAGAATCTAGTTTGAGAGGTAAGGCTGTGTGCTGGGAGGTTGCGCTGGATTGTCTGTCGTATCGTATGTGCAGAACGCTGTTGCCGGTGGGGGCAAAGAGTAGGGAAGTGAAGGGAACAGACAGACAAGACTTGGAGGAATCTCAGTCCCCTACTACAGAACTTCCCTGAAGGACTGTAGGCTTTCTCTCTTTCTCCCTCTTTTCTCTCTCTCTCTCTTTTTCCCTCTGTCTGTCTCCGTGAACCCCCAAGGGGTTCCACGGTCCTGTAAGTGTGTACTGTGGGGCCTGCAGTCGTGCCTTCCCCTGGGTGTGTAGACCCAGAGCCATGTGGCTCTGCTCGAATCGGTGAAAAAGCAAGCCTAGGGAGGGTGAGGAAGGTGGGGGTGGCAGCCCCTCTGTGGGAGCCAGCCAGGCCTACGGTGGACTAGGAGGACGGTGGGCGATGGGGGTGGTTGGATTGTGGGGGTGGGGTATTCATCTGGCTCCCCGCTCCAGTTCTGTTTCTGGGTGATGTGAGCCTGTGTGTGCGTGTGTGTTTCGGCTCTCCCTCTGCGCCTGGCAACCAAGGCTGCTGAGCCTGAGCCCCCCACGGTTCCCACCGGCCTCAACGGAACAGGAAGCGCCAGACTCTACATTATAATGTTAGCGATGCTACAATAGCTCAGCGTGTGTGTAGCGTCACATGCTGGACGCCTAGATAAAGTAGGATCTCTATTTGTAAGCATTAAGGGAAAGCTACAGAAAGCCAAGTAGCTTCCTGTATAGACAGGTTCTCTAACCTCTGTATGTTCTGACAAATAAAAAACACAGGTTGCATGGTTTTAACATCCCCAACATGTACATATTATTATTCTCTAGCAGCTCAAGGCTTTTTGTTCCTTCATGTTACTCAAATGTTCCAATATTCATGAAATTACAATATTTCATAGCCGTCTTGATATTGATCATTTTAAAATTTTCTCTGTTTCTGTCCGAGATATTTTAACAATTGTCATTTCCTCAATTGCAACGGGAAATGATATGTTCTGTTGACAATAACAAAGACATGGGCCAGTGTCACTTCAATTAATATGTTATTCACCAAAAAAGAGTTTTGTTTTAAATGCTGCCAAATTCTTATGCGGTGAAGCATCTTTTCCGTGATGAGAACAAACTGTATTTTCCTGTGAAATCCATGTACAGTTGAAGTCGGAAGTTTACATACACTTAGGTTGGAGTCATTCAAACTCATTTTTCAACCACTCCACAAATGTCTTGTTAACCTCTTAGCGCGCCGATCCCTTTAGCGGGATCGTTTTCAGAGCAAACATAACGCGCCAAATTCAAAATACATATTCGTAATACATATTCGTAATATTTAACTTCGATATACAAGTGTTGCATAGTGTTGCATAGCCATCAAAAGCTCTGCTTCTTGGCAATATCACTGCGTTGTCAGATTTTAAAAAGGCTTTACGGCGAAAGCACTACATTTGATTGTTTGAGGCTAGTACCTCACATATTTTCCACATTAGCATAAATTCATATCCAGCTCGGTTCTCAAAATATCCATATCACAGCTAATATAAATCGCTTACCTTTCAAATAACTTCTTCTGAGGTCTTCCCAAGTGTCCAAACAAGATAATCCATGGTTCTTTTGTTAGAAAAAGTAAATAATTATATCCATAAATATCCGTTGTTTTTGGCACGTTACGTTCAGCTACTCCACCAAGCATTGTCAGTCTACTCGCCCGTTTTACAGTGAAGGGATCGCGTTCAAATTATACCTCTCATCTTTTCACAAACAAATCAAATATCATTAATAATGCATCCTTATGTATTCTTTTATGAATAATAGCGATCATATTTTACAAGAACGGTAAGTGAAACGTTAAAAGACGAAAAGAAAGTTGGTCGCTGGGCGCTGCTCACGCTCTCGTGAACGCACGCCTGTTTACCTATTTTCCCTACCCGTAGTAATTCTCTCTCTCTAAGGATCTGGTCAGAGCTTTTCCTCCATACCCTTTCCAGAGACTGTTGACATCTAGTGGAAGCCATAAGTACTGCAACCTCGGTCCTATTCCCCATAGAAAAATATTACATGGGCTTCAAAATGAGAGGAGAGCAACAGAAAAATAAATTCCGGACAGAAATTTCTCTGGTTTTTGCCTGCTAAATCTGTTCTGGAATAGCCACAGACTATATCTTAATGGTTTTATAAACTTCAGAGTGTTTCCTATCCAATAGTACTAAATATGTAAATATCCTAGTTTCTGGCCATGAGTGGTAGGCATTTAACTTTGGGCACGTCAGACAGGCGAAAATTCGGAAAATGGGACCCTAGCTGGAAGAGGTTAACAAACTATAGTTTTGGCAAGTCGGTTAGGACATCTACTTTGTGTATGATACAAGTAATTTTTCCCAAAATTGTTTACAGACAGATTGCTTCACTTATAATTCACTGTATCACAATTCCAGTGGGTCAGAAGTTCACATACACTAAGTTGACTGTGCCTTTAAACAGCGTGGAAAATTCCAGAAAAGGATGTTATGGCTTTAGAAGCTTCTGATAGGCTAATTGACATAATTTGAGTCAATTGGAGGTGTTCCTGTGGATGAATTTCAAGGCCTACCTTCAAACTCAGTGCCTCTTTGATTGACATCATGGGAAAATTCTAATAAATCAGCCAAGACCTCAGAAAAAAAAATGTAGACCTCTACAAGTCTGGTTCATCCTTGGGAGCAATTTCCAAATGCCTGAAGGTACCATGTTCATCTGTACAAACAATAGTACGCAAGAATATACACCATGGGACCACGCAGCTGTCATACCGCTCAGGAAGGAGACGTGTTCTGTCTCCGAGAGACGAACATTCTTTGGTGCGAAAAGTGCAATTGCAGAACAACAGCAAAGGACATTGTGAAGATGCTGGAGGAAACAGGTACAAAAGTATCTTTATCCACAGTAAAACAAGTCCTATATCAACATAACCTGAAAGGCCATTCAGCAAGGAAGAAGCCACTGCTCCAAAACCGCCATAAAAAAGCCAGACTACGGTTTGCAACTGCACATGGGGACAAAGATCGTACTTTTTGGAGAAATGTACTCTGGTCTGATGAAACAAAAATATAATTGTTTGGCCATAATGACCATCGTTATGTTTGGAGGAAAAAGGGGAGGCTTTCAAGCCGAAGAACACCATCCCAACCGTGAAGAACGGGGGTGGCAGCATCATGTGGGGGTGCTTGGTTGCAGGAGGGACTGGTGCACTTCACAAAATAGATGGCATAATGAGGAGGAAAATTATGTGGATATATTGAAGCAACATTTCAAGACATCAGTCAGGATGTTATTGCTTGGTCACAAATGGGTCTTCCAAATGGACAATGATCCCAAGCATGCTTCCAAAGTTCTGGCAAAATGGCTTAAGGACAACAAAGTCAAGGTATTGGAGTGGCCATAACAAAGCCCTGACCTCAATCCTATAGAAAATATGTGGGCAGATCTGAAAAAGCGTGTGCGAGCAAGGAGGCCAACAAACCTGACTCAGTTACACCAGCTCTGGCAGGAGGAATGGGCCACAATTCAACCAACTTATTGTGGGAAGCTTGTGGAAGGCTACCCAAAACGTTTTACCCAAGTTAAACAATTAAAGGCAATGCTTCCAAATACTAATTGAGTGTATGTAAACCTCTGACCCATTGTGATGAAAGAAATAAAAGCTGAAATAAATCATTCTCTCTACTATTGTTCTGACATTTCACATTCTTAAAATAAAGTGGTGATCCTAACTGACCTAAGACAGTGAATTTTTACTAGGATTAAATGTCAGGAATTGTGAAAAACTGAGTTCAAATGTACTTTCTAAGGTGTATGTAAACTTCCGACATGGCATTACTATGTAATTTTGCGGGCATTTTATTAATTTTTCTTTATCTATTTGCATCTCTCTCTAGTCTACAGTATATTAAGAAGGTGTTTAGGGGGATATTGTATGGGAGTGATGCATTTTACTGTATATGGAAGAGGATGTCCTTTTATCCTATTATCTTGTTATCGAATAAAGAAATGATAAATTCAAAAAAGACAGTGTTTACGGCTTGAGGTCTCATGGAGATGAGCACTAGTAATTGTTGGTGTAGCTAATTAAAGGTTCACACATAGAGTACCTGGCTCACGCAGTGAAGCTCGGGGTGTCAAAACAATGAAGTGGAGAGATTGTGACAGGTCATTATGTGGCACAGGAGGGAGAGATCCTTATTTTGCCCTCATTATAATCAATAGGGTTTTATACTGACTCTACCCCAAAGCAAACTGCCCAATACGTCCTTGCATTCTGAGACAATGACATCAAGTTAGGTTCATTAAAAAGTGATGGAAATCGAAACGTCTAACTTCTTGACATCGATGAGGAAATTCATGACATGAGATTCAGGCTTTGTAGCAGTAAAACATGTGTAACAGGCGTTATTTAAATAAACTATATGCCACCATTATAGCATATTTCTCTGAAAGCACAAGTCAATCATTTAAATATACATTTACACTTCCATCCAGGGGTTAAATTGTGTGGGAGACAGTATAGGTGACAGCACACAATGGGAATTTCAACTGAAAAGAATCCTGTTGAAGAATAACGACAGTGGGAAAGTAACCACTGTTAGGACAGATCCATGGCCTACAAAATCCCAATTTACCCCTACTTATAACTTCAAAAACACAATGATTGCATTTCGTTTTAACAGTACTCCAGCATGTTTCCAATATCTAGTGGGATAATGTTATTAGAGACATGCAGAAAATAAAACGTCTTGAAGAAGGAGAGTGCTTGTCTTGTCAAACAAAAGCCAACAGTAAAGTGAATACCGACCAGCATGATATCAAGTCTGTCCCTTGCCATGCCAGAAGCAGAGACCATCGCGGGAGAAAGAGGGAGATGGTTGACAGAGAGAGAGAGAGAGAGAGAGAGAGAGAGAGAGAGAGATAGAGAGAGAGAGAGAGAGAGAGAGACGTACTAATCCCTATAGCTCTTTTAGGCCCAGCGTCATACCCCAATCCATGCTGTGAACGCTACAGCCACCCTGGCACATTTCATTGGCCATGTGGCCAAGCAGCCCCCTGGGGATATTTTCGATCCCACCGTGTTGCAGTTACCTTCAGCACAGGTGGCCGAGCTGCCCCCTAAAACCACCCTAATATTACAGCTAAGTCCACAGGCCCGGTGGCTGTGGCACAACAACCTTGCCTGGCATTAGGGAAGCAGTCTGTTTAGTGTTTAAAGCCACATGCCAGTTGGTGCATTAGTCTGATTGCGAACTAATCAAAACGGTGGATGTTTCTCTCTTCCTGAAATATTCCCTGTGATAGGCCTATGATGTTAACATAACACAACACACCTCACATGGAGATCCATTATCCATCCCATAATCCTCCTGGACAAGCTGCACTGAAAAAGAACAGGAGGCTTATGGGTAAATATTGCTGACTGGCACAGGCCCAGATCCTAATAAGTGCAGAATGTAGCTAGTTGGCAACTGGGTGGAAACCGACAGCTAAATCAGAGCACAATCATGACCTATTTTGGTGTGTGTGTGTGTGTGTGTGTGTGTGTGTGTGTGTGTGTGTGTGTGTGTGTGTGTGTGTGTGTGTGTGTGTGTGTGTGTGTGTGTGTGTGTGTGTGTGTGTGTGTGTGGGCCATAGGGACCGATCGCATCTTCTCCAACCCAACAGAGTCTGTTCACCCTGGAAATGTATTATTTTTTGCCCACTCTCCCTCTCAGTGACAACAACTAGAAATGAAGCAGCCTGTACTGTATGATGGTACAGTACTGGGGTGCAGTATATACATAGGAAACACTGTAACTATGTAGGCACCTCACCTACTGATGTGGTCCACGTTTTCTTTATTTTTCTTCCCCCTCTTTCTCTCCTTTTCTCTCCCCCGCTTTCAGAGGCACCTAATTAAGAACCCCAGACTCATTTACATGGACATGCTTGATCTAAATTACACTCCAAACCACACCAAATGAGGATCATCTGTGAATGTGAAATGTTTTTTTCCCCCTCCCAATGTCTGGCAGGGAGAGCCGAGCTAGGCAGGGCCCAGGCAGCTAGGCAGGGCCCAGCCAGCTAGTCAGGGCCCAGCCAGCAAGGCAGCTCTGGAGGGCACATGTTCAGATGATGAGAGGGATTATGGTTTAACATTCTCCTGAGACCTGGTCCTATATCCCCCTCTATTCCACTACTGCAAACTAACTGGGCAGGACAGAGTCACCCACAATTACAGTATCTGACTGAAACTATACTCAGATCTGTACTTTATCAAACTGAGAGTAAAAGAGGCATTTGACTGTCTGTGAATATTGCTATTCAAATCACCCCCCCCACACTTTTTACTGTACAGTAAGCCAGGTTTTGGTTGCAATGTAGTCCTGTCTACCCTTAGGTCGTACATAACATATACGAACATACACTATTTTACACAGTATAGTTAGGTAAAATATTATATCAATATATTGCTCTCAACATGAAAGAGAGAGACAAGACAGAGAGAGAGAGATAGTTTATCCATTTCACTTGCTTTGATTTATTTTATTTATTTATTTATTTTCCTTTTTGCATTTTAACTATTTGCACATAGTTACAACACTGTATATAGACATAATATGACATTTTGAAATGTTTTTATAATTTTTGAACTTTTGTGAGTGTATTGTTTAGTGTTAATTTTTTTTGTTTATTTCTCTTTGGTTTATTATCTATTTCACTTGCTTTGACAATGAAAACATATGTTTCCCATGCCAATAAAGACCCTTAAATCTAAATAGAGAGAGAATACGTGAGAGAGAGAATATGTGAGAGAGAGAGAACGAGAGAGATAAACTATTTCTGTTCTTGCTTACCTAGCTGAACCGTTAAGCACAACTCTGTGAAGTTTCTTTTTAAAGCACTTTGTTGTGGGTTAATTGTACTTTTTAGGGAGGCGCTGCCTTCCCCCCTCTGATCCCCACAGTCTGGGTTCAATAAACAACTGTACGTACAGTATATACAGTACCACTCAAAAGATTTTACACACCTACTCATTCAAGGGTTTTTCTATGAAATAACACATATGGAATCACTAATCAGCACTAAGCAAACAAGTGTTAAACAAATCAAAATATATTTTATATTTCAGATTCTTCAAATTAGCCACCCTTTGCCTTGATGACAGCTTTGCACAATCTTAGCATTCTCTCAACCAGTTTCACCTGGAATGCTTTTCCAACAGTCAAGAAGGAGTTCCCACATATGCTGAGCACATGTTGACTTATTTTCCTTCACTCTGCGATCCAACTCATCCCAAACTATCTCAATTGGGATGAGGTCGAGTGATTGTGGAGGCCAGGCCATCTGATGCAGCACTCCATCACTCTCCTTCTTGCTCAAATATAGGTGTGTGTCATTGTCCTGCTGAGAAACAAATGATAGTCCCACTAAGTGCAAACCAGATGTTATGGCGTATTGCTGCAGAATGCTGTGGTAGCCATGCTGGTTAAGTGTGCCTTGCATTCTAAATAAATCACAGACAGTCTCACCAGCAAAAAAGCCCCACACCATTACACCTCCTCCATTACACCTCCCATGGTTTATGGTGGGAACCACACATGCGGAGATCATCCATTTACCTACTCTGCGTCTCACAAAGACACAGTGGTTGGAACCAAAAATCGCAAATTTGGACTAATCAGACCAAGGGACAGATTTCCACCGGTCTAATGTTCATTGCTCGTGTTTCTTGGCCCAAGCAAGTCTCTTATTCTTACTGGTGTCCTTTAGTAGTGGTTTCTTTGCAGAAATGTGGCCTTCAAGGCCTGATTCACGCAGTCTCCTCTGAACAGTTAGGCTGCAATTTCTGAGGCTGGTAACTCTAATGAATGTATCTTCTGCAGCAGAGGTAACTCTGGGTCTTCCTTTCCGGGGGCGGTCCTCATGAGAGCCAGTTTCATCTAAGCGCTCGATGGTTTATGCGACTGCCCATAAAGAATTTCTAAGTTCTTAAAACGTTCCGCATTGACTGACCTTCATGTCTTAAAGTAATGATGGACTGTCATTTCTCTTTGCTTATTTGAGCTGTTCTTGCCATAATATGGACTTGGTATTTTACCAAATAGGGCTATCTTCTGTATTTTTAATTTTTTATTTCACCTTTATTTATCCAGGTAAGCTAGTTGAGAACAAGTCCTCATTTACAACTGCGACCTGGCCAAGATAAAGCAAAGCAGTGCGACACAAACAACAACACAGAGTTACACATGGAATAAACAAGCGTACAGTCAATAACACTATAGAAAAAAAAGTCTATATACAGTGTGTGCAAATGGCGTGAGGAGGTATGCAATAAATAGGCCATAGTAGCGAAGTAATGACAATTTAGCAGATGATGATGTGCAAGTAGAGATACTAGTGTGCAAAAGAGCAGAGAAGTAAATAAAAACAGTATGGGGATGAGGTAGTTAGATTGGATGGGCTATTTCGAGATGGACTATGTACAGCTGTATACCACCCTTACCTTGTCATAGCACAACTGATTGGCTCAAATGCATTAAGAAGGAAATAAATTCTACAAATTAACTTTAAACAAGGCACACCTGTTAATTGAAATGCATTCCAGGTGACTACCTCATGAAGCTGGTTGAGAGAATGCCAAGAGTGTTGAAAGCTGTCGTCAAGGCAAAGGGTGGCTACTTTGAAGAATCTAAAATATGAAATATGAAATATGAAACACTTTTTTGTTACTACATGATTCCATATGTGTTATTTCATAGTTTTGATGTCTTCACTGTTATTCTACAATGTAGAAAATAGTAAAAAAAATTAGTAGGTGTGTCCAAACTTTTGACTTGTACTGTATATATCACATATTGTGATGATGTGGTCAAGGAGACCACATGCTTAAGTGTACCTTCACACACCCATTTCTATTTATTCTGCTGCTGTGGGAATTTGAGGGAATTATTTTTTGTTTCTCTAAATGCATAACAGTGGCTTAGTTTACCCCATGTGTTATGATTTTGTTTATCCAACAACTCAAAGAAATAAGGTAAAGACCGTTCGACAACTGTAAATGTTATCTGAAAGTGATTGTTGTTGCTTCCCTGGTCCTCCCGATTTCCCTATGATTGCCATATTATCAATAATTGCGAGACCTGGAACCCAACAAAAACATTGGACTTTGATAAAGTAGGAGAACATTCTGACTGAGGATTACAGTTGTTTGGTCTACATAGCCTACATCTGTCAGGTAAATGAGTGCGGGAGGCCTGGCTATCCTACAGTATGTGGTTGTTGTCAGTCCTCCTTTGGTATAGGGGAAACCCTATAATTAGATATGATGCATGAGACCTGGTCCATGTCTTTCTGCTTTATGAGCTACACATTAGCACTGCATGAATCAGCCTAAATCACGTGGGTTACTCTATTATCATAGCACAACTATTCATATATCTTCAGGGTGTGTCACTGTATGATTTCTAATTGAGAGCTACCCAATTTGGTCATTAGTTAATAGCTACATAACGTAACTCGGGGAAATGGGCAAATATTGAAGGGGTGGAGTTGATTGTGTTGCATTTTATATTTTATTGCATTTTAAAAGGGGTTATTGTGTGTATAATAAGCGTTTAGATTTTTCCGAACAGAAGCGTCAAAAGTCAAATATATTATATATTCATATTCTAATGAGAAATAATGGTTCAGTCCTTTTAAGCAGCCCTTTGATCCCTGTACCATTTCTGGTAGTAACGTTACCACGACGACTGGCCTATGGAGCTCGTACAGAGCAATGGTCATAGCCAGCGGGAGTGGGAACAGTGACAGAGATGTACCATGAACATTTAGGTTTCAATGTGCCCCCTCTCAATTTATTATGGGGGAGGGGGGGTGGGGGTGGCATGGGGCACCAACCTTCCTATATCCTGTTGTTCTCTGGTCAAAACGAGATGCTAATTAATTACCATTGGCATCTTTAGCAACGCATGTCAGTTCCTATTTGGGATATCAATCAGTTATCTGATCCAACAGAATGTTTAGAGGGCACCACTGGGTATTCTGGCCACTGGTTGGTAGTCTGTGTGCTCTAGGGAGCGTGGCTGGTCGTCACTGGTCGCCACACCCTACAGACTGGTCGTGTTTTTACCATACATTGTTTTCATTACCTTGGGTTGGAAGCACCATTCAGTTTTAAATCATGAGATTTCCTTTGCCATGTGTGTTGACTTCATTGCCACAATCATTGCAGTATTGTGCCTATCAAAATAAATAACGCTGAAAAAAATATGATGAGACCAAGGTGGCGGTTAAATAAAATAAATAAAAACACATGGACATAGAGGTTCTCATATGGACATAGAAGTTCTGGCTAAGTAGGCCTACCAATGATGCATATGCACAATATATTAATTAATATACTGAATGTATGTCTATGGTTGGTGCATCTACAAATAATACAGGCAGTCTAACATTTTATATCCTGTTTATAACCAAGGCTGTTCCACCTCTGAATTACTTCATCAGGAGGGTAATGGCAGAGTGTTCACTGTCATTAGACAGAGATAATAAGTACAAGGTCAGGAGATTTCAGAATTATCCAGCCTTTTCCCTGCAGTTCTGTCAGATTCATAAAGTTGTGTTCTAGTGCTGGTTCACATTAATCAGCATTTTAATTGCCACTTACCTCATATTGTGTGGGGAATAAGGCCAATTTCCCTGAGTCTTCTCTTTAAGTAAAATGAACCAGGTCTTTCAGAGAGAGAGAGAGAGAGAGAGAGAGAGAGAGAGAGAGAGAGAGAGAGAGAGAGAGAGAGAGAGAGAGAGAGATACTTTATCAATATACGTTTGTATATGTATTATTATGTATTATTATTATTGTAGTAGTAGTAGTAGTCGTAGTCGTAGCAGTAGCAGTAACAGTAGTAGTAGTAGTAGTAGTAGTAGTAGCAGTAGTAGTAGTAGTAGCAGTATTACATTTTATATTATTATTTTACTTTCTCATCCAACATACAGTTAGTTACATTATGTTTAGAATGCTTTGGTTTGAGTTTACAATACTGGAATATAAGGATGTACATAAACACATGTTCTTTAACTTTACCCGTCTGCATTCTGAGGACTGTAATTACTCTTAGTCAAGGTGATTAATGGACATTACTTAATACATTTCCTGTAATTAAGTGTCCACCTGCAACTAGACTGGAATCAATTACCGTTTGTTGATATCATTTCCTCTAGGTATTAGTGAGGTATTAGCAGTGGAGTTTCACTCTGGAGTTGTCATGTTAGCAACATTGAGGTGCTTACCTTGCTGTTTTCCCTCCCCTCTGATAATGTTTTAGCTAAACAGTTCAAGATCAATTAATAATCAGTTACTACGACACTGTTAATAAGCAAGACCTATTGGGCTAGAACTGAGTAAGTCACATCATTGACAACATTTCCCCTTGCAATACATGATGGCCACCAACACAAATCCCAAAGTTTGCCCATATCCACTTTATTCCGATACGTCTGTGTCACAACTGCGGAGTATGACTTAAAATACTGTGTTCAGGTAATCATCTTGAATATTTTATCATGTCTTTCTTTGATGGGCAGTTTCATCAATTACAATTAAAAGCTGTCTCAATGCCCAGCTGTTCAGCTGCTTAAACAAACATGCATTCTCCTGAAAGCAGATGACTCATTAGAAACAGCAGGAGATGACCTTTTCATAAAGATGGTGACACGAGTGGAAGGTCAGTGTCACCACTAAATGGCATACCCCTAAGTGAATGTCAATCTCATGTATTATTATTGTACCGCTTCACTGTCATCGTCAAATTAAATATTATGCAAGAATGAATTCGGTCATTAAATCAAGTCTGTTAGTCGTCTGCATCCATAAGATAGGTTAGGACAATGTTTTCACACTAACACTACATGCATACCTTCTTATTCTCAATGAACCATTTTGATGAATTAATAGGATTCATATACAGATTAAATTTGCTTCAGTCTTTGAGAATACTCTGAATAAATAGTATGCATTACGTTGTTCCATTGTGCACCACAACAAAGGAAAAAGGGGCTCTAGTTCCAAAAGGTTGGATGTCAATACGTAAGAAAAACTTGATCCTGCTTTAATCAAGATCGTTTGTCCCGGTCTTGACAGCTTGGACCAGAGCCTCCCACCACAGGGTGCATCCCAAATGGCACATTCAAAAGTAGTGCACTATAAAGGGAATAGGGTGCCATTTGGGAAGGAGCCACAGTCTTTCCGTTTTGTTTCAATGCTACAGTTCTAATGGCTCCCGAGACAACATGCTGGCACCCCTGACAGGAGAGTCACCCAGTATTGACAGTCATTGTCTTGCAGCCAAACCTCAGCTAACTCTAGAAGCAGAACTATTTCAAAGCATTGTTGAGGGCTGGAAGAGTCTCTTACTTAACTACTGCAAGGCCCGGCATATGATATATAATAATAACACATACAGTATGTTACCTTGAAAGCTATAGTGCCACACCATCAAGAAAGCTTCAGTGATACAATCACTGACCAAAAAAAAACTTTTGACGCATTGCATGCGGACTACACACCGGTTAACCATTTGAATATGGTCACCAATAAGACCATTTGCATTTTACACACAATGTATACTGTGCCTACCACCTTACACTCTCTACATTTGGTCACTACACCAGGAGTCACCCTAAACTTTTCTAGTCATCAATAGTGATGCCATTAGAAGTAGAACTCGGAATGGAAGGAGACGTGCTTCAACAAGTAGAGGAGGAAATCCATTTGCACAGCACACCTCTTTACTCTTACTTAGATTGCCTATTCACTTGTTTATGTGGAACTGGGTCTGAAGTCACCTGCAAAGATAGCAGTTAAAGTGCTAAACAATTTAAGCAATTTCCTAGGGCCTTTTGAGGTTGCATATCCCAGATCCAGGATTAATTCACCAATGGCTGCTTGACTGTTTCAGCACTCATCAGAAAGCAGTGATGGTGTGAGATGTAGAATTGTGTTTCCCCTATTTTACTGTTAGAGGCTTACATGCCCTGGCAAGAACAGACTTCCATGCATTTCTTAGAATTCTGGAGGGGAAATCAGCTCAACGATGACTGGAATAAGTATGGCACAGGTTAATACAAAATGGATGTCAATATGAATTTCAGCATCCAATCACTTGAACTGAAGCACTTGAACACTACAAGTGGGGAGTAGCCAAATAATGACACATCTTTTTGGAGAGATGAAGGCAATCCTTCACATCTCAATGTGAAGTATCCGTAGGTGTCTGTGCAGTCTGTACAGAACAAACAACATTTGTAGTTTAGTTTTCCAAATTCAGAAAAACGTGTTTTGAGAATTAAAGCAGCTGCTAACTATTTGAACTGAGTGGTTTGAACTGAATCAGCATATATAGACTAACAGGTAATATGTGTATATTACACCATGCTAAATAGATATTGGCCAGTAATGAATATGATAATTCTACACTGCCTCTATTCACCACCATTTAATTGTCTGAAATGTAAGAACTGCAAACAAGACTGAGTCAGCACACATTACCAAGATGTAATTTAGTTTGTTCTGGGTCAACAGCTTCCAGCCTTCTAACATAGCGGTCCTCAACACTGCGGCATGGCTTCTGTTTTGAACAACACTGTCAAAGAACTGATAGCACGAGGGGGAATGGGGACTATATAAGTGATATGTAAGTAAATATTGAACATATAAGTAAACGTACTGAATCATATAAGATATGTGAACATAATCACATCCCTAGTGTTTTCTATTGAACTCAGTGTGGTTATATTAGGGATACGTGATTATGTTATCATTCATTTATCTGAGAATTTATTTCTGACAATTAAACCATTAGGATGTTAATTTGTGATTACGGATTAATGAGTTGATTAGAGGAGATAAATGTTTACAGAGAGGTTGGAATGTGTTCAGTAAATATTGTTCAAAGACAGGACATCATATCATATCACTGGATTGTTCACTTTAATTAATCCTGAAACCTTTCAAAATTCCCCCTGGGATTCATTATCCCAACCAAAATCTGCATTCTTAATTATTTAATTTAGTATAATGTTTGTGGAAATTGCAAATTATAAAAAAATTCTGAGCAATTATTTATTTGTTAAAATGTAAATTAAACATAAAAGAAAGACAAGAAAGTGTTTTTCCCTAACACTTGAAAGGTAGAGAGAGGTACTATACTTAAAATGAAAGCAATTTGCCACATAAAAAATGCTTTATAACTGATTGCCTTGACTAAAACGTCAATGAGCTCTTTACCATTGTAAAGACATTCTCATCCAGCATATCAAATGGAGGGGTACTGCCCCCTTATTTTTTTATGTAACAAACAAGCCCCCATCAAAGATATAATTAATGGTACTATGCCAAAACTAAAACAGTCCATCATAGTAGAGATGACTGGGAGAGACAGAAGTATGGTCTTTGTAGTCTAATTATGATGACAAAACCTGTTTGGAATCTCTGTATTTCCATGGGACTTTGTTGTAGAACTGCCGAGGCTTTCAGGGTCACATGCAATTAAAAATGGGCCAGCACTTGGTCTTTTTAAAAGACAACATTAATAGACATGTACAGTTGAAGTCGGAAGTTTACATACACCTTAGCCAAATACATTTAAACTCAGTTTTTCACAATTCCTGACATTTAATCCTAGTAAAGATTCCCTGTCTTAGGCCAGTTAGGATTACCAATTTATTTTAAGAATGTGAAATGTCAGAATAATAGTAGAGAGAATGATTTATTTCAGCTTTTATTTCTTTCATCACATTCCCAGTGGGTAGGAAGTTTACATACACTCAATTAGTGTTTGGTAGCATTTTAATTATTTAACTTGGGTCAAAAGTTTCGGGTAGCCTTCCACAAGCTTCCCACAAAAAGTTGGATGAATTTTGGCCCATTCCTCCTGACAGAGCTGGTGTAACTGAGTCAGGTTTGTAGGCCTCCTTGCTCGCACATGCTTTTTCAGTTCTGCCCACAACTTTTCTATAGGATTGAGGTCAGGGCTTTGTGATACCCCGACTTTGTTGTCCTTAAGCCATTCTGCTACAACTTTGGAAGTATGCTTGGGGTCATTGTCCATTTGGAAGACCCATTTGCGATCAAGCTTTAGCTTCCTGACTGATGTCTTGAGATGTTGCTTAAATATATCCACATAATTTTCCATCCTCATGATGCCATCTATTTTGTGAAGTGCACCAGTCCCTCATGCAGCAAAGCACCCCCACAACATGATGATGCCATCCACGTGTTTCATGGTTGGGATGGTGTACTTCGGCTTGCAAGCCTCCCCCTTTTTCCTCCAAACATAACGATGGGCATTATGGCCAAACAGTTCTATTTCTGTTTCATCAGACCAGAGGACATTTCTCCAAAAAGTACGATCTTTGTCCCCATGTGCAGTTGCACACTGTAGTCTGGCTTTTTTATGGCGGTTTTGGAGCAGTGGCTTCTTCCTTGCTGAACGGCCTTTCAGGTTATGTCAATATAGGATTTGTTTTACTGTGGATATAGAGACTTTTGTACCTGTTTCCTCCAGCATCTTCAAGATCCTTTGCTGTTGTTCTGGGATTGATTTGCACTTTTCGCACCAAAGTATGTTCATCTCTAGGAAACAGAACGCGTCTCCTTCCTGAGCAGTATGACGGCTGCGTGGTCCCATGGTGTTTATACTTGCGTACTATTGTTTGTACAGATGAATGTTGTACCTTCAGGCGTTTGGAAATTGCTCCCAAGGATGAACCAGACTTGTGAAGGTCTACAATTTTTTTTCTGAGGTCTTGGCTGATTTCCCATGATTTTCCCATGATGTCAATCAAAGAGGCACTGAGTTTGAAGGTAGGCCTTGAAATACATCCACAGGGACACCTCCAATTTACTCAAATTATGTCAATTAGCCTCGTTTTCGTTTTCGGGAATTTTCTAAGCTGTTTAAAGGCACAGTCAACTTAGTTTATGTAAACTTCTGACCCACTGGAATTGTGATACGGTGAATTATAAGTAAAATCATCTGTCTGTAAACAATTGTTAGAAAAATTACTTGTGACATGCACAAAGTAGATGTGGTTGAAAAACGAGTTTTAATGACTCCAACCTAAGTGTATGTTAACTTCCGACTTCAACTGTACATAGACCACCTACATTTAAGCATTTAAATGTACAACAATAGACCTATACATAGAGCACCTACATTTAAGAGTTTAAGTATAACACGTTGAATCATTTGCTAGAGAGAAAAAACATGTCTTCATCTCTTTAATGGCTATTTACGTGGCCTAAGAAAACCAATTGATATCAATACAATATTTGCCATCATTTTCTGTAGGAATATGCTTTATTCACTCATATTATGCTTACTGATGTGATAATCCCCAGAACACAATCATCCTCTTATGAAAAACAAATTAACCTGATATTCACTACAAACTAAATGGCAGAGACGGAGCAATTTATTGGCAGCCTTGTGCATGGTGGACAGGATAGGGGGCAGTGGGGCAGGTGACAGGGTGGGGTTGTAGGGGTGGCATGACAGAGGCAGAGGGGCTGAAGGGAGCTTGAGTTCAGTTCAGGGGCCTTTTCCAAGTGCCCTAATCAGACAGAGGGGATGAAAAGGCTGATTTTCAGGGAATTAGCATGATAAGCGAGAACACAAAATCAATCCCCATCCTTGTGAGGCCTCCTCTGATTGCTTTGAACTGTCAAAAAATGGCAGAATCAAAACGAAAGTGCTTGAGGTTACGGGAGTGATTTGTTCAAGAAGAGATCGCTAGAGCAATTGACACAGCTCTTGAGACAATAATTAGGTTATCAAAGAGAAAACAGTTCAAGTACCACAGGGGTGAAAGCCTATTTGCATTGGATTTTCATACAGACAGAGATACACCTCTGTTTTAAAGTCTCAATTTTGTATATAGTCGAGGATTAAGTCACGTCTGGGATTGCCTCCTTATCATCTGAAAGTTTGTTGCCTCTGTGTGCAACACTTGATTATTAAACTAGCGGCGGGGAGATCGAGGGTCAATTTCCTTCTCATATACTGATTTATAACTCAAAATGTGCTCTTTAATGTTACAATGTGATGGACAGGAAATATACTGCATTCATTTACTAAATCCACGTCTGTCCATGGGGATTATGTATTATTGTATGCAAAATGTAAGCATGAAATTCCAGTCATTTGTTTCACTTAGGTATTCAATTAATGCTCCGTGATTGTTGTTGTTGCTGTTGTTGCTCTGGTTGTTGTTGTTTTCATGGCAATGAGCATTAGTGGAATTGTCATTCGCTCCACAGCCTACCTCAATTTCTACCAGCTACCAATCACTCTCAGGGGCTATGCTGGTGCCTGGTTCTGGCCTAGTTTAGCTATCATATCATCATGTGAACTGGGATTAGGGATTAGCACGGTCTATGTGTGCATCCAAAATGGCATCCCATCCCCTATATAGTGCACTACTTTTGACCAGAGCCCTGTGTAGTGAATACGGTGCCATTTGGGATGCACCCTATGAGCCTCCTGCAGGTCAATGAGTACTGAGGAGAGGCATCAGGAAAAGTGCTGACACAAGCTGCAGCCCAGTGGCATGGCATCAGCCTAACAGATAACTGAAGAGAATGATGGTCAGGCCACAACTCCTCTTTCGATCTCTCCAGTAGACATTGATATGCAGCGTGGAGAGTACCATTGTTTACATAGGGGATAGATTCCAGACCTCACTTCGAGAGGTGCTATTTGAGGGATCTTTTCTGTTCTTGTTCGCTGGGCCACTACATGTGAATCATAAACTCATAGAAAACAACAGGGAGTGTCCGTGTATGTTGTGTTCACTCAAATCAACTTTGGTGGACCGGCCATGAAAATGGTCTCGCACATCGAATTTCTAAAAGACAGGTGTGATCAGCGATCTAATTTAGGCTACTGGCACAGAATCGGAGAGCAATTTAAGACAAAAGCAGAGAGATGATGTGCTCCTACCAATTTACAGTGTTTGTTTCTGCATCATATGACCATACGAGCCATGGCAAACCCTTACTTCAGCAGACAAAAGTGCTAACAGTAGATGAATTAAAGGTTACGACGGTATATGATGAATGTCACACCAAAACAAATTACCGCAGGAAAAAGACTAATGAAGACTTTGCGGGGAGCCAGAGGCTAGTCAATAATTAGAGGTGTAGTAGTCACACTGTCTTGATGTTTTCTGTTTCTGTGGGCTTGGCCATTTCTACTCTTTAATTGCCCAGGTTGGTTTACTGTTTTAGATATATGTCACTATTACACGACTGTGTTTGTTAAATGTCACTTCTTACGCTACTGTGTTTGTTATACTGTACTTTTCACACTCTACACAACCAAAATGAATGCATCAAAAACGGCTATATTTTTTAAATGAGTGCCATCAGTAAGCGTTGGTTCTTTGATTCAACAAGACACATTCTAACAAGTTTTACGTGGACTTTTCTCTTCCGTTTTATATTTAACATGTTATGTTTACTTGGAGTTATGCATAAGGGAGTTTTCTTTGATCCCTAAAAAAAGAGTCCCAACCGTGCACTAAAGTGTTACGAGTGGTTGACAGTCTGTGCTTATTGGTTGTTTGCGAGAAGGGAGAAATAGTCACACAAATAAGACATCAAAGATAGACTGAGAATTAAAATATGCAGTTGAAAATTATTCAGATTGCTTTGGGATGGAAGAGAGAAAGATATTCCCTAGAAGTGTCCAACTGGATAAGATCAAAACTCAGAACACCGATAGCTACAAACAGGCATGAACTGAGAGGGGTTAGCGCACTTGTATAAAATATCTAAGCTTTTGTTTTGGGGCCTTGGCATGCCAATACTGCCATGTTGTATTCCCTTTGACTTGAGGGAAGCCCTGCTTTGTCCACTGACATGTGCCTTGCCAATATGTCCCCTTACGATACTGTCATGGCACGAGAAGCTCATCCCCAGTACATGGCTGTCCCTCCCTGCATGACAAAATGACCGGTCCAACAAAAAAATTCCCCATGCGTCATACATTTGCACCATTCCAACCTTTCTGCAGGTACGCTGCATGATCACTTGCCATCATCGCTCCGGGATGCATCAATCCCTTGCGTCACGGAACATGTATCCAGCATGGATATGTAGACAATCCAAACCTGACATTCAGCCGACTAGAGACAGACCATAGGCTGTTAAGAGTTACTACACTAGCTGAGAAGTATGGCTGGCAAGGAAAGAAGTTTATCCATAATGTTGAGGGATTATCTCACTTCAGAAACATTTGAGCATAGCTTTGTGTCTTAAAAAACAAAAAACCAGTAGAAACGAAGAGGGGGAAGAAAGGTTCAGAGATGGAGAAGAAAGATTCTTTTTTTTGTCTAATGCTCTTGTTAAGTGCCACAGAGAGGCAAGATTCAAAGCATGGCCCATCTTGCCTAATTAACACTTTGAAAGATAAAAGCAGTTTATTAAATCAATCAGGATGATGGTTGTTTGTGAATCCCAGCAGATAAGGCTATTTGCATATTAACGTTGCAATTCAAACCTACATTTGAGGATCTTCTGAGATTGTGGCCAGCTTCAATGTAAATATTTTCCTGACTACTCTACATGCTTTAAAGTTTCGCTGCTTGGTGGATTCTCTGGTGGATTTTTACTCGTAAAAAAATTAATAGACAGATAAATAAGCAAACGGATAAATACATAAACAAACACATAAATAAATACCAACAGGAGGATACTGTGGAAATCGTGCTTCAAATTTGAAGCAAGAATAAAGCAAAAAGAATCTGGTTCTTAATTGATTATTAGATATTCCCAACACAAAACGTGGTCTTAAATGAATATGAAATGGGACAAACATGACTGAGTGAACAAAATAAGTGCCCTTGAGTTGGCGGCCACATTGTTAAGTGAGTGTTTAAAATTGCCCTGCCAACATTCAGTCCAGCTCCCACCAGTGAGCTGGAAGCATGGTGCATGACGAGGAAGGCGATATTGGAGGATAAATGCTGGGTTATGAGGGGTTGTGTTATAATTAGTTGCCAATGAATAACAGAGGGTGCTCATGGATAAGACTGAGGATACATCCTCACACACTATTCCCTATACTGTAGAGTGCACTACTTTTGACTAGAGGCCTATGGGCCCTGGTCAAAGGTAGTGCACTATATAGAGGATATGGTGTCATTTGGGACACAGATTGAGGATGAGGGTGGTTCTATAGGGTGGCTCTGACACATTAGGGCAAGATGTAGGCAACGATGGGAGACAAAGTTCTGAACGCAAGTGTCAGTGAACTTACAGTAAATGGCTTCTCTACATTACAATCCTTAACCATAACTTGTGGATCGTTGTTTTTTTATTTGGGTTCTTCATGTTCGGGATCAACATCGGGAGAAATATATTGAGAGGATGCAAATGGATACATAACGTAGCATTGTCAATTTTATTCCAAACGATCGACAACATCAGTACTGTGTTGAGAGACGTGTGCCCAAGAGGCACAAAATTCCATCACAACACCATATACTTTATAGTTAGACAATTTTACATAGATCATCATTTGCATGAGAAAGGCCTATTCATGTAAGATGGGTTTTACAATAACAGTGAACATGGATTTAATCAAACAAGCCATCATTGTCCATAATGTATTTTAATTTTCAATATGGCTATTTGTTTGATTTTGACAGCAGTGTGTTGACTGATATTGTCCTTCATGTCTGTACATTTAAATGGATACTCTGCAATTGGTGAACTTTAAAGCTGAAATGTTTTATCCTAGCCTGGCAATGTAGCCTAAACAATTAACTTTTAGGGGTTGAGACGGCCCTTAAATGTATATTATATTTAATCATTCAGTTCTTTAGATTGTTCAAATTTTTTAATTATATACAGTACAATGCACCATATTGACAAAAGGTCACAGTGAATTTTTAACTGGTTATTTCATTATGAAATTACTAAACCACACAGGCCAGAAGATAATTGCCTCAAAGGATTCTTAGATAATAATTAAAGTCTTTTGATAAAGAATGATCATTTTATCCCTACGCTCTACATATAGCTACATCATACAGAGACTAGATGGGAGATAGTGTACATGCATAACACATGGACACAGAGAGTAAACATATTACACCAACCACAAGCAGGATATTGATGTATTTAACGGTCGGTTTCTACTAATGTTTTATTGGATGTGAACTCACCATTAAGTGATGGTGTTTGCATTCCTCGCAATGTGTCACACCCTTTAATATGGGTGTTGTTCATTGGTTGGGTTGTGGAGGGTGAATCACTCTTGACCACATTTTTCACAGCCTTAATCTAAAGGGGAAACAGTGTGCAAATGCTTTTACATTTCTTGTTCTATCTAATGGCATTAGATAATGCTTCCAGGTGGTACCTCCATTTGTTATGGTAGTGCCCACTGCCCTTACATTGAGAGAGAAATAGAAGGCCTAAACTAAACCATTAAGATGTATGGCTAGAACTAGATGTTGGCCCTGCTCGAAGGCATTACAACCGTGATGCATCATGGGTCAATTGTGACAGGTGAATCAAGTTCAATTGAGAGGGCTGGGCTTTTCATAAGTTATTTTTGTTTAACCATTATTTAACTAGGCAAGTCAGTTAAGAACAAATTCTTATTTTACAATGATGGCCTACCACGGCCAAACCCTCCCCTACGACGCTGGGACAATTGTGCGCTGCTCTATGGGACTCCCGATCACAAAACATACAGCCCGGGATTGAACCAGGGTCTGTAGTGACACCTCTAGCGCTGAGATGCAGTGCCTTAGACTGCTGCACCACTCAGGAGCCCAAATGTTTTTGTGGATAACACATAAGTAAGTGAATATTATTGATTTGTTTAGTAAAGTGTTTTGGAAATCCAGCTAGCAAAGTAGCTAGAGCTAGTAAGCTCACCCTTGGTAGTCTATGGCATCAGCTAGCTAGCTAGATGCTGGTAGCTTCGAAATTACCCAGGCAAAAAAGATTAGCAACAAAACTCCAGCAAACAGAGACGTCTATAAAACCATGACAAGTACACCTGTGTCTACGATGTCCAGAATATTTTCTTTTTTTCAGCAAGGAAAAAGGCAACTTGCTAGTATGCAATGGGTCACTATAGCTAACCAGCTAGATAGCCAGACTTGGTTTATGTTTTCATTAAGAGAAAATAATATGACATTATTTACTGACTAATTGATTTGTGTCAATATTGCCAATTAATATAGTCAAGTTTTGTTGCTGTTTTTAGCTAGATATTTCAGTATTGAATTGTTTTTCACCCGTTAAGCCTACTAATTTGTAAAGCCAATCTGGTCTGAATATAAAGACAGATTGTGAGGGGAGTCTCATATCAAAATAATGTACAGAATATCCTCTTTAAAAAATCTAACTTATAATTGACATTTTTGTGAGGCCAAATCTGAAAGCTTGTTCTATAATTATTTTGGGGTAAATGGTTAACTGGCTGCCTCAGAGTAAAATAGTCAATTGTACACTTGGTTATCACAACTTGAAAACTCTTGTTAGATTACAGTAGGCCTATATCCCCCACTAGCACACAGAGCCTTTCCAGACGTAACATGGGATCAAGTACTTTTCTAACAAATCAGATTTTTTACCATAATACGTTACATCAACAAAAGTATGTGGACACACCTTCAAATTAGTGGATTTGGCTATTTCAGCCACACCCGTTGCTGACAGGTGTATAAAATCGAGCACACAGCCATAGACAAACATTGGCAGTAGAATGGCCCATACTGAAGAGCTCAGTGACTTTCGAAGTGGCACAGTCATAGGATGCCACCTTTCCAACGAGTCAGTTTGTCAGATTTCTGCCCTGCTTGAGCCCTGGTCAACTGTAAGTGCTCTTATTGTGAAGCAGAAACAGCAACAAAGGCTCAGATGCAAAGTGGTAGGCCACACAAGCTCACAGAACGGGTCCGCTGAGTGCTGAAGGGTGTAGTGTGTAAAAATTGTCTGTCCTCGGTTGCAACACTCACTACTGAGTTCCAAACTGCCTCTGGAAGCAATGTCAGCACAATACCTGTTTGTCAGGAGCTTAATGAAATGGGTTTCTATGGCCGAGTAGCCGCACACAAGCCTAAGATCAGCGGAGGAGGAATAATGGTCTGGGGCTGTTTTTCATGGTTCGGGCTAGGCCCCTTAGTTCCAGTGAAGGGAAATCTTTATGCTACAGCATGCAATGACATTCTAAACAATTCTGTGCTTCCAACTTTGTGGCAACAGTTTGGGGAAGGCCCTTTCCTGTTTCAGCATGACAATGCCCCCGTGCACAAAGCGAGGTCCATACAGAAATGGTTTGTCAAGATCGGTGTGGAAGAACTTGACTGGCTTGCACAGAGCCCTGACCTCAACCCCATCGAACACCTTGGGGATGAATTGGACCACTGACTGCAAGCCAGGCCTAATCGCCCTACATGAGTGCCCAACCTCACTAATGCTCTTGTGGCTGAATGGAAGCAAGTCCCCTCAGCAATGTTCCAACATCTATGTGTAACCAGTGTGAAATGGCTAGTTAGCTAGCTGGGTGCGCGTTAACAGCGTTTCAATCGGTGACTTTACTCGCTCTGAGACCTTGAAGTAGTTGTTCCCCTTGCTCTGCAAAGGCCGTGGCTATTGTTGCGCGATGGTAACAATGCTTTGAGGGTGGCTGTTGTTGACGTGTGCATAGGGTCCCTGGTACTTTTGACCATGTAGTGTATCTGCAATAGAAGAGCAGATGTGCTTGTATAGGAGTGGATCTACAAAGCACACCCTCGCCTAGGTCATTCCCACGCAATCTGCAGAACTTCTTCCTGCCTGGTCCATGGGACATTCCTTGCTAAGACAGTAGCTTACACGTGTTACATAGCTAGTCCATAGAGATCAAACTAAATCTATCTCTATGAGCTAGTTTGTGTTGTGGATAATAGCCTGTTCCAAAATCCCCCCAGGGCAGATATCTCTCTTAGGGTTGTGGCTAGCATCTTTGCGTTGGGATCAGGCAACCTGTGTTCGCTACTCACTCCTACCATTCGCTAAAGTACTATTTATACACTGAACAAAAATATAAATGCAACATGTAAAGTGTTGGTCCCATGTTTTATGAGCTGAAATACAACATCCCAGATGTTTTCCATATGCACAAAAGTGTTTTCTCTGAAGTTTTGTGCACTGGTTTGTTTTTATCCATTTTAGTGAGATGAGGAGGGTGCTGAGGAGTATTTCTGTTTGTAATAAAGCCCTTTTGTGGGGAAAACTCATTCTGATTGGCTGGGCCTGTCCAGTCATGTGAAATCCATAGATTAGGGCCTAATTAATGAACTGATTTCCTTATGTGAACTGTAACTCAGTAAAATCTTTGAAACTGTTGCATATTGCGTTAATATTTTTGTTCAGTATACATTCTAGAACTTAAACTCCATAATAATCCTCAATGCCTGCTTTTCCCATATACGGCCTACAAACTTTCACAACTTGCATTCCTTATCTGATTGTTTGTGTGAATTCCATATTTTTTTCTCTTCACGAGCGAAGTATTATAGTTCCTAATTATTTTAGCTGTAAAACACTGATCTTGATAGATCCCATGGTTTTGTTCTGTTCTATTGCTCCTCTTGGAAAGACTTCACGATAAATATTTCCATGGCTTTATAATACAAGTATCACTTCAAAAGAGGACTGATTATACTGCGGCCTAGTGAAATGAACTGTACTTTTTTACCCATGTGGCTATTAATACCTATGTCAGCACATTGATAACACATGACAGTGTAACTCGAGGACATTTTGCCATTTTCTTCCACTGGAATACTGGCACAAAGAAATCAAAGCCTCAAAGATATTGACTGGCTGCCATATGGCTGTAGTAAAAAAAGAATGTGGGATCGATACTCAGTGTTCCTAATCCTGGTACCTATCATAGGGTTTCAATGGAGGACACTAGGCCAACATTTCAAGGGAAGTCACTAGTAGAAGACAGATAAAGGAATGCACTCCCACCTCTTTCCCCTCAGATAAATAAAGGAGGTATGTAGGCCCTAAAGTGTGTGGTTCTATGACACATACTGAGCAAAGGTAGTACTCAACTGGCCTGCTAACACAAGTTGTGCATCCCGAAAGGCTCCCTAATTCACTATATAGTACACTACATTTGACCAGAGCCCTGTGAACCCTGATCAAATGTAGTGCACTATGTAGGGAATAGGGGGACATTTGGGACACAGGCAATGTGAAATAGTGCACTCTGATCAGATAGAAGTCTGTCAATGGCCCCCTTTACCGACTCCACCAAGCGGTTGTCAGGCCAATCCATGTCCATATCGATCACACTTACCGAAGAGATATCTGGACCAGAGGCAAATCTGAAAATGGTTTCAAACACGTAACATATACAAGCCTAATCATATTGTGGAATAAATAATAAATAAAAAGACGAAGTAGCAATTTGAATTGGTAAGAGAAGACCATTTCCATTTCCAAACTGAAATAACCCCTGGTCCTGTAGTTTTAATTGCAAATGTGAAGGCTTAAATATCAGTGCAACATTTCACGCTTGGAAACACCGTGTGTCACCCTAGCAGCACACAACCTAACACTTGTTTCATCTCGCCATTGCTTTTACCCACTTCACAGTAAAGAGAAGGCCAATTAAAGTGTGGAAGGATTAAAAACACACAAAAAGCATTTCCATTTTTCCACTTTTGTTGAGAAAGGAGAATGAGGCAAGCGAAAAAAAAAAAAGCTTGGCACCATTATGATCGTAAAATAAAAAATAATGTCCAGGGTTATTGCCTGCGATTCGTCACTTGAAAAGAGCAAATAAACATTTCCCTGGATGGGTTTGAAACAAGCTGGGCCGAGGAGGAATCCACACTTGTTCTCCCTCCGCTGTTCCCTCTCTCTGCCGAGACTCATAAACACACATTCAGCTTCGATCAGCAGGCCTAGCCTTCTGCTCATCTATCAGGGAGGAGAACACCATTCCTTCTCATCCCTCTCCAATGAAATGATTACCAATCTCTGCTATTGGCCTGCTTTAGATACCCTCCTCTCTGCAGATGTCTGGGTGGAGCTATTAATTAGGGTATTCCTTTTGTAAGGGAGGTTTTTACCATAAGCAGGGATAAACATAACAGGTCTACGATAAAGGGACTGAACATTTCTGAAAGCTGATTTTCCTGCGAATGGGGAGAGTGACAAGAAATCAATGCCCTGTTTGTTTATTGACCTTAAAACCTTTCAAGCTCTAGATCTGTCACCCCCCCCCTTCATTTCTGTATATAGACAACAATACACACACTACACACACAGCTTCATTATCACAGTGTTCCCTGAGGTCCTCTCTCATACCGGTGACCATTTACACACACACACACAGTAAAACTTAAGATTGTTATATCTGACGAGCTGAGTTTGACTCTCATGAAATGCAAATAAGGGCTAATTTTAAATTGAATTGTATTCCAAAATTTAAATAAAAATTTTAATTTAAATCAGATGTATATTTTTACTTCTCTCTCTAATGACAAGATGTGGGTCCAAGGCCGAACAGAAAATCCCCATGGTGCTCTGTCACTTTGTTCTTTCATTAATGATTTGTGCCTTTCCAGAGAGTGACCATCTTTTGATAAGTCATTATCTTCAAGAAATTATTATGACTGATCAAATGAAGTGGAAAAGACTCCCCTCTTGTCCGTTGTGAATAATCGTTAGCATGGAATAAGTTTATGCATTTCAGGAGATCAACATCAAGTTAGTGTATATTTCCCACATTCCACTTGTTTGAACTCCTGTTTTTCATGACTCTACCTAAGTTTTACTAGAAAGTGTATACTTGTAAACATCGACACACTCAGCAATAGTCAATATGATCTGGTACCATAATGCTGCCTCAAAACAGCCTGATCATCCATCTCCAATGCAAGTGGCTATCACTCAACTGCTATTATCTCAGTACATCTTAGCTCAATGTATTGGAAGGGAAGATCACTGTTAGCCTACCCTTTCATCCCACTATACATCTATTTAGAAAGCGTATGGATGCTAGTACCCTAGCCATGCCTCGGCAAACATATCTATTGATCCTATTACCTACTGCAGTCTAGTGAAGGTCGAGTTATGATCAATATGAATTGAGCGTCTACAACAACAAAAGTTGCAACTGGACATTAACTTGACCTTTAACATTTAAGGTGGAATGACCGTCCGTGATATCCGATCATGTAGTTTCATGGTTAAATGACCTTTTATGATCATTTTTATAATTCTGTCCTGACGCATGTAATACATTTAATCATATATAACTTGTATCCCCCACCACTTAATCATCCTCTGAGAGTTGTATTTTATTTTATTTTTTATCTCTAAAAACCAACAACATTGTGTCTATAGCCCAAGTAGTGACATTAGGCAGTAGCACGGTGTGTAGCAGTATCATACTCAGCATCTGCACCGTGGCATGTGTCTCCACGCACCATGACTGTTGCTTGGTTCCCTGTACAGGCCCCAAGCACTACCTGGGCTCTGATTCTGCTAGCAGCTGCAGGGAGGAGGACGATTTGAGGGATTTCATTTATCCCCGGGCTGGCCACGACAAATGAGTACAGACAGCTTTTTCATAGCCATCGGACACATCTGCATTTGTGAGGGGAAACCATATTGCGGTCATATTCTGTTTTGTTATATTACACAGTATTACAGTAGGCTACTTGATTTCATTAGTTGATTCATCTAGCTAAGATGTGTGTACATATTGATTTCAATATGAAATATGCATTTCAGAATCAAATGGTTATAAACGATGAGTGTAGTGAAATGGTATGCCTTGGATCATACAATGCATAAGGCTATTGTCATGTTCAATATTTCAGGACAATGCCTTGGTTGTGATTCTGTTTCATAAAGATAGCTAGATCTATATGCACCTTAAAGCCAATGACAGTGTGCAGTGGACAGCAAGCAAAGGTGGCCAATGCAATTCAATTGTAGTGTATTGAACTTTGTGCAATTATACATGGGTCATCTCTGGACAATATGCTGGCTATCTGGTAGCATCTGTGCTTTCTCCCACTAATAGAGTCCCCGCCATGGCTCTAGGGCATGACAGGGAGCACTAAACAGGTCACATGTTGTGTCTTTCAGCCATATTTAGGTCAGGCCTTTTTTTGGGGAGAAGGGAATGCTTAATGTACAAAGGCAATGCAAACAGAACCGAGACACTAGCCTCCAACCCCCAACTAACCACTCATTGGATGTGTAATGCGACTCCAAAGCAGCGTTACACCTGCACGGCTGATTTTATTCCCATCCCTCGGGGGAACTGGGGAGGCGGGGGTGATACACATATCGCTTTTCAGTAGCTGCCAGTCCAAAGGATTCACGTTGGCCAGGATTCCTGTAACACTGAATTTCGTATGCAGATAGGATGATATGGGGGGGTGAATGCTATGTTTGCACCTCTGCCTAAATGTGATAATGACAATATTGACTGACGGCTAAACAGGGAATGATGTATAGCACAGTCATAGAAGTAAATACACATTTTTGTTTGCCTCAGGAAACGTATCTTCTAACAAATGTCATCTGTTTTCTCGTGTTACAGATGTACTACAATTGACCTGAACATGTGGGTTTTGTACGTTTTCTCACAACGTTAGATAGTTCAACTCGTCTCAATAGTTTTTGTCACAAGTACCTCTGCTGTAAGGGAGACAGTGAACTTGTTTTAGCTTTGAGGCCAAAGGCACGTGACTAATAATTTTTGAAAATATATGCAGCAAAATTGCAGCGTCAAATTGCCGTCCTGCCACTGCTTTCATTAAGATTAAAAAGAGCCACAAATGCAGGGTTGTGGCTGTGAGCAAAATGAGTATGAAAAAATATCTAATGGCAATATAGAAATATATTTATAAGGAATGAATTGAACATTTCCAGGGTATCATGTCTATTTGATATTGTGTGGTGCTGTGGGGCGTATCAGATGCGGCGGTTGAGTATCAGTATATATAGTCAGTGCAATAACATTTCAAATATGATATTCATAATTACGTAATTCTCACATTTTGAGTGTACATTTGACAGTTAATCAGTTGAATTGTCACATATGCCAATGCAGTAGACTCTGTTTGCAGCTCCTCACCAATTCCAATGGACTTTTATTCCTTTAGACATGCTTGTAATGGGGATGCTTAGATTCGGTCCAAAAGGGCCAATTGGTTAATCAATGTGATGACCTAATTGATATAGGATGCTAATTGACAAAAAGGCAACAATGAAGTGCATTAGAGAAGTAGCAGCAAACTATCAAAATAGCAGCTAGTGGGTTAGAGCAACGCACTAGAAGGGGTCGTAAGAGGTCAAAGATAAGGTTAACCTTATCAAGAAGAAGGCTGAATTCAAGACTGAATTGTGTCAAGTATATTAGCTGCGGTCCAGTTTCATCAAGTATGGTTTGGTCACGCATGTGTCAAGCAATGGACGCGTATATTTCAGTGTGTCAGAGATCCAGAGTTAGTGCCTCACTGTGGCTGTTATGTAGAGTTAACTGTGTGAACACACACACACACGCACACACACACAAATACATAGAGAGAAATGTGAGGGAGTGTGACCGAAAGAGTGAGAGAGAATGAGAAAGAGAGAGGGGCACAGAGAGAGAGAGAGAGAGGGAGAGAGAGAGAGAGAGCGTGTGTGTGTGCATGTGTGTGTGTGCATGTGCGTGTGTGTGTCTGTGTCTGTGCGTGTGCATGTGCGCGCGTGTGTGTGGAAGGAAGCAAGTGAGAGAGAGAGTAAAGGAAAGCGCAAAGGCCTGCATATCATTAAAAAAGTATTACTTCTTACAAACTTCAAAAACCTTTTTTCTTCTTCTTCCTATCCACATTCAAATGTGCAGGTTTGTTTTGGGGATAAAGCCCCTGACTTTGATCACCACTAATTAGTCACTCTCTGGTTTCCTTCTGTACCTATAGCTCATTAGGTTGTATAGGTTATCTCTCCATAATCTCTGGCTGCTACCCAGACGAGGGTGCTCTGGTCCTGGGTAGCAACTCCTCCAAGAGAGGGAAGGTGAGGACTGAACGATGAAAGAAGCCTTTCCGTTCAGTGCAGATCAATACCCAGCACTCCTTTGCCTATGGGGGATCAAGCGTTCAAATCACAAAAGGGGTTTTGCATAAAGATCCAAACAATGGTTCACAAGATGTTTTATCTTTTGCTGCCTTATACAAACCCATCCCATCTCTCTTTCTTTGCTGTCTCTGTTTCTTCCTTTTTCTTCTTCGTCTCCTTCAAGTTGATCTATTAAAAGTATGGCTTAATGAAGTAGGGTATTCTCAAAGTTTTCATCAAATTTCTCGTACATTTTCGAAGGTAGAATCAATCAGCACCTATAGATTTGTATATATTTATATTTATATTTTTATTAAGCCCAAATTACGACGTGCCGTGTAAAGGCACGGGGACGAAAACCAAACAAACACGTAACAAGAAATAAATAAAAAACACGTGCACAATGATTAACACACAGGACGAGACCCGTAATCATCTGCGTAATCCACAAGGGCATGAAAGCCCAAAAGACACAGCACAGGTACTCACACGCACCAACGAACATTGTAACAATAATCGACAGAACACTGGTAAACCAAGGGCACACTTATACAATTACTAATCACTGGGAATAGGGCCCAGGTGTGCGTAATGAAAGTTTCCGGAGGGATCCGTGACATCATAACTGTGTTAGTGAACTGTACTGTATATTGACATCTTCATACACAGACTCGGTCACATTCTTATGCGCAGAGGACAAATACTTGTAAGGGCAAATAAACATAAACGCCATAAAATAAGGAACTATTCATTATTACATTCATTGTTGATATATTCTCTCCAAATAAATTATCATGAATACAACTTATCATAGCCTTACAGTAGTCAAGACAATCTAGCAAAACACAAACGACACTGCTGAAGTAGCCTATTGCACACGTCGTTGATTACATGAAGTTGAATTTTCAGTTTGTGACAGTGTTCAGTGCTCTGTTCTCTGTCTCTTTATTCTCCATACAAAAAACTAATGCTGTTAACGATGAGGAAATACAGTACATCGTTCATACAGCTGCCAGATGAAGTCCATTAAGTCTCATTAAAGTCGTTAGAGCCTCACAAAGACGTGATTCTAAATAAGTTTAATTAAGTTTAATTCAATTAATATGATTCCCTTTGAAAAACAACACTCCCCTGTCCATCGGACTGGACTGTCAATGCAGCTGAACAGTTTTTCCACCTTCTGGGAACCTAAGAGGACTTCCGATGAGCAAAGAGGCAGCACTGCATCTCAGAGATAAAAGGAGAAAAGAGCGACATATTCAGTTAGTCTTTAGCGTGTAGCTCTGGCTCTAAGAATGTCCATGATATTAGAATTCCAGAACTGTGTGAAAGTTGTACGAAAGTTCTCAAGAGGCTTGGTTTGTGTGTCGGATATCTGATTACCAGAATTCCACTAGATGTTCTAATGCAGAATGGTCTCATTCAGTGATCACAGTCAGGCAGAGAGTTTGAGCCAGACAGAAAGCACTGTTTATCTGTTATTGTAACGAAAGTCTCTTATTCTAGAGTAGCTTCTCCCCTCACACAGTGTCAGACATGAGAGGAGAACAGAATGGGGAGAATGACACCAGATTGGTTAAGGTGGAATTTTACACCGACACACATGTACGCACGCAGAGAGACACATACTCGAACACACACATACGCACACACTCACTATGAATGTGGGAAAATAATATAGTCACTTCACTCTTGCCGTCACACTTTTGCCATGATTATGTGACCCTTATTGCAAGTAATTTCCCTTGGATTAGAAAAACAATCCATCCAATCAAGACGAGGAGAGGGAAAAAATGGTTGGAGAGAGGAAATCTCTCAAGAAGTTGGAGAAGGGTGTTGAGGGAGAAGGGGAAAGAGAGAGCAATCTAGAGGGCTGGATATATTTCTGTCTCAAGTAATTCATTTATGTGTTCAAAACTGTTTCAGAGAACAGAGTTAATGTGCCTTTGTTGTACTTAAAAAGCTTATCCACTCTGTATGAAGAAAGGCAATACGAACACTTTAGAAAAAGGGGCCTACAAAGAGACCGAACTATGAAAAAAAGGGAATGGCACCACTGATAAAGTTGGGCAAATTAAGTCATTGACCTACAGTAGAGATTAATAGCAAACAAGGTGCCCCATCTTCAGAAGTGATGAATATTCTTCAAACGGCCAGGGAATGCTGATGGGGCCGCTTGATGTGGATGACATTGAAAGTTTAGGAGAACAGAAAAATTATGTCATTTTTCATTTGTATGCAAATTCGCCTGTTACACAAATTAACCTTCGAACCCTGTGTCACTCCTCATCTGGCGGAATGCGACCCCTCCCCGCTAGCCCCATGTGGTGCAGCCTTGTTGCTCTCCTCAGGTCAACCCGGGCTCTACCACCGTTTAAGAGGAAGGGGCTAAAGTCACAATGCCACTCTTTGTTTACCCGTGATTACTGGGAGCAAGGGGAGCCAGCCCAATAGCCAGAATGAAACTCAAACTGCCACCACCACCACCACCGTTGTGAAATATAAAAGGCACATATTCTGCTGTGGTCCCTCCACGTGCAATGCTGGCTCGATTGAAATGCAAAAAGGCAACTGTGCCCACCTCGAATGGCTCCGGAGCAGCTACTGCTAATCCCTTCCAGCAGCTTTAAGGTGAACCAACCTCCAAACCTCCAGGACAATGTACAAATCCTGTTACTTACTTGTCCTTTCAGCCAAGAAGTCCCCCTACTCTTTTTCTCCAAAGTCTCTTTATGTGGGGAACCACCTGAAACAAATGGCACAAATGCCACCATCTGCATGTGAAGGCGACACAGGGAGTAGTGATTGAGGCCTCTAACTGATGTGGGTTTAACTATGATAATAGACTTCAGTGTTTCTATTCGTTTCAGTCTTTTCAGCCTTTTGTCCTGTTGGAGTTGGCATAATGGCACCCATTGGTTGCAGGTGTCCGTGAAGATGTTTGTACCCTTCCTCAATTAAATTGTGAACCCAAAAATGACCAAGTAACTTCACTTGCCTATAATGGCACCAATAGAAAATACAATTTCTGAAAATCTTTCCATTTGCATACAAAATATAGTATATAGATCAACTAGTAATTACACTTAATTTGGCAGTAGCTTAGTGGTAGTTGTACCTGATAGTGTATAGCTAACTACTGGAACTACACACTACTTTCTTTGCAAAAAGAAAATATATGTGAAGTAGGCAAGAATTTTCAATATTTTTTAGCATTAGACCTGCCTAATTCTCACTTCAAACCTGTTACCATATGATCCCAGAGTGATCTGTCATTGGAATATGTAGTCTACGACATTTCAGATGAAGTTATTATCATTTTTTAAGAAGTAGTTTGGATGTAGTAAACTACTTTTTCAAAGTGACTTTAGTTAAATAAACTGTATTTTTCTTAACGGTAGCTTTAGAGCAGCTTAACTTCTACCAGTGTGAAGTAATTGGTAGCTTGGTAAACTATATTTTCAGAGTAGCATCCGCAACACTGCTTAAAATATGCCACTGAGGAACCATTTTTCCAGGGATGGAAATGAATTGGGTAAATAAAGCAGAATATGCATAGCTGAAATCTCACAGGGCGTTTGGTAGAAACCCCAGACCCCAACAGCATGGTGGCGAGTGTGGTGAGCAATATGGGTTTAGACAAACAAACAAAACACACACAGAGACACACAAACACACTCTCGATGGCCACAAGCAGCTCTGCAGTACTTTTCCTTCAAAGGTTTCCCTCAGGATACACTGTATGCGAATATAATCCAAGCAGTCTTTGAAGTGCACACTTGAAATGTCTTTTGGCTCAACTACTGGAAGTGCCATCTCTCTCCCTGCTTTGGGTTATTGGAGGAGAAAAGCAGCTTCTGTCGAGTGAGGTGGAGAGCCTGCACCTGGTGGTCCATTTTCCCTCCATTTTCCCTCCAAAATGTTCAAAACATTTGTATTTCACAACCACTTTCTGCTCGGTTTTTGGGTGAACCCTCAATGTAGTTCACAGTACATTTGCAAATGTAGACTAACTTCTGTAGAGTAAAATAAAATAAAAACTTGTTGGGTTTTGGAAGAATGACTTCTTTCCTTGTCATGACAACGATTTCAGAACCCCGGGCCTGGCAAGCGTCTGTTAATAGAAGCGGGATTCTAATGAGTTCTGGTACACACAGACAGCCCACAGCCCCACCCTCTAGTCAAGGGGTCAAATTTTAATCACCGGCTCTCAAGATGAGCATTTCCAACTGCATTTAGAGTGTTGCCCATCTCAAGCCACATGAGTGGCTGATAATCAACCCTGAAGTTGTTGAGGCAATTGAAAATGTGATTAGATACTGTGTGTTGCATGACTGAGTCAAGAGCTGCAGCCACACAACCATATGTCAGTCTTTTTAACTCCCTCAGGCAAGGCAAGATTTCAATACCTCAGGTTCATCTGTCTATAGGCACCTCCATTTAGGTGGAACAAAAACCTGTCTCCTGCAACCGAAAGAGATTATGGTAGAGCTACTGCCAAAGAAACAACAATGCCCATGATACTGGGGCATCCATTATTGTTTTATGGATGTTCTTCTAACATTTATAAGAGAGGTGGCATTTGAGATGAAGAGCAGTGGGGACAATGTGGAAGTATCATTGAATAATTAGTTTGTGGCCTAGATCTGGTGAAGTGTTCTAGTTGTTGAGCTTGGACAGTAGCCGCTGGATGTGGGGAGATTCTTGGGGGGACCTGACATGGTTTGTTGGGAGATTCCTTGGAAATTATAGTTCCACAGGAAACCTATAGTGGAGGGCCATGAGATGGGACACATTCTACAGGCTAAATAGTCTGGGTGGTCAGTCCCATAACATGATATGGCTATTCGCACCAGACCTTGTGATAGGTCGATTTGGAAGTACGTGGGAGAAAGCTGGGGGCAAGACATGATAAAAAGTAGGAAAAAAACATATGCTGGTATGAAGCCAATCATTGAAGAAGCAAAGCATACCCACTGACTTCAGGTCATCTATAAGTCCTTGCTAGGTAAAGCTCCGCCTTATCTCAGCTCACTGGTCACCATAGCAACACCCACCCGCAGCACGCGCTCCAGCAGATATATTTCTCTGGTCATCCCCAAAGCCAACACCTCCTTTGGCCGCCTTTCCTTCCAGTTCTCTGCTGCCAATGACTGGAACGAATTGCAAAAATCACTAACTCACTAACTTTAAGCGTCAGCTGTCAGAGCAGCTTACCGATCGCAGCAGCTGTACACACAGCCCATCTGTAAATAGCCCATCCAACCAACTACCTACCTCATCCCCATATTTGTTTTTGTTTTTTTGCTCTTTTGCACACCAGTATTTCTACCTGCACATCCTGATCTGCGCATATGTCACTCATTTGTCACTCACTTCATTTGCCCACACTGTATACAGATTTTTCTATTGTGTTACTGACTGTATGATTGTTTATCCCATGTGTAACTCTGTGTTGTTTTTGTCGCACTGCTTTGCTTTATCTGGGCCAGGTCGCAGTTGTAAATGAGGACTTGTTCTCAACTGGCCTACCTGGTTAAATATAGGTGAAATAAAAAAATAAAAAATAAACTATATAATTCAGATATAAATATTCAACAGTGACAAAAACTGTACATTAAATGTAAAAAAATGAATATATATATATTTTTTAATATCAATATCATATATTACATATAGTAGATATTTCAAGAAGATACCACATACCATATGTATGATATGCATAACCGACAATACACAAACTTGAATTCATCAAATCAATTAATTGAATCAATTCCCTAAAATGCCCAAAATGCTTAAAGGAGATTCTTGAATCTGATTCATTCACTATTGTGGGCGAAGCTCCAGTGGACATTCTGACAGTGTTGTGAACGATCCTAACAGCAGACTGTCCAATCTGTTCATGGGGGCCCTGAATGCAGAAGGCATAGTGACACCAACTGCTGTGACAGAGAGGTGGGAGAGCAGACAGGAAGTTTAGTAGCAGGCGTAGAGCCGCTCGCTGATCATCATGCCATGGACACGTGTGTAGTTTACTCGCCGGTCTGAATCCCGCCATCTGGTTTCCCACCTCCCCGCGCAGGATGGCGAGGGGCGCCTGAGAGAAAAATCTGACATCAGATGTCACAACGTGCTGCCATGTCCCATCGGTCCCATCGGTCCCACAGGACTAGGGGATATACTGTGGAACAGCAGAGGGCTGCAGGAGTACCTGCGACACTGACCGTGTGGGAGTGATCTTTTTAGAATCACCTGCTTACTCTCTCACACAAACAGTACAGCTCAGGGAGTAGGTGAAGTGTTATACGCCATATTAAGGTGAGGTAAATGCGTCTGCCAGGTGCTGGATTAAGTTTACTACACTGCCAGTGTGTTTTCATGTAATATTTTGGTTGTAATATTCAGACTGGCACAGATGCTTGAAAGGATAGCAATGAATTCAGCGAGGGCAGAGACACTGTACTGTAAGTACAAGGTAACAAAAGTGGTTGTCTTCATAATTTGATAATGAACCACGGCTAAGCTGTTAGTCCTCAAGTATCTCTCTGTACACGTGACACGCTTGCTGGTTTGGATGAAACTTGTTTTGAACGACTGATTTTCAGTCTAATATTGTGCTAACGTTTTTCATTTAATTTTTCCAGTCACTGTAATTGGTACCATATTGTTATATAATACATTGTGGGGGAAACTTTAGCATTAAGAAAAAAAAACGAATTGACAGTGGGGGAAAGGGAAACCCTATTAAAGCTAATTTGTTCTGCACTGCTGTGGGGGTAATGGATATATACTTAAGTTCTCTTTATTAGGTCTAAAAGGTAGATGAGGTAGCATGGCATGGCGCTTAAGGTTTTCCTCACGCAATTGCTTCTTTCTGTCGTGTTAGTGAGCGCTAGGCAGGAAACTTGGTGTAAATTTGCTATCCACTGTTATTACAGTACCATCTTTTTGTATCCAGTACAGAAAGTGAACCTTGGGAAACCTCTGGGGGCCTTCCAGAACACACAGAGCAGAGGGCCCCCCATGTGAAAGCACTTGAGTGTGCCACATCGAGGAATGACTTAGCAGAGCCTATAGTCCTTCAGGTGATGGGATTCAGGAGATAGGGATGGGAAGAGGAGTCCCTCTGGAAGATTGGAGATCAAGGATGGCACCCTACGCCCTAGGTAGTGCACAATTTTTGGCAAGAGCCCTATGGGCCCAGGTCAAAAGTAGTGCACTGTAAAGGGAATAGGGTGCCATTTGGGACACAGACAAATGTAGCTACTACTTAAAACTCCATTGGGAGATCTTAAAAAAACTCCTTTGTAATGTGAAGTTTGGGAACTTAATACAAAGGCCCTTTAGTTAGATGCCTGTAACAAATAGAACAAAGGCATTACTTTAACTGATTTCGTTCAACTACCGTGACATAAAAAGACATCAGTTCTTGCCTCAAGGAGGAAACTACTCTTTGTCATTAAAGGACACACTGTAGAGTAAATATCAGGAGACATCAGTGGTTTGTGATTTTAATTGGGTTTGGGATTGATACCCTTTCAAAAATAATATACAGAGGATAATGCATATTATTTTAGATGTTTTAACAATCAACATGTAACAGAGAATACCTATTTTGCAAATGCCATGAAAAGAATGTACGGGAATGTATTCTTATAATGGTAATATAATATAATCTCAAAGTCGCTAGAAAAACTAAATAAACAAAAAACTATTTAACAAAACAAATGTACAGTAGGGATCTGGTCGTACTTGGGTGATGGTCTTCCACAGCTTTAGATGATAGGCAGTTCAGAAAAGTACTGTAGTATCTTGAGAGGAGAGAATGTAGATGGAACAGCAGGGAGGTTCTTTAGAGACATCTGACAGCCAGGCCATGGAGCTCCTCAACGGGCACCTAGTCCACTTTCTTCACCCATATCCCACAAATGTACAAATATTGCCTATAAATGCAATATACCTTTAAACTTACCAACAACAGACACCCTCCTAGCAGAGGAAATGGAACTCATATATATCGCATTACCATTCATCCAGAAAAATACATAGAGGGTGAACTCCTGTTAGTTTAGGGCCTCCTGGTAGAGTCTGAGTAGTATGGGGTCAGAGAGGATGCAGGGCCAAGGCCCATCAGACAGCATGGCCCACAGGCTCACTCTGTCTGCTCTGCAGCTAAGCTAAGCAGTCTTGGAGTTAGGTGTGCCGGGGCTCCGCTTCGCTCACAGGGAAACAGATGGGAACACGGGGAAATGCCGGGGAGGCCGAATTCCGGTCAAAAGAAGGTGATATCGGAGCGTGACCGCCAGCATGTCCGGAAACACCTCTCTCGGAAAACACACAAGGGAACCGGGCCGGCAGTTGTTGGGGGGTTAGAGATTTCTGATTTCTTTTGGCAACTCAGCATCTCCGTGTCAGCATAGCCCCAGCCTAACACTCTGGTTCAGGAGCTGTATGAGATGAGATAGCTAGATGCGTCTGCCAAGCCTGTTATTTAGAAGTTGGTGATGAGTGACTAGGGAGTGAAACATTTGCTGCAGGAGCCATTCAGCTGCAGGGATACTTTCAATATTTGTACAAGTATCTATTATTTTAGTTACAGGTTGGGAAAAAGTGAGAAATATTTTTCTATTGTTGCGAGTTTAAAGGATTGATGAAGTTGGCAGAGATCCAAGCTCCAAGAAGTCTGATTTGTCAAGAATTACATTTTCCTCTATGTGCATTTTGGCAGCTTTTCACAAAGAACACCACGGTACTGTACGTCCGGATCATAGCGGAAAAAAGTTTAACAACAGGCTATTATGGGTATACTGTATGTTTGTTCGTGGTGTGGCCTCCTCACTTCATACGTTGTGAGACGTAAGTTATTAGAAATAGACCAAATTAATTGAAAAACTTCAATAATTTAGGTAGTTTCATAGGCCATCAGTAAAATATAGGAATACATTATCTTACCCACCAGTATACATCATAATACAAACTCTGGCGAGCAATTGAACAGTTAACATTTTCCCGGGGCTACTCAACATTCAAATATCCCACAGTATACGTAAAACCATTATTATTCCAGTTTAGCCGTTCAACGTCCATGATCCCGTAGTAATATTTGTCAACCAGAGAACCAGCCACAATGCAGAGGCCATGTACACAGAATTCTTAATTACAGATTAGAGAGCAACAAAACCTTCCACTACAGTCTCCATGTGTCAACTGACGTAGGGTACAAAGGGAACAAAGGGAGCAAAGTCCTTCTCTTTCTCCCCGCTCTCCTCTCTTTTTCATCTGTGAAAATGTAAAACGCATTAGATAGTGACTGTGGGTAGGTGTGCCTCGGGCTAGATTACAGCTGCACGCTTGACTGTGTAGGAGGGCAGTTTTACCATGTACCCAAGGGCCCACGTAACCTCAGCAAAGTCTATTAATACCATAGTTAAATGCAACACACACACATTTGCACACACATGCTCAGATATATTTACACACACACACACACACACACACACACACACACACACACACACACACACACACACACACACACACACACACACACACACACACACACACACACACAGGCAAAATGCCATTACAGTTAAACAAAAGTTTCAAATGACTTGAGTTGATACATTTCATTGTGCCTTATCAATCGACTTCTCCCTATTTTCCCTCCTCCCCCGAACCATTACTCTTTCTACAGATTTTGTATTGCTTTTTTTTTCTTGGCCTGGTGGCATACCACAAGCGTTCCAAAGTACAAAAAAAGAAAACAACTAGTGGATGGGAAAGCCAGAGAACATAACGACGAAAAGGAGGCACATTTTGAGGAAAGGTTCTGTGGGCTGCTCAGACGGAAGACATGGTGGCTCTAATGACACTGGCTGACTAGCTGTCTCTTCCTGCTGTCGGCACTACAGTGGGTAAAACGGTAAGAAAAGAGGAGCGACACCATTGCTTTGCCACGTTCAGAAGGCTGGAGTCATGTGTTAATTACTGAGTAAGGCACAAGCTAAAAAGGTGTTACAGCCCAGATATTGGAAGCCGTATTCGGTAGCCACAACAACACACCTTTGTTCACCAATTAGATCTAGCACCTCATGTTTCATGTCTGTTACTATACTGCTAGCAGCTTAATCTCAGACACTTAGAGGATTATTAGGTCTCCAACAGGATGGGATAATCAGATTTTTTATAAAAAGTTGGGTGGTATCACTATGTTGTAAAGAAAAAATATCTAGTCTATTTAGGAATGCGATAGACAGTGGTAGTAGTGCACAAAGCAAAGCTGTCTTTATACAGTATATGCTTTACTTTCTGTAAATAAGAATATATAAATAATGTATTGCTAATGTGTATAGTAGATAACTTGCCGATCGAAAGGGAGGCAGAAAGAGAAAGAGGATGATACTTAGAGAGAACGGGAGTGAGAGAAGAGGGAGGGGTGTGTGTATCACGTGAAATAAAACAAACATATTGGCTCTGATTTCATCAGATAGGTGGCAGCAGGGTCCCAGTGCTGGTCTGAATTACAGCTGTTTATCTTCCAGCTTTCTTCAAGATTAATTAAATGCAAATGTAACCCTGTGAATCATGGGAATACCTGCCAGAACCCTTATTAATACCTTCACTTAAAAACCCCTCCGCCGGAATCATTCATTTGCTAAAGCAAGGCAGCAAGGCTAAAGCAAGGCAGCGAGACCCTTCATTCTCCCCCTCTCCTCTCCTACTCGGCTGAAAAACAATGCATGGATGGATGCCCAATTAGTCCAGAAGCACTCTTATCCTCCCTTCAGCCCCTGTGGCCCTCAGAGGACACCACGATAACCTGGCAACCAGGGTGGAGGCACAGCCAAGTAGAGAGCATTTGAAGGCTGCGGCTTGGCCGCCATCACGTTGAAGAAAGAATGAATTCCAGCACCATGTCATCCAGTACAAAGGATAAAAACAGATTCAACCGGAAATTCAATGTGGCACCACATATGGGATACATGAGGGTGCTTATACGTTCCTCTCCCGTTTTCTTGAAAATACTAAAGGAAAAGTTGCCCTGCATGTGAAGCTGGTGTCATGTGTAGCCATCATAAGGTCTGTATAGATCTGTGTTTAATTTGGGGGCTGGGTGGTGGCAGGGAGGAGAGATCTGAAGCCGCCACAGGTTTGTGGCAGATGGCTCGGTGTCAGCTATGACAGGCAGCCAGTTCTCTGGCTTCCCTAGCAGATTTTTGCCTCCCTCACCCCTCCCACCACCCTCTTCCATCCCCCTCCACCCCCTCTTTCCATCTCCTTGGTCCCCTCTCCCACCACTTCTTATCTGTGATCAGGTAAATATGGGCACACTTTGGAAAGTTCTGCGAATGGATTCCGCCCCGGGCTGCTAGTTTGTGATTTAGCCCCATCTGTCACAGATCTTCAACTTGCTCCGGCTGCCAAGAGGGACCTGGATTCTGTCCGTGCTCTCATAGCTCAGAACTGCTCAAAGAATGCAGGAGAGAGAGAGAGAGAGAGAGAGAGAGAGAGAGAGAGAGAGAGAGAGAGAGAGAGAGAGAGAGAGAGAGAGAGAGAGAGAGAGAGAGAGAGAGAGAGAGAGAGAGAGAGAGAGAGAGAGAGAGAGAACACGTGTGGTGTAAATGACTGATTAGTGTGTCAAAGTGTTTCCTTCATTACCTGCTTCTCCCACTGATATAATAAACTTCTACATGTCACATCTCCTCAGCAAAATCCTTCCATAAAGCAAACAATCGACAACAAAACCCCAGAACTTTCGTTTTATATTAGATACATTTTAAACCGACGGATAGCTTAGTTTTGATGTGGACTCCAAATCCAGAACCCTCTATTCTACTAAGGCTCTCGACATATCCGTATTGTTGCCACAAAACCTGTCACCTAAGTGAGTGATCATCTGAAAGATTGAAAGTGAACCATATTGAGAGTAAAAGATTAGAGTGGGAAAAAGAGAATACTTCTAAGGAGCGACCTTCATAAAATATGTGACGCACATTTGCCATATGATAGATGCTTACCACGTTTGTTGGCACGTACTTTAACTGAGTAAATGAAAGTCAGGATTAGTGGTCTTTAAGTGGTGGCATTGCATATGGAACTGCTTTATTTTTGACACCTTTAATGGAAATCACAATGCATCAGTTGAAGTTCAAGAACTTCCATAACCACTTTCTTATCCCCTCATTAAGCATTGTCCCAGTACAGGGAGGAGATACAGTGCAGAACAACCCTGATTTCAAGCGCAGCCAAGATGTGACCAACCGACGTTCATTCTCACAATTTCACCAAACAATCTATCAAATGAGGATAATATGAGTTATACTGAGACTACGTTGAGAAACTAGTGAAGTAAATTTCACAGGAACCTTGATGTTTTCTTTTTGGGATGCAGATTGTTACAATCAATGCAAAAGTTCTCTGGAATAGAACGTCAATCATATTGAAAATGCATAGGATGATAGCTGATGTGCTATATGCTCCAGGCTGTTATAAATTAGATAAAGATGTCTTAAACGCCACCAGCAGCTCTCGACGGGATGGAAACTATGTGATGTAAAACTCTTGTTAGACATTTCCCATGGACCTTTGAGTTGAATGAGAGAGTGGGTGGACTGATGGGGAGGTACATAATTGATTAATGACTTATTTTTCACTTTAAGGCCTCTACTTTCCTATTTTCCTTTAGGATGCGGAGAGCCTCATTCATTTAAATTTATGAGGGACTATAGCTAGGTGGGACTGTATCTCGGGGTGTTCAGCATACAATATCACTAAGGAGAGGATGTTGTATCAGGATAAGATTTTGTTCAGGACTTCCGACTGTGTTGGTGGCAAAATGTATAAATAATGTAGATATAAAGTGGAAGGAATCTTGATCACTCATCTATGGCTAACAGAGTATTGAAAACTAGATGTATATATAGTTTATACATGTCATATGTAAAGATGAAGTCGGAAGTTTACATACACTTAGGTTGGAGTCATTAAACTCATTTTTCAACCACTCCACAAATATCTTGTTAACAAACTATAGTTTTGGAAAGTCGGTTAGGACATCTACTTTGTGCATGACACAAGTCATTTTTCCAACAATTGTTTACAGATATATTATTTCACTTATAATTCACTGTGTCACAATTCCAGTGGGTCAGAAGTTTACATGCACTAAGTTGACTGTGCCTTTAAACAGCTTGGAAAATTCCAGAAAATGATGTTATTGATTTAGAAGCTTCTGATAGGCCAATTGACAATATTTGTGTCAATTGGAGGTGTACCTGTGGATCTATTTCAAGGCCTAACTTCAAAGTCAGTGCCTCTTTGCTTGACATCATGGGAAAATCAAAAGAAATCAGCCAAGACCTCAGAAAAAATGTTTAGACCTCCACAAAGCTGGTTCATCCTTGGGAGAAATTTCCAAATGCCTGAAGGTACTATGTTCATCTGTACAAACAATAGTACGCATGTATAAACACCTCGGGACAACGCAGCCAGCATACCGCTAAGGAAGGAGACGCGTTCTCCTAGAGATGAACGTACTTTGGTGCGAAAAGTGCAAATCAATCCCAGAACAACAGCAAAGGATCTTGTGAAGATGCTGAAGGAAACAGGTACAAAAGTATCTAAATCCACAGTAAAACAAGTCCTATTTCGACAAGGAAGAAGCCACTGCTCCAAAACCACCATAAATAAGCCAGACTACGGTTTGCAACTGCACATGGGGACAAAGATTGTACTTTTTGGAGAAATGTCCTCTGGTCTGATGAAACAAAAATAGAACTGTTTGGCCATAATGACCATCGTTATGTTTGGAGGAAAAAGTGGGAGGCTTGCAAGCCGAAGACCACCATCCCAACCGTGAAGCACGGGGGTGGCAGCATCATGTTGTGGGGATGCTTTGCTGCACGAGGGACTGGATATTTTGAAGCAACATCTCAAGACATCTGTCAGGAAGTTAAAGCTTGGTCGCAAATGGGTCTTCCAAATGGACAATGACCCCAAGCATACTTCCAAAGTTATGGCAAAATGTCTTAAGGACAACAAAGTCAAGGTATTGGAGTGGCCATCGCAAAGCCCTGACGTCAATCCTATTGAATATTTGTGGGCAGAACTGAAAAAGCGTGTGCGAGCAAGGAAGCCTTCAAACCTGACTCAGTTACACCAGCTCTGTCAAGAGGAATGGGCCAATATTCACCAAACTTATTGTGGGAATCTTGTGGAAGGCTACCCAAAACGTTTGACCCAAGTTAAACAATTTAAAGGCAATGCTACCAAAATACTAATTGAGCGCATGTAAACATCTGACCCACTGGGAATGTGATGAAAGAAATAAAAGCTGAAATAAATAATTCTCTCTACTATTATTCTGACATTTCACATTCTTAAAATAAAGTGGTGATCCTAACTGACCTAAGACAGGGATTTTTTACTAGGATTGAATGTCAGGAATTGTGAAAAACTGAGTTGAAAAGTATTTAGCTAAGGTGTATGTAAACTGCCGACTTCAACTGTATATATATATATATATACTCATACAGTATATACAGTATTATATATATATATATATATATATATATATATATATATATATATATATATAATACTGTATATACTGTATGAGTACTTTTTCAGATCTGCGCTTTTTAGGTGGTCTGCTGTGGTCTCTGACATCAAAGGAAGATTTTTTTAAACAAGTGAGAAAGTGTATGATCATCTATATGATTATACTGAAGTCATGTCATGCCAAGTCTGCATGCCGGTGTGAAGTCTTTAGTACTAGGGATTTCCTGCCTTCTACTGCCTGGTAATGATCTCGGACCATAGAACTGAGAGTTAGCATTTTTAACCATTATGATCCAGACTCTGAGCCATTACCCATTCAATAGACAGTGAAAGATAATGACTTTGAAACATTTTGAGTGTTAAATTGAGTTTTTCTCTCCGGTCAAATAATCTCTCCTTGCATGTTAACCTTGTCATATTTTCCTATTTATTCTGTATAACATGCCATAAAATATGAATATATTACAATACAGTGGCATACTGTAGCTTTCAGACTCTGAATTCAATAACTATTCAGAAGTAGGAAATCAGTATAATGTCGACGGTAGTTAATGGTAAACGGAATGTACAGTATGAGGGAATTATTCATCTTCCTTAGGGCAGACACTTGGAAAAGGACTCAGTACTGAATGGATGTATGTTAATCGGTCAAATATTGTAGATCAAAACGGTGTAACAGCTATTTTACCTATTGAAGGTTTAACAGTCATATACTGTATTAAAGTATTTGCAAAGTAATCGTGAGTAGGGTCAGTTAAAGCATTTACTATAAGTCCCTTTTATTCTGGAGACTCATTCAGTGACACCCTTGTGACTATTTTGTTGCTTGCTTGCTATTCACAAGGATTGTTTGAATTAGAAAAGCCCCTTAATCAGTATTCTCAGTTTACCTTTCACTCCAAGACATGTAGAATTTTATTTTCACTGGCACACATTTTTACATGAACACAGTGTTCCTATTCTAAGCTGACAATAAACAAGAAAGGTCCTACATAATAGTAGCTCACCTTTTAAAGGACAAAAGTTTGTAATGAAAAGCAGAAAGTTGTTTTTGACCTGAAAGGATCCAGTTTTTTCCCTCCTTGACATACCTTCTCACCACTTTTACGCCAATTTCAGTTCATGTTCATCTAATTTCACTTGCCATCTTAACATGGTGTCCTCTGGCAAATGTCTGGCCTCCTGCAAAACCCCGTAGCCTTTTAAAGAGCGGCTCAGGTACAGAAATTCAGCTGCAGGAAAAATAGATACATATTTTATGAAACAAAAACCTCAAAGCAGAACCTAGATATTAGTGACTTTAGTAATTAAAAATGTATATTGCTCTGTGCAGTCTCATGTTGTGCATTATTAAAACCTGATTTTTCGAAGTTACATCGGCTCAAAGAATTTTTAATGCCAAACAGTCCCTCAGAGTGACTATGTGCACTTCACTCGTCTCCTGTGGGTGAATTAACAAGTCCTGTACCGAATGAAAAACATGTACAAATGTATATCGGCAGGAGTCTACCCATCAGGTGTGAAAGTGGCACAGAAATAAACCCAAATCCGAGATGCACAAAACTTACAATTGTAACCCAAATAACAAAAACATACCTATATTAAATGTTCTACCAAAAACACTGTCACTTGTTTAGAGTTTCTGTTAAATATTAATAAGATTATGGTTAACATTAGAAAAATAAATATAACAAAAAGTAATTATTATTCACATGGATACTGTATATTTACATGGATGTTCATAGTAGTTCCCAGTAACAGCCAACTCAGAAACACACGTAGAGCCCACATAACTTATTAAAATGATTACCTTGGTGGAGTAGCAGAGCAAAGTTCTTTAATTCAGACTTGGTTAAGGTTATCCAGTAGTGTGATAATCCCCTTTCTGCTCCATATGAGGAGAAAGCATCGGTATGCTGCCTTAAAATAGGCATCAGTGTTTACACCAAGGGAAAGCCCGAAATCTGCTCCCCATTAACAGCTGTTGCAATAGAAACATGGCTCATGCCACTAAAATAATTTTTAAATAGCACAGGCAGTTATCCAGTGGAAAATGGAAAATTACTTCACAGCATGACTTAAAGGGGCAATCTGCTGTTGCCACATCCATTTTTGGACACAATTTACTGATATGTGCCCATTGATTATTGAAGAACATAATGCATAAATGTCTCATGAGCTTAGCTCAACTGTTTTACCCCATCAGAACCCTAAATATAAGCTTGTTTTACGCCAATGTTTGTAAACAAAGGAAGTGTAAACAAACACTATATAGCCTCAAAGCATGGTCAAAACTATAATTGTGATATCATGGATGGTCAGTCCTTGAATCCTAGTTTTGTCTATCAATTTGAGAGTGGTTACATTTCTCCAGCTCCAATCCTCAGCTTTTTACCGAAACAGGGGCGGGTACACTTTATTATTGTTTCAACTGCTGACTACCGCTTTAAGATGTAACTTTCTCCCAAAATAATAACAAAATGTCCCATATTAGCTGTTTAATTGTTCACAATTGGTATTTGTATTTGGTGAACACAATCTAGCAAAAAAAGTATAGGTAGTAGCTTCGATATAAACAGGACAATGTTTTGAAATATATCAAAATAACTGCCTGACAAAAGATTGTTTCACAGAAAATATGCTTATAATTTGAAGAAGCTGGCCTACTAGATATTGCTACAGCTAGCAGTACCAATACAGCTAGCTAGCACTGCATCTAGCTGTACTTTAGTACATAGTTGTACTGCTACAGCTATCTGTACGGCTACAACTAGTCGTAATGAGTCGTAACGACTAGCTATTTTCCTTTACACATTAAAACTGAAAAGTAAACATAGATAAAAGTACACACACATGAAAACATAATTAATATGGACAACAGCAAATTGCACAAAGTCATATCTTATCATGAATATTCAAATTACAGTATAGAATTACAAGCTGGTAATTCCTTCAAAAGAGTTCCAATTATTTATTAAATGCACATTGAAGCACATAAAAAGTATTGCCATTGTAACCACTCACTCAATCAAAAGGACGTGATAACAAAAACAATAAAAAGATTTGAGCATCATCAGTTTTGCATTCTGTGTGGTTTACTTTCATAGGAGGGAAGCCTTTATGTTGTCTCTTTATACACGATACAGCTCACATCTAAAATGAACCCTGCATAATCTATTACAGTCTAAATGTAATTTGAATTGAATCAGCGTCAAAAAGGCAAACAATGATGGCTCTGTGGCAATTAATAAATTGTCTGCGAAATCTATGAGGCTTAATATGAATTTCTATTCAATTCGAGTCCATTAACTGTAAGTGCACGTAGTTATTATTGGCCTTTTGATTCTGCAATACTTCCCTGATAATTTTGTTTAGTAAAATGACTTCTTTCCCTGAGGGGCTTAAAGGGACTCCGGCTGCGTCCCTATTCCCTACATAGAGCGCACTTCTTTTGACCAGAGCACTATGGGCCTGGTCAAAGATAGTGCACTATATAGGGAATAGTGTACAATTTGGGGGCCCAGACTATGCCACCATCCACTCATAACTGAATGAATCAGATAGTTTAGACTTGGCTCTAACGAAGTTGACACAACCCTGACACTTTTGTCGAGCAATAAGAGGAAACTGTGTATTAAAAAAGCATATCCTTTTTTACTGAGATAGGAAGGGTGGGAAACACCTCATTACGTAGAAAAGGAAGGAAAGTAAAAGAGACTATGACTGCTACTGGTTGGGAAGTAAATACAATGAGGTGATTAAAATAGATCTGCTTTAAGCATGCTGCTAATTAAATGGATATGCTAATGCTGTCATACTTAGCAGACGGAATTACAATTACTTACTGTAGTGCACATGTTATGGTATTCTTGACATGACACGGAAACCCATGTGGGAATCATACTTTACCATCAAGTGTTGTCCACACGCAACCCACCCCTCCCTCAACACCCAGGCATCTCACCACCCGCCCACCCTTGTTCAAAAACATGGAGAAAACAAGAAGTGAGAGAGGATGAAAAATTCGAACCACCGTGAACTTCAGTGTCAGAGTTATGCCAAGGGGCAGAGTCAGTGAGGATATCAGACCATTGCCAGAATGTTTTAAGTTATATCGTTATTTTGTCATTTTTTCATACTTTTAAGATTCCTGACCACTGCTAGAGTCTTACAGGACAACATAGTTGGTACAAAGACAGTGGGTGGCCACTATCACTGCTCCCCATTAGTTTGGTTGTAATGACTGTAAAAGTGCAGTGTTTCAAGTAAACTATGTGGGACAAAAAATGACCATTACCTCAAAGTGGGATGTGACCATACAAACCCAGAACAAGACATTGCAAGACCCAGTTAAGCTTTGCCTCTATCTTTCCTTGATATGGGGCAGACTCCATCAGTGTCAAAACGCCTGTCTAGCTCCTTTCTTCTGGTCCAGATACTGTTGCCTGTAGCAAATGCATATGGGTGAAAGGAAAGGCAGACAAGCTGGGTGGTGTTAGATCAAAATAATGAGCCATTCCCCTCCAGCTCTCCGTTCAGATTCCTAGAGCTGGGTGATTGAAGTCGAGTAGGCCGCAGCACAATGTCTGTCTGTCTGATTCGGTGGGGGGTCCACGTATTGTAGACTACATTGATGAAAGGAATTCACAGGTGATATACATTTTGGTAAGGTTAGGTAGGTCTGAATCTAAAACAAACATATCTGAAAGGTAATGAAGGTCATTTTCACAAAGGAAAATGCATTTAATATAAAGGAACCACAAGAGAAGATGATAACAAACAGGAGTTTTTTTTTTATGTCATCCATATGTCATGTTTAAAAATATATATATGTTTACTAGGAGACATGAATCTAAATGTATTTAATACAGTAGGAGGTTTAATGTTCCTTTAAGCTGTCATTGAAACGTATACCTGCTATCACTTCTGCTCTTAGCATGACCGGGATACCGATCGTCTAATGAGAGCCATACAGTTGATGAACTGAGTACCATTCAACCGTTGCCTTTTCTATTTCTGTCAAACCTAATGACATTAGATCTGTAATTACCAGATTATTCACAGTTTCTTCCCTGGCAACTTTTGACGTATGAGACCATTATATATTTTTTTCATTCCTTTACATGCATTTACTCTGTATATGCATAGATTACTGTTATTGTTTGTTGCTTACAGTGCCTTCAGAAAGTATTCATACCCCTTGACTTATTCCACATTTTGTTGTGTTACAGACGGATTTCAAAATTGATTAAATATACACTGCTCAAAAAAATGAAGGGAACACTTAAACAACACAATGTAGTTCCAAGTCAATCACACTTCTGTGAAATCAAACTGTCCACTTAGGAAGCAACACTGATTGACAATAAATTTCACATGCTGCTGTGCAAATGGAATAGACAACAGGTGGAAATTATAGGCAATTAGCAAGACACCCCCAATAAAGGAGTGGTTCTGAAGGTGGTGACCACAGACCACTTCTCAGTTCCTATGCTTCCTGGCTGATGTTTTGGTCACTTTTGAATGCTGGCGGTGCTTTCACTCTAGTGGTAGCATGAGACGGAGTCTACAACCCACACAAGTGGCTCAGGTAGTGCAGCTCATCCAGGATGGCACATCATTGCGAGCTGTGGCAAGAAGGTTTGCTGTGTCTGTCAGCGTAGTGTCCAGAGCATGGAGGCGCTACCAGGAGACAGGCCAGTACATCAGGAGACGTGGAGGAGGCCGTAAGAGGGCAACAACCCAGCAGCAGGACCACTACCTCCGCCTTTGTGCAAGGAGGAGCACTGCCAGAGCCCTGCAAAATGACCTCCAGCAGGCCACAAATGTGCATGTGTCTGCTCAAACGGTCAGAAACAGACTCCATGAGGGTGGTATGAGGGCCCAACGTCCACAGGTGGGGTTGTGCTTACAGCCCAACACCGTGCAGGACGTTTGGCATTTGCCAGAGAACACCAAGATTGGCAAATTCGCCACTGGCGCCCTGTGCTCTTCACAGATGAAAGCAGGTTCACACTGAGCACGTGACAGACGTGACAGAGTCTGGAGACGCCGTGGAGAACGTTCTGCTGCCTGCAACATCCTCCAGCATGACCGGTTTGGCGGTGGGTCAGTCATGGTGTGGGGTGGCATTTCTTTGGGGGGCCGCACAGCCCTCCATGTGCTCGCCAGAGGTAGCCTGACTGCCATTAGGTACCGAGATGAGATCCTCAGACCCCTTGTGAGACCATATGCTGGTGCGGTTGGCCCTTGGTTCCTCCTAATGCAAGACAATGCTAGACCTCATGTGGCTGGAGTGTGTCAGCAGTTCCTGCAAGAGGAAGGCATTGATGCTAAGGACTGGCCCGCCCGTTCCCCAGACCTGAATCCAATTGAGCACATCTGGGACATCATGTCTCGCTCCATCCACCAACACCACGTTGCACCACAGACTGTCCAGGAGTTGGCGGATGCTTTAGTCCAGGTCTGGGAGGAGATCCTCAGGAGACCATCCGCCACCTCATCAGGAGCATGCCCAGGCGTTGTAGGGAGGTCATTCAGGCACGTGGAGGCCACACACACTACTGAGCCTCATTTTGACTTGTTTTAAGGACATTACATCAAAGTTGGATCAGGCTGTAGTGTGGTTTTCCACTTTAATTTTCAGTGTGACTCCAAATCCAGACCTCCATGGGTTGATAAATTTGATTTCCATTGATAATTTTTGTGATTTTGTTGTCAGCACATTCAACTATGTAAAGAAAAAAGTATTTAATAAGATTATTTCATTCATTCAGATCTATGATGTGCTATTTTAGTGTTCCCTTTATTTTTTTGAGCAGTGTATAATTTTTTTCACCTGTCTACACATAATGCCACATAATGACAAAGTGGAAATATATTTAGAAAATTGTTGGTAATTTATTGAAAACGACTCAGTACATGCCATAATCACCTTTGGCAGCAATTACAGCTGTGAGTCTTTCTGGATAAGTCTCTAAGAACTTTGCACACCTGGATTGTACAATATTTGCACATAATTATGTTTAACATTCTTCAAGCTCTGTCAAGTTGGTTGTTGATCATTGTGTGACAGCCATTTTCATGTCTTGCCATAGATTTTCAAGCCGATTTATGTCAAAACTGTAACTAGGCCACTCAGGGACATTCAACACCATCTTGCTATGCTCCTCCAGTGTATATTTGGCCTTGTGTTTTAGGGTATTTTCCTGCTGAAAGGTGAATTTGTCTCCCGGTGTCTGTTGGAAAGCAGACTGAACAAGGTCTTCCTCTAGGATTCTGTTTCTTTTTATCCTAAAAAACTCCTTAGTCCTTGCAGATGAAATACCCATGACATGATGCAGCCACCACCATGCTTGAAAATAGGAAGAGTGGTACTCAGTGATGTGTTGTGTTGGATTTGCCCCAAACATAGCGCTTCCTATTCAGGACATAAAGTTAATTTCAAATTTTTTTGCAGTTGTATTTAGTGCCTTATTGCAAACAGGATGCAGGTTTTGGAATATGTTTATTCTGTACAGGCGTCTTTCTTTTCGCTCTATCATTTAGGTTAGTATTGTGGAGTAATTATCACAGCCATTAAACTCTGTAACTGTTTTAAAATCACCTCATGGTTAAATCCCTGAGCGGTTTCTTTCCTCGCAAGCAACTGAGTTAGGAAGGACGCCTGTATCTTTATAGTGAGTTATTGACACACCATCCAAAGTATAATGAATAACTTCACCACGGTCTTTGTGGTCGGATCTACCGGTCAAAGGTTTTAGAACACCTACTCAATCAATGGTTTTTCTTTATTTTTTTACTTTTTTGTATGTTGTAGAATAATAGTGAAGACATCAAAACTATGAAATAACATATGGAATCATGTATTAACCAAAATTGTATTAAACAAATAAAAATATATTTGAGATTTGAGATTCTTCAAATAGCCACCCTTTGCCTTGATGACAGCTTTACACTCACTTGGCATTCTCTCAACCAGCTTCACCTGGAATGCTTTTACAACAGTCTTGAAAGATTTCCCACATATCCTGAGCACTTGTTGGCTGCTTTTCCTTCACTCTGTGGTCAGACTCATCCTGAACCATCTCAATTTAGTTGAGGTCGGGGGATTGTGGAGGCCAGGTCATCTGATGCAGCACTCCATCACTATCCTTCTTGGTAAAATAGACCTTACACAGCCTGGAGGTGTGTTGGATCATTGTCCTGTTGAAAAACAAATGATAGTCCCACTAAGCCAGATGGGATGGCGTATTGCTGCAGAATGCTGTGGTAGCCATGCTGGTTAAGTGTGTGTTGAATTCTAAAGAAATCACAAACAGTGTCACCAGCAAAGCACCCCCACACCATAACACCTCCTCCTCCATGCTTTACGGTGGGAAATACACATGCAGAGATCATCCGTTCACCCCCGCCGCATCTCACAAAGACACAGCGGTTTGACCCAAAGATCTTCAATTTGGTCTCTAGACCAAAGGACACATTTTCACTGGTCTAATGTCCATTGCTCGTGTTTCTCGGCCCAAGCAAGTCTCTTATTATTATTAGTTTCCTTTAGTAGTGGTTTCTTTGCAGCAAATCGACCATGAATGACTGATTCACACAGTCTCCTCTGAACAGTTGATGTTGAGATGTGTCTGTTACTTGAACTATGTGAAGCGTTTATTTGGGCTGCAATCTGAGGTGCAGTTAATTCTAATGAACTTATCCTCCGCAGTGGAGGTAACTCTGGGTCTTCCTTTCCTGTGGCGTTCCTCATGAGAGCCAGTTTCATCATAGCGCTTTAATGTTTTTGTGACTGCACTTGAAGAAATGTTCAAAGTTCTTGAAGTTTTCCGTATTGACTGACCTTCATGTCTTAAAGTAATGATGGACTGTCATTTCTCTTTGCTTATTTGAGCTGTTCTTGCCATAATATGGACTTGGTCTTTTACCAAATAGGGCTATCTTCTCTAAACCCCCCACACACACCTTATCACAACACAACTGATTGTCTGAAAAGCGTTAAGAAGGAAATAAATTCCACAAATTAACTTTTAAGAAGTCACACCCTGATCTATTTCAACTGCTTGTTTCCACCCCCCCTCCAGGTGTCGCCCATCTTCCCCACTTATCCCCTGGGTATTTATACCTGTGTTTTCTGTCTGTCTGTGCCAGTTCATCTTGTTTGCCAAGTCAACCAGCATTTTTCTCTCAGCTCCTGTTTTTCTCAGTCTGTCTTTTTCTCGTCCTCCTGGTTTTGACCCTTGCCTGTCCTGACTCTGAGCCCACCTGCCTGACCACTCTGCCTGCCCCTGACCTCGAGCCTGCCTGCCGCCTTCTACCGTTTTGGACTCTGCCCTGGCTATGAACGCTTGCCTGTCTCCGACCTGCCTTTGAATGAGCAGGTGTTCTAAAACCTTTGACTGGTAGTGTATGTTTGAAGTTCACTGCTCGACTGGGGGACTTTACAGATACTGTAATTGTGTGTGTGGGGTACAGAGGTGAGGTAGTCATTAAAAAATCATTTTGAACACTATCATTGTACACGGAGTGAGTTCATGCAAAATGAATCCATTTTAAATTCAGAAGGGGTGGGAATATTTTCTGAATTCACTGTATACGTGTGGACATGTACGTTGTAATTTGTGGAGCATTGAACGCACATTTTATTTTTGTGGAATCTTTATGCGGTAATCATAAGAATATTACATATATCCAAGAGCTAAAAATTCCAGCTTTATTACAACTGAGTAAAGGGTGGCATTGGGATCCTGTGAGGTATACTGTGAGGTCTATTGCACCTCTTGAAATGTCATACCTTTGGGTAAAAACAGTTGTAATTCTCCCAAAGCCCATCGTGTAAAGACCACTAATTGTGTCACGCAGTGTGGTAGGGCTTGGACCATAGCTAACAGGGGACCTGCCTGATGCCATTGAACCATGGAATCCGGGTTCCGTGTCTGGATTCCACTCTGCCTTGACCTGTATTTCAACAACTGGAGTCTGTGGGTGAGATGAACATCAAGGGTAGAGCGGCTTAAGACTTTCCTGTTCTTTGCTTCCAAAACCAGGACACAACCAGGACCTTGATGAGACGGATCAGAACACTAACCCCCTACCCACCATAACATACCCCACTGGCACCCCCAACCCACCACCACCCATTGCCACATGTGGGGAAGCATCTAGGGAGAGAGACTTTTGAGCTGCCACAGTAATTAAGTACTAAGAGGAGGCACTGAGAGGGAATGCAGGGGAACTCACAGGGGAACGACATGCTGCCTGCTATATAGAGAGAGAATTCTGCATGTGGTGCCTCAGCTTAGCTTCCCTCAGGCTCGTTCTGGATCGGCAGCCATTGGGCTAGTTCTTGGCACTAGACAGCCCAGCCCACCAAAACACTCAGCGCAGTCGTTTAACCATGTACGTTGCATTAAAGATATGTTGATTAAATCCAAAGATGTACTAATTGGTTTGACGTTTTTTTCCCTCATATTTTTGATTATTTCCACTGGTCAGTGTGAAATGAAATTTGTTCAACATACAATATTTGGATATTCAAATAAATAACTCCTGGAACAGTCCCCAAGGATCTCAATAAAAAACTTATCTCATCTGTCTACTGATACAAAGTAATTAAGCAAATTACATGAACAAAGGGCTTGAAGGGCTTTCACTAATAGTGTATCTCACAACCTCTGGGTAAACAGTTTTAGATATAATTAAGGGGCACACCATGGTCTAGTACAGTATTATATTATCACAGGGCCTGTGTTGTGCATTGGGACTTCCAATCTGTCTACTTTATAGGACACCCCTGAACAAATGTCAAACACCTCTCAATAATACACCTAAAAGGTCTAATTGGAACTGAGTTTGTATAGATGCGTACAGTGCATGCACAGCAATACAAGAGAGACAGAAAGAGGAAGGAGAGAAAGAAAAGAGCAGAGAAAGAGAGGAGAAAGAGAATATGTGGAAGTGGATAACGGGAAATCTTTCAACAATTCAATATGCTCCAAACTGATCTGGGATGACAGTGCTGGTTTGTCTGAAGTTCAGGTTAATTAGCTGCTGCTTATTTTTAATGAACTTCATGCAGTTGTTTGCTTATATAATCAAGGCGAAGAAGCAGAACCGCAAGCAAGCTGAGGTGCCAAAAATAAGCTGACAAAAGCACAGGGCCCTCCTCGCCTACCCACCCTCCAAATGGAGGAGCCAACTGCCTGCTTCATAAAACTCGCTTAGCAGACACTCAAACAAAATGGACTGTAAAGTTCGTTAGATGAAAATATTAAAAAAGAATTAAGCTAATGGAGATAAAATTAAAAGAAATGAGGCAACAAACACATCACACCAAAAATGGCATTGCTGTGACAGCTAAGATTTCTAATGACAGACTACATTTGGAAAAATTAAATGGCATTCCGTGCTTAAATTTCTTTGAAAAGTAATGATCCATGAATGATGCTCACTCCAGGCACTTACGGGAAGGGGAGGGAGGAGTACGAGCGCTGTGGTGGAATAACAAAGGAGGATGTCCTGCAGAACGGTTTAGCTAGGTGGCACAGAGAGAGAGAGAGGCCGGTAGCGGTAGAAACAGAACAGGAGGAAAGAGCAGAACAGAGAGAATGGGGGAATTATGAGAATATAGATGCAAGGGAAAAGAAAATGGCTAAAGAAACGAATATGGTGTACTTATTAAGAAAGTGAGAGATTAGTGCAATCCATGCCATGCCAGCTTCACAACCATTCCCTGAAGGGATGGTATAAAACCCAGCTTGAAGCTTTTCAATAGGGTGTTGTGTTCAGTTCGTGCATGCAGGTGTGTGAACCAGGGAGTCCATTCTGTACATCACTATACACATTTTGACGATGATAATATTAACTTGGGGTGTCTCATGGTCTCTCTTCCACTCTTCTCAAACGGGCCAGATTTATTACCATGATTTTGTTACAGGCTTTACTGTGGAGGATTAGGACAGTCCCTGCTTTAGGATCAAATTGCAATAATTAGGTAAAACATGGGAGCCAAATACGTATTACACTTTGGATCTTCACACACTACAGTACCCTTCTTCTGTGGAATCATCTCAAGAAGAAGAAAAAATATTCCATTTCATAGCAGATTCTGGAAATGAATGAAATCCTGGGATATTGCTGAGGTCTTTTCAGTGTTGGCAGTTAATCTCCTCAAGGAGAAATACAACACGACAATGGCAAAGCACCTCCAATAATTGGGTCCAACAGGCTTACCGTATTAAAACCTGAAATGAGTTCTTCCCCTTTTAAGTATGATCCATTATTTCAATCCTGGGGAAAATTCCTGTCTTTGAGAATATTAATAAATCCCAAACAGCGTAGATGAAAAACACCCCGGCCTTATGTAAAGTTAAAAGCTGTGTACCTGGCACCAAGGAAAAGGTCTCGCCAAGGACGGACACTTGAAAGTCTTGGTCCCTTTCCTCTCTCAGCTTCAGAACCATCTTGAAGAAGACCTTGAGGCCTTTGTCGTGTTCCCTTGAAACAAACAAATAGAATTCAGGTCTTTTGATCGGTCTACTTCTCCACGTCCTCTTCCATTGTAAGACAGAACTTAGACTTCAGAGATACTCTGCTTTTTCTATTCCTGCATTGAACTATAAAACCAGACAGGTCTTAAGAGAATGTAACTTAACTTTATTCCACACCCAGCATTATTACAAAATAAAGAAACTTTTAAAAAGTTATGCTGTTTCCCCTTTTTCTACGCTGTTTGCGACATGCAGTCACTGCATTTATCTGTAAAGTATTCACATGAAGAATATGACATTTCTCCTATTACAGATACAGATGTAGGATATTAATTTGAGTCAGTTTGCTACAGCAGGAAAGTAATCCTGCAACAACAAGAAATGTGAATGATTATTATAATTCATTGACTTTGTTTAGGGGTTGATACATTATTCGTAAGGGAAAATCAAGTCTGAAATGTCAAAGTGGAATGTAAGAAGCCTTTTTTAAACCTCAAATACACTACAAGTTGAGTGCGGCACTAAGAACGCACTCAACAAGCTGTATAAGGCCATAAGCAAACAAGAAAATGCTCATCCAGAGGCGATACTCCTAGTGGACGGGGACTTTAGTGCAGGGAAACTTAAATCTGTTTTACCTGTTACATGTGCAACCAGAGAAAAAAATACTCTAGACCACCTTTACTCCACACACAGAGACGCGTACAAAGCTCTCCCTCGCCCTCCATTTGGCAAATCTGACCATAACTCCATCCTCCTGATTCCTGCTTACAAGCCAACATTTAATCAGGAGGTACGAGTGACTCACTCAATATGGAAGTGGTCAGATGACCCAGATGCTAAGCTTTGGGACTGTTTTGCTAGCACAGACTGGAATATGTTCTGGGATTCTTCCGATGGCATTGAGGAGTACACCACAACAGTCATTGGCTTCATCAATAAGTGCATCGATGACATCGTCCCCACAGTGAACGCACATACCCCAACCAGAAGCCATGGATTACAGGCAACATCTGCACTGACCTAAAGGGAAGAGCTGCCGCTTTCAAAGAGCAGGACTCTAACCGGGACGCTTTTAAGAAATCCCGCTATGCCCTTTGACGAACCATCAAACAGGCAGAGCATCAATACAGGACTAAGACTGAATCCTACTACACAGGCTCTGACACTCGTCGGATGTGGCAGGGCTTGCAAACTATTATGGACTACAAAGGGAAGCACAGCCGCGAGCTGCCCAGTGACACGAGCCTACCAGACGAGCTAAATGACTTCTATGCTCGCTTCAAGGCAAGCAACACTGAAGCATGCATGCGAGCACAAGCTGTTCCGGACGACTGTGTCATCCTGCTCTCTGTAGTCGATGTGAGTAAGACCTTTAAACAGGTCAACATTCACACGGCCGCAGGGCCAGATGGATTACCAGGACGTGTACTCTGAGCATGCGCAGACCAACTGGCCAGTGTCTTCACTGACATTTTCAACCTGTCCCTAACCAAGTCTGTAATACCAACATGTTTCAAGCAGACCACCATAGTCCCTTTGCCCAAGAACACCAAGGTAACCTGCCTAATGACTACCGACCCATGGCACTCACGTCCATAGCCATGAAGTGCTTTGAAAGGCTGGTCATGGCTCACATCAACGCCATTATCCCAGAAACCCTAGACCCACTCCAATTTGCATACCGCCCCAACAGATCCACAGATGCCACAATCTCTATTGCACTCTACACTGCCCTTTCCCACCTAGACAAAAGGGACACCTACGTGAGAATGCTATTCATTGACTACAGCTCAGTGTTCAACAACATAGTGCCCACACAGCTCATCACTATGCTAAGGACCCTGGGACTAAACAACTCCCTCTGCAACTGGATCCTGGACTTCCTGACAGGCCGCCCCCAGGTGGTAAGGGTAGGTAACAACACATCTGCCACGCTGATCCTCAACACTGGGTCCCTCAACACTGGGTCCCCCCTCCTGTACTCCCTGTTCACCCATGACTGCATGGCCAAGCACGACTCCAACACCATCATTAAGTTTGCAGACGACACAACAGTGGTAGACCTGATCACCAACAATGATAAGACAGCCTATAGGGAGGAGGTCAGAGACCTGGCAGTGTGGTGTCAGGATAACAACCTTTCCCTCAATGTGATCAAGACAAAGGAGTTGATCGTGCACTACAGGAAAAGGAGGGCCGAGCACACCCCCATTATCATCAATGGGGCTGTAGTGGAGCAGGTTGAGAGCTTCAAGTTCCTTTGGTGTCCACCGCACCAACAAACTATCAAGCACGCCACAACATTCGTGAAGAGGGCACGACAATGCCTATCCACCCTCAGGAGACTGAAAAGATTTCTTAAAACGTATTTTTCTTAAAACTGCATTCTTGGTTAAAGCTTGTGAGTTAGAATTTCACTCTAAGGTCTACACCTGTTGTATTCGGCGCATGTGACAAATACAAATGTATTTTATTTGATTTTAAGTTTTACAGGGTAATCCAATTAAGATCCTACAATTAAGATCCTGCGTCTGTATATGTGAGTCTATAAACAAACTGACCTATATGGATGTAAACAGGTAATTTAAAATAAAACTAAGATTTTGGGTTAATTTTTGCAATAAAGCAAATTCATATCCCATAACAGGAAGTTGCCTGGGAGTTGAAGTGTTATCCAGCAGTTAAAATGGGCACCTGTTAACCACATCTCATTATACCACTGACTAAAATTGTACACTCTGAACACAAGTGCATATTAACACCCAGAGAGCAGTTATATCTGATGTGATTTCTGCTGTATGGAATGCTAGCTTTTCTCTGCCAGCCTTGCTTGCACCAGGTAGGTTAGGATATGTTATAGACTGTATTTTATCATTGTGCACTCTAGAGGGTAATCAGCCGTGGTATCTATGATGCGGTGGAAGTGGAGAGCCTCCGGTATGCACAGGTGCTGTACTCAGCTGTGCCATATTGGTTAATTGAGCAAATCTTTTATTTCTTACCCTCCTATAGCTTCAATTAACTATTGGCAAAACCCACTCTGGATATACCCAACATGGGAAATATAACAACTAACTGCAATACTTGGCTTGGCTCTTACTGTTTCTTATGTGGAAAGGATAAATAGTGTATTGCCCTTGGACTGTGGGCCAAATTTGTTTGATTTGGGTTTTTTAGTTTTATTTGATCTTTATGTAACTAGGTAAGTCAATTAAGAACATGTTATTATTTACGATGATGGCCTACCAAGAGGCAAAAGAGAGAGACCACGACACTACATAAAGAGAGATGTAAGACAACAACACAGCATGGCTGCAACACATGACAACACAACATGGCAGCAGCACAACATGGTGGCAGCACAAACATGGTGGCAGCACAAACATGGTACAAACATTATTAGGCACAGACAAAGGGTAAAAAGGTAGAGATTAGGTAGATACGCCGTACACATATTTTATGATTATCCCAATCAGGATGTGGTCCTTTCAAATTGACTTGATATGTGCATTGAGAATGATTGTTAGGAATGTACCACTAAGATAACCAAAGCCAAATAGACAATAGTCAAGGAGCTGAGTACAGCCTGCCTCTTAGTCTTAAAAGCCTCTGCTCAGTTACACACTGTACAGTATCTTCCGTTTTCCAACATATTGGCTCAATAGCTGAGCTATCACATTAGAACATCATGAAGGAAAGATAATATGTTAGATTAAATATGTATGGGGGGAATTAGGCTATCTCAAGTATTATATCATTTCAATTCAAATCGCTCCATCAGGCGACACTGTCTCATTAAAGTGCTAGGGAAATTAGTAGATAAAAAACACTATCATATTTGCAGATAATACGGATAATTTAGCCCCCTTGAATTTTCAAAGTTCTCAACCACTCGATTTGTATAAAATAAAAAGCAATATTACGTCCAGTACCCGGCCACTAGATTAGGTCTTGGATATATGAAATATCATGGGAGGCCATGTCTCTGTAATGCTACAATGACTGGAGAATATCATGGTCTGTCTTTGTGAAAAACCAGAAGGTTGTCAGGCTCTGCGCTCAATCACCTTGGTGATCTCATCTATTTACTTCATTACCCCCACGTGTATGCATTTTAATAAACCTAATGAATAATACTCTTTTAGTTAACTTAATTGGTGGCCTGTTACCCTTCCATTTTTTTAATTTTTTTATTTATTTCACCTTTATTTAACCAGGTAGGCTAGTTGAGAACAAGTTCTCATTTACAACTGCGACCTGGCCCAGATAAAGCAAAGCAGTTCAACACATACAACAACACATAGTTACACATTGGAGTAAACATACTCTGACTACAAACAGAAACTGGAGCATTTTCTTTCCTTACTTTATTGTCTAATGTCAATTATACACTGTATTCACTTTTATGGTTGGAAATGTACTGAATTACAACCAGGGAACCAATTATCTTCGTCTCTATAAAGCTCAACTAGAAAATAAGAACAGGAACAACACGTTACTGTAACGTTAACCTTGTACAAAGAAAATTCCAGGAAGTAACGTTTGGAAAAGCTGTCTTTGAGGTGATTCCTCTGTCATGTTTCGCATGGAGTATGGGTTTTAAACCAAAACCCATCTGAATACCTTCCCACTGTCATTGTGGGGAATACTATCGAGGGAAAGTATTTTTACCTACCTATAACCAATTGAGGCAGACATCTCCATAAGGTGCTTTATAGAAAAGAGTATCAAGTATTTTAGTCACTGTTTAATCATCCCAAACTGTACCTCAATTGGAACCAGCTGTGGGACCAGGTTTCATGTCCCAGCAGCTTCTGTTGGTCAAGTGACATGAAACACTCGCCTTGTTTTTACTGCAAAGAACATGGATTTGTTCCACAAAGGGCTTTCTGTTGAAGGTCAAAGCTCGGTGTAACAGATTAATAATGCTGGTATAGAAGTATCTTCTAAATACCCCTGATTCAACTGGGTACAGAGAGAGACTCCTAAGGTGAGGTATTAGCAAAGCTTATTTATTTTCATTTCCGTGGCTTTCATTTGCTCGTTTCCCCTGTGGTAAAGCTGATTCCTGCCCATGATTCCCTTCTTAATTGTAATACCCTTTTTGCTCATCATACAGACATTAGAATTGTTTGTCTTTTTTTTCTTGCTCCCTCCTTCCCTGAAATAATAGAACTCCCGCACAGGAAGACAAGGCGACCACTGGGATGACGGTAAACTAGCTTCTTTTTCTTGCAATTAATTGGTGTACAGCCATGTGTATATATGATAACAGTTTTTTTTTTCAACAAGGAAAAGGGAGGTTAATTAATGTAAGAGCTGTGTTCGTGGAGATGCAGAATTTACTATGCCAACCCCCCTCGCCCCCTTCCCTTCCCAACACCCCCCTACACTCCCTAACACCCCCTTCCCCTCCCCATGCCGCCTTAAGAGCCTTGATTCCGCACTAATGACCTAGTTCTTTTAATGAGGAGCATTAACCCCTGGCTACAGTCGCCCAGGTCTTAATTGTCAACCCAGGCTGAAACAGGAGAATCTCCCTATCAGCAGGTATGCTATGTGGTACATTAACACATCTCATCCCGGGCCTCTAATAAATAAATTGGTTGCCCAGGGAAACCAGCGGCCATCAACACCACCACCACCGTTGCTTTTTTATTTATTTTCTCGATCCTCCTTTCGTCCCCCCTGCCACTCCATCCCCAAGAAGCTGTCTGTCGTGCTGTGACCAGAGAAGGAGATGGACAGACATAGCTAAATAATAACAATAATTAGAAAATGCATCTGCTTAGGAACCTGCCCATGCAAAAACTCATTAGAATGCATTCTGAAGCTAAAGTGCAGGGTCCTTTCATTTACAGAAAATATGATTAAACATTCTCCTTTATGTTGCACCCAAGAGGTGTGTTTTAAAATTCAAACACTATTTACTATATAGTACAATATAAAATTAATTCAATAACGAGATACAGAAATATAGACACCTAATTAGAGGGACACTTAAAAGCTAGCTAGTGAAATCCCCATCGGCCTTAATGAAGAAGGTCCAGAATAGCAGGGGATTGGGTGCTGCTTTGTAAAAAGGAAAATACAGGAGGTGTCAGCGACTGGATGATATAGTATGCTTCATCCATACCTCATTGTTCTAAGATATCACCTTAATAGCCACTATTACAATACATTCTACTCAGACACCATCATTGGACCATAAAGTGGTTGCCTCCCTATAATTACTTTTCCTTTTCATAATATAGAAATGATCAATACGCTCCAATGACCATTAGCTACTTTCAGTGTATACAGTGTGATAACCCAATGGCCAAAGGAAATTGAATGGTCAATACCTGATTAATCCTATAACATTTGTGTATACAGTATAATAATTACATTTGGCTAATGTAAAAAATACTCCTGTTCCACTGTTAACAATACAGCTTGGCGCATTAGCAGTAATAAATCTGTCTGTCACTCTCTGGGGGAGGGTGTGGGCCAGGGGTATTTGTCACGAGAGAGAGAGGGGGCCAGGGGTACCGTGTGAGGTGTGGAGGCCGAGCCTGCAGTCTTTGACAGGGGTCTGGGCTGGGTTTGACGTGACAGCCCGTCGGTCAGACCTTGAGAAGGAGACCTTGACCTGAGCTGTCCAACAGGAAAATGGCCCCAGCAGCAGTGGGCCACAATGACAAGGTCAGTGCTAAGGGCGGCTGGAGTGTGTGAAGTGGCATACACATTTATTCACACACCATGTGTGCACTCACTGGCCAGTCCCAGACACTACACCTAGGTAAAGTATATCTTTCAAAACGCATCTTGTTGAGAAGTTATATAATTCAGAGACTGACTGTGAACAGTTTCAATAACATGATTGAATAAAACATGTACATGAACAAACCACAGTGTTTTTCTGCTTCTCTCTCTGTGACGCATCGGCTGTAAGATTCCTGGGTGCCAAATTCCTGTACCAACGAAGAGCATAATCCGGGCAAAGGTTGTCTCCACTGTTCTACGTTATTGTCCCTAGGCTCAAGTCTCTAAAAGCAGTGGCACTGTATTTTGAGCCATGAGAGGTTTGTCTTCTAAAAGCAATAAATGGTAGGTTTAAAGAGAATATCCTGCTTGAATAGGAATTCTAAGAGCCTTCACGGTCAATTTAAAAAGGAGATCTGCGGATGCCCCAGGAGCTACCAAATGCCTTCCTTAAGCCGTTGGCATCCAAGAAAATAAACTTTTTTTTTTCTCAGTCGGTTGTGTTGGTGGATCTGTTAAAAAATAATACAATACAAAATACTTATCATTATCATCACCATCGTCATCACCATCAACAACATCATCAACATCAGCGTTGTCTTCTCTGGAAGACCCTTGGAGCGTTCCTATGATATTGCCTGTCATTTATCTGTTGTCAGCACAGGTTACAAACTGTAATCCTTGACTGCTTCAGAATTAGAATGTCTTTGATGTCCCCACATGAGTTTCTCCGCCTTTTTGTTTTTTTCCCCTCTCTTTTTGCCCTGAGGCTTCACCGATACTCTGGAGCTCACTGTTTATTCCTCGTAATCTTCCCCTCATCTCCAGGCTAGCAGTGACAGATGGTTATAGGCACACAACAGTATTAAGAGTTTGATTTTTTTCCTTCCTTCTTATGCTGCCTGCCTCTTTGGTACAACAAATAGCTTTCAGATGGGGGGGCGGGCAGAGTGAGCTCCTGTATACAGCTACCATAGGTAACAGCACCACATAGCACACAAACATCTCTCTACTGTCGGCTCTCCTGTCATCAAAACCCCGCCACAACATTCCCAGGCGCTAGCTCCACTCACTGACTGCCAACTCTCCAAGGTAAACTACATTAACCTTGCTGACTGTTATTAAAAATATGTATTTCCCCAGGTTTTCCGCTCTCTCTACCTCATGCCAGCTCCCAGACGCTCACATACCCAACAAACACTGGGTGTCATCATAAATTCGGAACGGTGAGGCAACGTTGGGTCTAATTTCCAATCCCACTGTCTGTGTGTCAGTTGAGTGCTCATGGATGATGCATAGGCGTAAATAAGGCAGACAGAATTACCCCTCCTGTCAGACTCCGTACCTTTTACCCCAAGGCATCCTGCTAGCTGCTGGAAATTGACTGCACGCTCGATTTTCAAAATTAGGCCTTAATGTTGGCTTGACAAACGTAACCTCCGTAATGCTCTTCTGTGTCACCCACAAAGGATTAATTACAAACCGCCATTCTCAAAAAATAAAAAACATGATTTATTTTTTATTCAGGTCACATTTCTTAGAATTTGGCACTGGCAAATTTTTATTTAAAGAAATATAGCTTTTTTTCATTTGTTGTTTGAGTAATGTTTATTCTTGCGAGTTAAGGTAGATTCATTCTTTTGTCATTCTTTTTTAAAATTGTGATATCATTGTTTATTTTGGCAGTATTGGTCGATATTAAATGAAAATAATTGCTTTTCATAGGACCTATGTCATTGATGATCCAATTCTACACTCCAGTGTTTGGTGTTTTTGTTGAAAGGTCGAGGTCAGCGATTATACAGAACAAGTTAAACAGTAGTCAAGACTCCAGTCAAGTAAATCACATGGTTTAATCAGTGCAGCTACAGACGTATGATCTTAATTTGATCACTTTTGTGTTGCTGAGAAATTTCTTGCACAATAGGAAATGCAAACGTGTAGCGTATTAGAGGTTTATAAAGGCTTCGAAAGAATGTCATTTCCACTTTAAAATGTCAGACTTCATTTACCCTAATGAAAAATGTATCAACCCCTAAAAAAAGTCAATTAATTATAATCCACATAATAATTCACATTTCTTGTTGCTCCACAATTATTTTCCTGCTGTAGCCAACTGGATTAAATTAAGATCCACATCTGTAGACAGTAGGTTCCCAGAATTAAGCTTGGGCTAGGAAATTAAAAGTTAAATCAAAGAGTTAAATCAAGGCCAGGGCTTCCATCAGCTCTGCACAACACCATGCCTCTAACCTCTCTAACCTGGGCCACTGCCTCATTCTGATGTGGCCATCCTCATCCCCAGTGGAGGCTAAAGGGGGTAGGACAGGGCCACAGAGGCAGGCAGGCGGATGGATGGATACTGGCCTTCCTGGCTGCTCTGGACCAGCCCAGCATAGGATTAACACAAGCGCTGTGCTCAGGACATATGGCATTTGCCATCTCCCACTGTCAGTGGAAAGGAGAGACTCGCCAGACTGAGTCCACATCTCCTCCTCCCTTGGGATTTAAAGCTCGGAGTGCTCTAGTTGTTTACTGTTCATTAAATATCCCCTCATTCGCCGCGCATGCATCGACCCTCTCTATTCTTCACAGCTTTGAAAGGAAAATGGCTCAACTAGCCTTGTTGCTGACTGTGTGAACTCTGACTCGGAGATAGGGCTGAGAGGAGTCATCCGCAGGTGTTCCGTGTAAATCCATATGAAGAACTTTAGAACTCAATACGAGCTTCCGTGCACCATAGCTTCTGTGACATGACACCCCCCATTTATTGAAGAATGAATTCTTGCAGGTGTAGACCTACTTCGACCCTTTACTTAACTTCCTAAACAGGTCTATAACATTCTATATCATTGCATGTTCAAATAAAAGGATTTATGTTACCATTGTTTAAGTTGTGAAATGAGCTTTGCTTGAGTTCCGGCCTTCATGTAGTAATAGCTAAAAAAAGGTGTTGGGAAATCTGTAGGGAGCTTGGCAAAATAATAACCCATTCACCATACCTTGTAAAAATGCTCTCTCATAGTGTTTCATATTTCATGGAGAGAAAGAGCAGTTAGCAGTATGGGCATGTGATGAATTACACTGAAGCATATACCTTATGGGAAATCTGGATGGGGGAGAGCCAAAGCACCGTGCTCCAGCGACAAATTGCTTTCACTGCCAGTTAGTTCATTTTCCCTTCTTTGTGGTGTGTTGCCGTTTTTTTTGTAAAGTAGGAGTTATTCCTTTTGGTCAGACATTTTGAATCAAATATGAAAATCCCTTTAGGTACCAGCTGATCCATATCAGATGTCATGGGCTCCTGTAGTTATAATGTACAGGGAGTACAAAGGCGATTTGGACTGTCGGTGTTCCATACTTCCGTCTACACCTGTTAACAGTTGGACTCTAGAGAGAAACAGTGACCTATTGAAACGCTGATCCTTCCTGCCAGCCCACTATTGCAATAAGTAAGGGCTATAATCTGAGGATGAGGTCCACTACTTCTCAGGACACATGTCGATTAACAGACTGCGAGGGGTCTTTCATGCAGCGATAGACAGAGAGCGAGAGAGAGAGAGAGAGAGAGAGAGAGATTAACTAGTGGTGATGCCCTACCTCTTTCAATCCCAATTTACCTTAGAATAAATCCCAAATTGATGAGGATGTTAGCAGCAATAATCTAGCTATGCTTTGCTCAGTTTAGAGATGATGGAGGACTTCTGCTAATGATATTAGAGTAGGTAATATCAACAAAGCCAACACAGCAACAGACAAAAATATGGCCGTGCTGATTCCAGCGAGGTAGACACTCGAGCCAAAACAGCGACGCAACATAGGTGGTCTCCGCTGTTGTTTTGTCAGATTTATCGATATCCCTTGGCGGGATGCTTTGTCTTGCTGTAGAATGTCGCGTATGTAGTAATAGAAAACACAAATATTTCTGCTGATAGTGCAATTTCACTGTCAACCCATTCTGGCAGATGAGGGAATGATAATGCTTTTGCCAAGAAAATACTTCTTCCTGCTGCAGCTCCAGCAGATAGATAGTGAATTCCTACCATAATGCCACACACACACAAACAGCTCCAGGCCTTGTGTATGTAATGTGCATGGATTTTATAACAACCCCCTCCCACTTTACTTAGATTTTGTAAACTAAACTAATTCCCACCAGTCATGCTCAGTAATTACGATATGAAATGCTCTGTCATGGCTAGCGTAGGTAATAGCATGCATTTCACTTCTGGGGATGATTATACAGGTAAGACTAATTAGTATACTGGAGAGCTGATACCATTGTGGTGGATAAAAAAACGTTTAGGATAACAAGGGCCCTGCCCCTGGGTAGGATTGCTTCAATTTCTTATTATTCATAAATATTCCAACTCTAAACAGAAACCATTATTCAGAATAGGTATAGGTCTATAGCCTGGACATTGAATATGTAAATGGTTAATGGACCTTCAGTACAGGGCAATATACTGCTCATGTTTTGGATAACAGGTGTATTTTTTAAAGCATATTCCTTTTGTTACCATCGATATTCGGGTGCAGTTAGTTTGCTTAACAATTGTTTTGCTATTTTTTGGATGTTTATTTAGAAAATGGCAAGGTGTAATGAAATCCAACGATTCAATTAAAAAAAAAACCTGTGTTAATAGAACGCATTTGGTATGATGATGTGTTGTATGACTCCTATTGTGTTGTTTGCTTGAGTTTCGTAGCTCTTTTTTTGGTAGCGTGTTAAATCAGGATTGGACATGCTGACATACGAATATCCACGCTATTCAACAGCCTCCATAGATGCAAGAAAGAACCTGCCACATAATTAGCAAAATATGGTTCTAATACTCGTCTCCTTGAGAGTTTGACCCTATTTGTTTGCGCAGAGGTAATTTCATTATGCACTGCGATTCCCAGGAGTTCCCCTGAGTTAATGCTAAATGTTCACAAGAGAGGGGATAAGTATTTGGCAAAGCATCAGTGAAGAGAGAGAAAAGAGAGAGAGAGAGAGAGAGAGAGAGAGAGAGAGAGAGAGAGAGAGAGAGAGAGAGGAGAAGAGCACAATATCATGCTTCTTCTTTCATGTTGACAAATTCCATTAGTGAGCAAAGGCTTGTGTTTATGTCCTATTTTATTTATGATAATGCTCAGACATAAAAGGATGAAACATCCATCACTTACCACCTATGTTGCTTAGACAATGTTCGCTGGCCTTCTGTGATTTGCACCTTTCTCTTCCGTCTTTCTCCTCCATCTTTCTCCTCCATCTTTTTCCCCCTCCGCAAAGAAGGATGGCTTTCTATCTCACCTCTGATAACACTACACAGAATGTTAACAGAGAATGTTTACAGCAAACAGAAAACCCAAAGGGCACAGGACAGAGATTTCTTTCATAGTCAAGTTTAACAGTGCTACTGACATCTTCAGAGAGACATAAAGTGTGTGTAGGGTGGGGGGTTGAGGGAGGAGAATGTAAGAACAGAGAGAGTGAGGATGGAAAGATGCTGATGTCAATGTTGAAGAAATAGAAGCCACATTGGAAGTCCTGGCATTAAGGCTTGTGTTTTGGGCCAGATTAATTTATGACAGGATTGCATGTTACCAACCGAGCATCGTGGATAGCGTTTATCCTCCGCACAAAAATAGGCAAACTAATTCAAAAAGCGATCCCTCGAACAGTCAGCACAGGTTGTACCTATTAGGACAGCTTAGTAATTCAAGAAGTGGCAATTTAAAAAAGCGAGGGAGGAAAAACTGAAACCAGCATGGTGAGTTTAAGGGTTCCCAAAAGGCGCACAGAGGAGCTCGTCATCAGAGAGGTGGTTAAGGAGTGGTTAATGAGGGGCCAATTCCACGCCAGGCATTATCTAGCAGATTGCAACCAGGGAAGAAGAGCCTTCTTTGTCTCCTAATCCACAGTTGAAGTGGTAACCAAGTGCAATGACAGCTTCGAGAGTCACACTTGCTATGAAAAGCAATGCAAAAATATGCACTACGGTGTAACGTGGTGTTCCGAAACATGGGCTCTGCTTTTTCTTACCAGCTTTCATAGAGTTTGCTTGTGTAATGGATACACCGGTGGAAGAGTAAGTATCGACAAAACATCAGCATTTCCAATATATCTTGCCTTCCATACCGAGACTATAAAGATACAATACAGTAATACTTATAGTAGTAAAAGTTGGGTAATATGGTCAAAATTGTATCTTTCAAATGAAGTCTATTGCCAACTATCTGTTTTCCCTATACTCTGAGACAAAAGAGGACCAAAAACCAAGAAACAGTATCCTAAAACTTAAATAGTTAAGTATTTTATGAGGAAAATGCTTCCAAATGTTTTTCATAAACTTTCCAGACCACACCAAATAAATATTTCCATAATATTATGTTTCCTTCAGAGTCTACAGAATACCACCCTGACTTCACTATAATTGCAACAAAAAATGGTGTTTGAGAATGTCTTTGACATGTCAAGCTATCAGACTTTGCCAAAGCTGTATTCATTATAGTCTCAGAGTAAAAAGTTTATTCTGTACCCCAGCTGCAGGTTAGTCAGTAGGAACCCTACAACGATTCCGGAAACCCTGCAATGATTCAGAACCTTCACATCAAATTACCAAAAATGATGACCTCAGCTAAGAGCAAGGATGAACCTTAGTGATGATACATATAACCAAGGGCCAGAGTGGTGCGTGGGTAAAATCACTGAGCAAGCCAAGCCAGTAAAAAAGCCCTATTGCAACCTATGTTGTGATAATTGCATTGTTTTCTCTATAACCCATTCGTTTATACGCCACCATGCTATACAATAAGGCGAGTGACAACAAAAAGACAACAGTCACATAATGGTGGAATAAATTCAACTACACATACATTTGTTTCATCACAAAACTGTCCGGTGAAGTCCACAAAGCAAGTAGTCATGTAACAAATAGTTATAATACCTGCTGGTGTTTGGAAGATATATTGGCATGGGTGTTAGGCCTGAGACAAAGTCTCCATACACCGGCTTCGAGGGAATTTCACTTTTATACAATGGGTTACCAACATATTCAAATAATGATTGACATATTTTCATTAAAAACTTTATTTTGAGGATTTCATTCATACTATTTCATCCTTCCACAAGATATAGTCCAGAAACACATCTAGGGTTCCTACCCAATCCGGCTGGTCTTTCGTTCTATCGGTTCTGTTGCTAGAGACGGGACCCAGTCATTCAGTCTTTTGGTTCTGTATCTATGGACGCGACCCAGTCATTCGTTCTAAATGTTCCATTGCAATACTTGCTGGCAATGTTCTTATCCATTGCTTGCTAGCTAGCCAACTATGGATCATTTACAGTCACGTCAAAAAGTGCAGCCAGAACAACAGCAAAGTAGCTGCATTTGCATTTGTTTAAGCTGTTTCCTAGTGACATTTATTTGGAGTCATCCATAACAATGAGCTAATGAGGCACGATTTCGCCTGGCATAGATAGCCAACAACACAGCTAACACAATCACTTCAAACGGAAGCTGGAAAGACTGCAAACTAGCTGCACTTCGTTTAGTTTTTGTGTATATCCATAAAAGATTATGTCAGCTGATTCATGACTTCGACTGGCTGACAAACGCTGCCTGCCTGTCTGTCTCATCCCGACTCCCAACACGTTCATTACTATGGGACAGCTGGAGATCGAGTTTGAGTATTGAAGTAAGTTTCAAATGTCAGAGAGACAGACAGCAAGGTTTATAGAAATTAGTCTGAATGATATGTGAGATAACGTCTAGATGCTTTTTATGGCGGAGATTAAGTTTATAAAGTGCCTGGCTGGGCTGATGAGTCAGATGGAACAGAGTAAATAGGCATTTTAACGTCATACATTTAGCCGGTGATAACTTCTGGAATAGACACCGGCTGGAATGCGATTTTAACCAATCAGTATTCAGGATTAGGCCCACCCGTTGTATAAAGTTGACTAAACAACTACTAATTTAGAACCACAGAGTTAACTCAACTCAGCACAAAGACAACGGGAGCACTGCCTCCTCTATTCCAGCACCATTTCAACTTCAACATTTAAACATCATCAAATCAACAAGGCTATATGCACTTAGTTTAATACACTGAAAACAAACTTAAAGATACCAAAAACAATTTTGTCCAATCAATGTTGATAAATATCATGTGGCTGTCCATGGTACTGATTTCTGTGTGTGTGTTTGCATGCAAGTCGACTCACCCTACTTGTAGACTAGTTGATTGCCAATTCTACACTCCTCTCATACATGTTGGCAAAACGGTCTATGGCTCTGTCATACAGTACGCTTTTAGTTTTTGTTTTCTTCGGCTACCTAGCTAAAATGCTTGCTACCCTAACTTCCTCGCATGGGCAACAATGAACCAGCTAAGTTAGCTAGCTAGTTAACCTGAGACTACTAGGCTACATATTGAACTTCAGTCGTCTCAGGCCAGTGGCACAATATATTAATTTATGGCTACATCAGAATTGCCATTATAATCATTGGCCTGTACAGAGAATTAAGTCAAAATCCACATCGCCATCCATGGCTTAGGAAAGGGTCAATTTAGCAAGCTAGCTACTGCAGGACATCAACACAAGCAGACCAGAAACAGACACGTTTTTCTGAAAATGATGACAATGATGACGTTTTGCTTAGGATATGATTTGATTGGTGGGAAGCCAAATTCAACTGGCCTCCCTTGAGGGACATTTAGCTTTTTCAGGACAACCCACAGTTGAGCTCAGCTCAACGCTGACTGGCTAATTATTAAACATGTTTTTTATCAAGGGAGGCCAAATGCTTGCTGGCATCAATCAAACAAATGCTACGGCGGCAACGTGTCATACTCTTTTGTTCCAGACAGCTTCAGAATCATGGGCTACACATACTGAGAGAGAGAAAATTATGAAAACAGAGAGAAGAAAGATAAATCATTTTATATGTTGTATTTTTTTTATTGGCCACTGCTAAGGGTGTGCCTCAATCTCAAGGGAATGTTTTGACTGATGTGTACCTGGAACCTATCGATAATACAAAGTCAAATACATAATGTTGAGATAATAAGCAGTGTATATATTCTATCGTTCTCCCCATTTATAAGTAATTCTACATTCACTCTGCTTGCTTACAAACTGAATCAATTTGATTCTCTGCATTTATGGCTGAACTAAATTTCCCAATCAGGAAAGACACTGCACAAGAACTCATCAAGCAGTGGAAATCAACAACATGGAAATTATGAATCTGGAAAAAGGAGAATGATTCTGATATTCACCCCTCCTCTCCTCCTTCCTCCATCCCCCACAGTCGACTTGGCTGTGTAATCTACTAAAGATTAAAAATTACTATCATAAAACAGACATTCCCTGAAAGTAATCCCCCCTTGCTAAAAAGGGGGAGGGAAAAATCTGCACCAAAGCCTTTGCTTCTAGTTATGTCAGACTGTATTTTAAACAGTTCTAATCATATACCTTTGTGGACACTTAATTAAAATTACAAAACCAATTTTAATCTGTAGTCCAATTAATATGCAAATATATGCAAATGTAGTAAAACAAGGTGGTGATTAAGTTAAGGACACTCTGCTTCATGTCTCCTTTAAGTGTGAAAACAAACCATCCTTTTCCCCGACACTAGTTCTGATGGATTGTGATGTTTACTGGCTGCATGCTGGGCTGAGTAAAATAACCTTTCCAAGTATCATTTCAAAAAGAGAAAACAGCGAGCCATAGTGGCACGGTTATTCAGTGCCTGGTTCCCTCCCTAATCCACACATCAAGTCATTTTACACACATCGTGGTAATTCTCTTAAGGTCAGTACAAAGTTACATGTCTACATCGGCCATTTTGCAGAGGGCTATTTGAAATTCAAGACTTTTTCCAGGCTTGAGGTGAGAGAGAGTTGACAATTCTAAAGAGGAGATGTTAATTCTAGACCTTAGAGATAGTCTTTCAAAGTCATATCTGGAGGGAGGAACGTCCATAACAGGTAATGAATGTGAGTGGCTATTAAATAACTTTCTGTTGGAAAAAGCAGGAGACACACATTCGCCAGATCTAGATGAGGGTAGGTCATACAACTTTTAAGATGGTTACTCTAGTTAATTTCCTTCTTTTGGCAGAACATTCGCTACATATAATGATTTTTCTTCATGAAGGCAGCTTTAGCACACAATGTTAATGAGTGAATAAAAAGTGCATCTGTAATATATTCCTATCAGATAAGAGTAATTATATCCATTGCTGATAAAACTGCCAAAACAGTCCAAACACTCTTGAAAATGAGACACTGAGTCGTGCTAAGATATTCACTTTTTCAGTTAGTATTGTCCATCTTCAGTAACATAATTGCCTGTTGTGTTGAGGATTCATTCCAATTAACTTTAAGGTTCCTTTTTCTCAAACACTTCAAACTTCTCCCCTTAAAATAATAATAAGAAAAAAACTACTCAAAAGCAAGTTTCACATTGTAATGTAAAAACAGTGTTTATTTGGCTGGCTAATCAAATCAAATCAAATTGTATTTGTCACATGTGCCGAATACAGCAGGTGTAGACCTTACAGTGAAATGCTTACTTACATGCCCTTAACCAACAATGCAGTTAAATAATATATATAAAAAATGTAATAAGAATAAGAAATAAAAGTTACAAATAATTAAAGAGCAGCAGTAAAATAACAACAGTGAGGCTATATACACGGTGTACCGGTAGAGTCAATGTGCAGCGGCACCGATTAGTTGAGGTAAATTATGTAATATGTACATGTAGGTAGAGTTATTAAAGTGACTGTGCATGGATAGGGGGGGCTTTTGAGGATCTGAGGAGCCATGCCAAATCTTTTCAGTCTCCTGAGGGGGAATAGGTTTTGTCGTGCCCTCTTCACGAATGTCGTGGTGAGCTTGTTAGTTTGTTGGTGATGTGGACACCAAGGAACTTGAAACTCTCAATCTGCTCCACTACAGCCCCGTCGATGAGAATGGGGGCGTTCTCGGACCTCCTTTTCCTGTAGTCCACAATCATCTCCTTTGTCTTGATCACGTTGAGGGAGAGGTTGTTGTCCTGTCCCCACACGGCCAGGTCTCTGACCTCCTCCCTATAGGCTGTCTCATCATTGTCAGTGATCAGGCCTACCACTGTTGTGTCATTGGCAAACTTAATAATGGTGTTGGAGTCGTGCCTGGCCGCGCAGTCAACAGGGAGTACAGGAGGGTACTGAGCACTCACCCCTGAGGGGCCCCCGTCTTGATGATCAGCGTGGCAAGTGTGTTGTTACCTACCCTTACCACCTGGGGGCGGCCTGTCAGGAAGTCCAGGATCCAGTTTCAGAGGGAGGTGTTTAGTCCCAGGGTCCTTAGCTTAGTGATGAGCTTTGAGGGCACTATGTTGTTGAACGCTGAGGTGTAGTCAATGAATAGCATTCTCACATAGGTGTTCCTTTTGTCTAGGTGGGAAAGGGCAGTGTGGAGTTCAATAGAGATTACATCACCTGTAGATCTGTTAGTGTGGTATGCAAATTGGAGTGGGTCTAGGGTGCCTGGGATAATGGTGTTGATGTGAGCCATGACCAGCCTTTCAAAGCACTTCATGGCTACAGACGTGAGTGCTACGGGTCGGTAGTAATTTAGGCAGGTTACCTTAGTTTTTTCGGGCACAGGGGACTATGGTGGTCTGCTTGAAACGTGTTGGTACTACAGACTCGGACAGGGCCAGTGACTCAGTTCTTTTCGGGCATAAGAGCAAGTTACAAACAATGCAAAATAAACGAACAAAATAACACAGTTGTTTAGGAGCACGTAAAAACGTCAGCCATCCTCTCTGGCGCCATTCTACGTCCTACATTCTACATTCTAATGGCATTGGATCCATGCCTCCCAATTATGCTGTGATGTTCAATCTACTTTTGCTCTGACAAAAAGTTTGTCTGAAAATAGCTAGCATAGCTAATATAAAATATTGTAGGTTAAAGCTGACTGGAATGCATTGGATTGACCTAAACGGTGTGTATCTGTATGATCGTGTGTGCACGTGCGTGTGCGCACGCACGTGTGTCTCTCATGTCTAAAATCCTTTGTGGGCAAGGTAGTAGGTGAATTGGATTGGAAGCGGCTTGTACAGTACACTGTCATAGTGTTCCTCCCGACCTGTAAACCTGTAATCCTGTGCTGAGCCGAGCGTGGAGACCTCCCCACAGCAGGACTCCTCCTGAGGGCACCACTCTGCTCTCCCCTGATACCTCTCCAGACGTGGACGTTTCCAGGTGATTTACACACACAAGCACCAGGGGGGTTCAAGCACAGCTGGGAATAGGAAGACCGGGCCAACTCCAAGTGTACAGTGACAGAGAGCGGTCCCACTACTTACACCCAACTGAGTGGTAGAATACACAGACAATGGGGGATTTCTACTTGGTGCTCCAGTCCGGCCTGAGACTTTCCATGGGCTTGAAACCTGGTTTTCAACTGAGGCAGAGAGCGGTCTCATACTGTAGAGAGGCAAATGGGAGATCTCATTTGCCTCTCCACAGTCGATATCTGAAGGTGTTTCATTCACTACTACAGTCAAGGATATTATTCAGGTATAAAATTAACATGTGCCAAAAATGTATCCCATGGGGAAAAGGATGCCATCAAAGGAATCACAGCTAACAGACTTAGCACTGTTCTCAAATGACAAGTGTTTGTAGTGCTCTGCTATATCTGTCAAAAAGCCAGAAAAAACGGCAGGGTATTTGTAAAATGGGTTTTAACATGGGAATATTAATTATATGTTCTGTGTTGCCACCCAGGTAACTTGATTCTTAGACTATCAACGCCTCAAGTGGTGTGAATGCACATGTTTATGTATTATGGGCTGAATCTGGAGTTTTAATATATGCATTTAACTTGCATGCTCCCGTAAATCTTGCATTGATATTGATGTCAATAGGGATTTTGCCTGGAATTTAAGAGTCAAACATGTGGAATTCAAGTTAGGAGACTCCTTCCTTATTACAAGTACTCCTCCCGAGTGGCGCAGTGGTCTAAGGCACTGCGTCTCAGTTGCTAGCAAGGGTCACTACAATCCCTGGTTCAAATCCAGCCTGTATCACATCCATCTGTGATTGGGTGTCCCATAGGGTGGCTCACAATTGTGCTAGGTTTGGCTGGGGTACGCTGTCATTGTAAATAATAATTTGTTCTCAACTAACTTGCCTAGTTAAATAAAGGTTGAAAAGGCAATTGCCACCCACTTCAAACATTTGTTATTTCTCAGCACTACAAAAAGTAGACTGCAGTTGACAAACACATTACCTAGATCCCGGTTTCACAAAGACACTGTGGTAGTTAGAGGAATGTGAAGTATTAATGTTTGTGTCACTGTCCTCCTACTCTCTACTCCACATTAACAGAGCAGCTGGGAAGATGAGATGTGGGCCAGCCCGGCCTTCTGAGAGAAACTAACACAAGCAATCATTTTGTTTAGCAAATATAAAGGGAAACAAGGATTATTTTAGTTGAGACAGACACTACTGAACACACACCTCTCAAATTAGCTTACATAAACAAGCAGGGACACAAATATACAATGCAAAACAAAGGTGCATGTACAGTAGGACAGTAATGCGTATCCATATCGTGTTATTGTATGATTTGAAAATGCCCCTTTCACCGTGAGTTATTGACCTTAACGAGGACACTATTGTTTGTTTGTGTTTGTGAAACAAAGGTGTTACTGCCTCTGCCTTACATCCATATTATAAATATCTGCCATTATTGCCAAAAGCCACACCAGACAAATTAAAAGGCATGGAATAAATTGGAGCTCAAAGTAAAGGATCGAGTTCTAACTGCTCAATTCCTCTCTCGTCTAAAGTAGACAAGGAAGTATTTGTAGAAAGGTATTACGGATAGTAGTGTCTGGCATGTCCGGAGAGAATTCCACTCAATAGGCAAATTTAAAATTGAATGAGGAGGTTTGACTAAGCAATAAAACGGTGCTCTCTGTGCCAGTGAGAGCTACTTAGGAGGAATGCCACCCACCAATTATCTTATTTATAAATCAACGGCAATTTCACTGATGGCTTTATCTCAAATTTGATTAAACACACATTTCAAAGCCTAAAAATCATTTGATCTAATTCCCTTTATTGGTAATATTCACATTCTTCCCCATGGCATCCACTAATCAAAAAATGCCATTGATTTCCACTGGACTGGACTGGCGAGAGTTGGGCTTGAGTGAAGGAAAAGAGAGGAGATGCCAGGCAAGGACACAGACAGAGGCAGGGCTCAACATCCACATCTAGCGTTCAGACTGACCAGAGAGACTGCCTGGTTGCACTTTGGCCACCTAAAATGCATGCGACCTAGATGTCAAATGCTGCAGACCACTCTCAGTGATCATGACTCATCCTTGTAATAATGCTCTACTTCAGTCGACTACGCCACATTATGCACCCCAATGTAACAAAGCTACAAAGCCTGCCTGAGCAGAGTAAACAAGGTTATTCAATTAGCTATCAGGTTAGAAGGGGAGATACCGAAACTGTCATTACACCAGAGGTGTCACGTCTCCACATCGACACTATCATCATCCTCATTACCGCTGTCATGTTACAGGTGAAGGCGCCTTGCTCAAGTGCAGCCGAGCCTCTGCCAGGCAGCCAGCCAAACAGAAAACATCAAGACTCTTGTTGCATGTAAAATCATATCATTACAACACATTAAAATCCACATTACAGCCATTACATTACAGCCAACCCCAGCAGTCAAGGAGTATCAGTGACTCATCGTAACACAGTTCACTCTCTCCACTGTGTCCTAATGGCATCTCGTAAGGACTGCCTCCCTACTGATTCTTCTGGCATCATGATCAGAAAGCCGCGGCTCGGTGTCCGTGGGCAAACTCTGAACAATCAGTCTGACAAAAGTAAAAGGATTCATATCCTTATTTAAAGGGTCCAAATATGCTGGGTGAACTCCAGTTTGCCTTCGGTTCCGCTGTGAGATGGGAGAGAAAGAGAAAAGAAAAACTCAAAAACAGAAGAAAAAGCAACTTCCATAATGAACACTACTCTTGTTCCATCTAGTCTCTAGAGAAAACCATGATAGGATATATGTACGCATATTATGTACACATTTTTACATTATACATAGATTTGGTAACAGAGAGACATGCTATGGCAGTCTGGCTGCTACTGTATGTGTGTGAGGTAAGCAAACTCTGACCTTTGGACAAAGGGCAAAAGGTGAATCTACAGTATGTATCACCAGACAATACAGTAAACATGTACAAATGTTTATATGGCTTTTAATGGTATATATTTTTTGTACATTGCATATGTAACACTGAATACTGTATGACATAAAAGTATCATATTTTCGAAATGGAGCGAATACTGTGTATAGTGTACAGGATCCCCCACTGGGAATTCAATTATCATAAAGCTGTAATACTTTCCTTCATCTATCTTTAACTGAGTGGCAGGATATATGACAATACATTTAAACGTGCTTTAAAATGGCAAAATGACCTTTGACAGAGAGAGCAGACTATAGAGGAGGAGTGATATGGTAATGTATGAAGAGGGCTACAGTAAGGGTAATGTCTACACAGGATCACCTAGAGCTATGCCTGAGGCAATTTAGTCTCCTGGATCTAAATGGAGAAAGAGTGTACACAATTGAAGAAAGAGCAGAGGGGTTAGCAGATTGAAGCAAGCTTGTTCATACGTGTACTTTTATATAGGGATTTATATAGGGATTTAGAAGTCATCTAAGGAGTTGTCCAGTCAAATTAAACTGTTACAATTCTTTTGTTTAAGAGGACAGAAAATGTCAAAATGAATCATTTTACCTTCTACTTTGATGTCGTCCCTTATTAATAAATGTCAATAGACAATGCAGAACAATGGATCATAAAGGCACATTTGAGAGATACAACATACAGTGCACACGGAAAGTATTCAGACCCCTTCTCTTTTTTTACATTTTGTTACGTTACAGACTTATTCTAAAATTGATCAAATACAATGTTTTCAATACCACATAATGACAATGCGAAAACAGGTTTGTAGAATTATTTGCAAATGTATAAAAAAACAAACATAAATACCTTATTCAGACCCTTTGCTACAAGACTCAAAATTGAGCTCAAGTGCTTCCTGTTTCCATTGATCATCTTTGAAATATTTCTACACCTTGATTGGAGTTGTCTTGTGGTAAATTCAGTTGATTGGACATAATTTGGAATGGCACACACGTGTATATATAAGGTCCCACAGTTGACAATGCATGTCAGAGCAAAAACCAAGTCAAAATAACTGTCCATATTGCTCCAAGACAGGATTGTGTCTAGGCACAGATCTGGGGAAGGGTACCAAAACCTTTCAGAAGTATTGAAGGTCCCCAAGAACACAGATCTTTTCTCTGACAGAGCTCCAGAGTTCCTCTGTGGAGACGTGAGAACCTTCCAGAAGGACAACCATCTCTGCATCAATCCACCAATCAGGCCTTTATGGTAGAGTGGCCAGACGGAAGCCACTCCTCAGTAAAAGGCACATGACAGCCCGCTCGGAGTTTGCCAAAAGGCACCTAAAGGACTCTCAGACCATGAGAAACAAGATTCTCTGGTCTGATGAAACCAAGATTGAACTCTTTGACCTGAATGCCAAGCCTCACGTCTGGAGGATACCTGGCACTATACTTACTGTGAAGCATGGTGGTGGCAGCATCATGTTGTGGGAATGTTTTTCAGCGGCAGGAACTGAGAGACTAGTCAGGATTGAGGGAAAGATGAACGTAGCAAAATACAGAGAGATCCTTGATGATAACCTGCTCCACTTTGCTCAGGATCTCAGAATGGGGCAAAGGTTCCCCTTAAAACAGGAATACAACCCTAAGCACACAGCCAAGACAATGCAGTACTGGCTTTGGGACAAGTCTCTGAATGTCCTTGAGTGGCCGAGCCAGAGTCCGGGCTGAAAATACAGTTGAAGTCAGAAGTTTACATACACCTTAGCCAAATACATTTAAACTCTGTTTTTCACAATTCCTGACGTTTAATCCTAGTAAAAATTCCCTGTCTTAGGTCAGTTAGGATCACCACTTTATTTTAAGAATGTGAAATGTCAGAATAATAGTAGAGAGAATTATTTATTTCAGCTTTTATTTCTTTCATCACATTCCCAGTGGGTAGGAAGTTTACATACACTCAATTAGTATTTGGTAGCATTGCCTTAAAATTGTTTTATTTTGGGTCAAACATTTCGGGTAGCCTTCCACAAGCTTCCCACAATAGGTTGGGTGAATTTTAGCCCATCGCTCCTGACAGAGCTGGTGTAAGTGAGTCAGGTTTGAAGGCCTCCTTGCTCGCACACGCTTTTTCAGTTCTGCCCACACATTTTCTATAGGATTGAGTTCAGGGCTTTGTGATGGCCACTCCAAAACCTTGACTTTGTTGACCTTAAGCCATTTTGCCATACTTTGGAAGTATGCTTGGGGTCGTTGTCCATTTGGAAGACCCATTTGCGACCAAGCTTTAACTTCCTGACTGATGTCTTGAGATGTTGCTTCAATACATCCACATAATTGTCCTTCCTCATGATGCCATCTATTTTGTGAAAGGCACCAGTCCCTCCTGCAGCAAAGCACCCTCACAACATGATGCTGCCACCCCCATGCTTCACGGTTGGGATGGTGTTCTTTGGCTTGCAAGCATCCCCCTTTTTCCTCCAAACATTACGATGGTCATTATGGCCAAACATTTCTATTTTTGTTTCATCAGACCAGAGGACATTTCTCCAAAAAGTACGATCTTCGTCCCCATGTGCAGTTGCAAACTGTAGTCTGGCATTTTTATCCTCTCTGGGATTGCTGGGGCACTAGCGCCCCAATCCCGACACTACCAGGTGAAATGCAAGGCGCCAGATTCAAAATCCAAAAGTTGAATTATTAAACATCCACCAATTTACAAGTGTTCCATACTCATCAAAAGCTCTGTTTCTTGGCAATATCACAGCGTTGTCAGATTTCAAAAAGGCTTTACGGGGAAAGCAGCACATTTGATTGTTTGAGGGTTGCACCTCACATATTTTTCCCATAGCCATGAATCCATTAGCCATCATGGCACACACATAACACATTTCACAGCGAAAACAAATCAATTACCTGTTGAAGAACTTCTGCTGAGGTCATCCTAAGTGTCCAACGAAGACAATCCATGGTTCTTTTGTTAGAAAAAGGAATGTATTTTATCCATAAATCTCCATTTGGTTGTGGCGTTATAATCAGAAAGCGACAGCCTCCACTCCTCCATTGAAACGTGACGAGAACTCGTTCATCTTATACCTATAAACTTGTCCAAGAACAATCAAATATAGTTTTAAATGTATCTTTTACGTATATTTACTATTATAAATCAACCGGAATATAAACTGATCGATGAAGACGGTCGGGAGCGCGCGCTGGGTACTGTTGACATAAAAAGTACACTTCCTGGTTTGCTCTTATTCTCTGGTATAAAGCATCCAAAATGAAAATTTATACTGTCTCGAGACTGTTGACATCTAAAGGAAGTGATGGGTACTGCATTCATATGCCCTTATATGGTCATTTTCATGAGGGAGGGGTTCCAAATGAGCAATGTGTCAAAATCACTTTTTCCAGGACAGAAATTCCTCGGGGTTTTGCCTGCCATATGTGTTCTGTTTTACTCACAGACAAATGGTTAACACTTTTGGAAAAGGCTCTCCAAAACGGTCACCTCATGAGCCGATCCCTAAGAAGTTATCCTCTTAGGGATAAACGGCGCGCTAGCGGGCCGCTCCCGACACTACCCGGTGAAATGTAAGGCGCCAAATTCAAAATCCAAAAGTTGAATTATTAAACATTCATCAATATACTACAAGTGTTGCATAGTCATCAAAAGCTCTGATTCTTGGCAATATCACAGCGTTGTCAGATTTCAAAAAGGCTTTACGGCGAAAGCACAACATTTGATTGTTTGAGGATAGCACCTCATATATTTTCCACATTAGCATGAATTCATATCCAGCGAGGGTCACACAAAACCCATATAAGAGCTAAAAAAATCACTTTCGAAGAACTTCTGCTGAGGGCATCCTAAGTGTCCAACGAAGACATCCAATGTTTCTTTTGTTAGAAAAAGTCATTTATTATATCCATAAATCTCCGTTTGGTTGGCTCGTTATGTTCAGAGAATCCACCGTCGAGTCACCCGTTGTACAGTGAAGAGAACGCGTTCAAATATACCTATCAACTTTTCCCAAACAAATCAAACATTGTTTATAATGCATCCTTAGGTATCCTTTTATGAATATTAGCGATAATACTTCACTCGGATAATATCATAAACGATATAAAAGGAAAATAAAGTGGGGCGTGCTCACAATCTCGTGCCCGGGAAACGTTGTTGACATATGTGGTCCCTTGACTATTTCCTCTTCCTATCAGTTCTGCTCAGTGCTAAAGCCTCCAAACACTGTATAAAGACTGTTGACATCTAGTGGAAGACATATGTACTGCAACCTAGGAGCTATTATACATTAATTTCAATAGCAAGTCTATGGAAAAGAGGAAATGTCACAAAACAAATATTTCTGGACAGAAATTACTCGGGTTTTCGCCTGCTATATCAGTTCTGTTATACTCACAGACATTATTTTAACGGTTTTAGAAACTTCAGCGTGTTAGTATAGTACTAGTTATGTACTAGTTATGTACATATCCTAGTTTCTGGGCCTGATTGGCAGGTATTTTACTTTGGGCATGCCAGACTCTCCAAAATCGACACCTCGGCTGCCGCTCCCTAAATAGTTAACTCAATGTTCAAGATAAAACTAGTGCAGTACTGGTAGGACAGATGATAGGGACACTATGATACAATATTTAGCATGTTGCAACTGTGAAATAAGGTTTTAAACCGTTTTACATGAACACAGTCTAACATTCGGTTTGTCTGACATTCAAAAGCAAAAACTTGTACAGCGCTGTTAAGCGAGATGATGAGATTCAATTTGACACAGTATAGCTGTTTTTCAGCTGTGAACTACATTTGTAAACAGTTTTCCATGAACAGTTTCTAAATCATGTTTTAAGGCTGATTCCACACTCCAACTATTACAACATTGGAATGATCGATAACAGGAGTCACCGTATGGTATTTTGAACACTTTTCCACAAACATGATCTAAATCATGTTTATCTCAATTTTCAAGCGAAAACTAGTGCAGTACTGGTAGGACAGGTGATAGGGACACTATGATAAAATATTTAGCATGTTACAACTGTGAAATAGGGTTTTAACAAGATATTTGTGGAGTGGTTGAAAAACAGGTTTTAATGACTCCAACCTATGTGTATGTAAACCTCCGACTTAACTGTAGCTGTGCAGCAACGCTCCCCATCCCACCTGAAGAATGGGAGAAACTCCCCAAATACAGGTGTCCCAAGCTTGTAGCGTCATACCCAAGAAGACTCGAGGCTGTAATCGCTGCCAAAGGCGCTTCAACAAAAAAAATCTAAAAAACAGTTTTTGCTTTGTCATTATGGGGTATTGTGAGCAAATTTAGACGAGGAGAAAAAAAAAACTATTCAAGCCATTTTAGAGTAAGGCTGTAGCATAACAAAATGTGGAAAAGTCAAGTGGTCTGAATACTTTCCGAATGCACTGTATAGTAACAATCTAGACTGTAATAACCTACTGTAATACTCCTTGGGCTTGTCATCGTCTTTCATTCTACCATTTTACTTTCATGCCAGCTCACTACCTCGTCTCGTTATCAGCAACCTACTCTGCCTTCAGACATGAATAAAAACCCAGAGGTGCAGGCGCTTCTTGATTTGCTAAATTATTCACAAAAAAATATCATATCAAATGCATAAAGTACCTTGGTATACCTTTGTGCTTCACATGCATGGGGAAATGGTTCAAACAGGATATCCTGCCTGCTGCCATGGTTACAGACACGATTCTGAGTTCCAATTCAGACATCCCTGAACCCCAACATTCCAAATAACTAAATTAATTAGTTGGAATCCCACATGAGAAAATCTAGTCTTACCTTCGCTCTCTAACAATGTCTAACAATCCAAGTTAACCAGTCAACAAGAATAGTCCTGCAGTATATCCACTCTAACGCCGTGGTACAGATCAACCCTAGCCCTTAACTCCCAACAATGAAAACCAAGAAATGAGCTATATGCCAGCATGCTTCCACAATGATAAATGAGTTTGTATTGTCTGCCAGCCCGGCTTCCTGCTAGCCCAGGTCAGTCCTTATTAAATTACCACTTGTCAATGTCTTAAATACTGATTGATGAATGAGCATGCCAAATGAAGGACTCAAACAGTTTTGTGTTCCCGTATTTCAGATCCTTTCAGATTGATATTGACATCGAATTGAACTAAGGTGTAAAACTTCCTCCGACAGAAAGCAAGTTTTATATTTTGAAATTGTGGTCCTGTGACATAACATTGAAAAAATAGGTATTTGTCTGACTGTAAGGATAACAACACATTTTGGTCCCAAATTGTAACGCTGACATTTATGTAAGTAAGCATTTCACAGTAAGGTTGTATTCGGCGCATGTGACAAATACAATTGGTTTTGATTTGATTTGATGTGTATTTTTTGTAACGGAGGGGGACAAATTAAAGAATACTTCAAAGAAAGGAGCCTTTAAAGTCATCTCACATTTTTGCCTTTGGTCTCTCCAAGCATGTTTTTTTTCAAAGACTGGACAAACTAGAGCAGTTTGAAAAAGACCAGAGGCATGTTGAATGATTGTCAGCCATGCAAATAATCACTTACTTACACTCTATGAGTTTGCTTTGGATAAGGCAAATTACCATTTGAAAATGAGCTGAAAAACACTATGGGCAACAAGCTTGCATCATGAATTTCAGCTATTTCACCACAGCTACATAAATAACCATACACAAACGCTTACAAACGTACACAAACACACTTCCATCTACAACATATCTCAGAAGTCTGTTATACAAAGATATTACTGTACATGTGAAGATGACCTGCCCAAGCATTGCCTTGCATATAAGGTCAGTGATGATCAGTTTCTGTCTGAAGAGTTAAACATTGACACTGCATACCGTGAAAACAAAGTCTCCCTCAACATTTTTTTATGACACTTCTTATCTCTATCAAAATCCAAAATCAGTCAGTTTAGGTGCTTAATTGGTGGTACTACAATACATGGGAAAATAGTTATTCATGACACAGCTACTGAGTTGAACTCATCCTACTCTTCAGTTTCAGCCTCAACCATTCCTCCTCGGGGAGGATGCTTCAACAATGTACTGCTGGTTGTTGCTTAGAACAATGTTTAGATATGTATACTGTTTACATAATGCTTGAAGTTTTCCTCTGTGGCCAAAGTCTGGGCTATATGGAACACTTACTATTAAAAAAAACAGAAAAACAAGAAGTTGCTGAGCTAGGACGAATGTAGCTACAATGCTGTTATTTCTCACAGTTAAGTCTGTCCAGACCTGACCTAAAAGGCATTATTTGCATTACAGTTGGATAAATAAGCTGACTCATCTTAATAAACACTTATGACACTTAATATCACCGTATGCCTGTCGGTGAACTGTCATGGCTGTCCTCCTGTTCTTCCGGGGCTTTGTTTTGGCTTGACTTGGTGGATTAGAAACAACTTCGCTGCTTTTTAATTCGTGTGGTTATCCCTCGAAGTAAAATGACTGTCGTTAGGATGAAACAACCCAACCAAACAACATTCTGACATCGGGAAATTTGATTGTAAAGCAAAGGGCTTGACACTGCATGTATGTATGAGCCATAGAGTTAGTTAGATGACTCATCATATACAGTGGCAATAAAAAGTATGTGAACCCTTGGAATTATCTGGATTTCTGCATAAATTGGTCATACAATTAGATCTGATCTACATCTAAGTCACAACAACAGACAAACACAGTCTGCTTAAACTAATTACACACAAATTAATCTATTTTTCTTTTCTCTGTTGAATACATCATTTAAACATTCACAGTGTAGGTTTGGGAAAGTATGTGAACTCCTAGGCTAATGACTTCTCCAAAATCTAATTGGAGTCAGGAGTCAGCTAACCTGGAGTACAATCACTGAGACGAGATTGGAGATGTTGGTTAGAGCTGCCCTGCCCTATAAAAAACACTCACAAAATGTGAGTTTGCTATTCACAAGAAGCATTGCCTGATGTGAACCATGTCTCTAACAAAAGAGATCTCAGAAGAACCAAGATTAAGAATTGTTGACTTGCATAAAGCTGGAAAGGGTTACAAAAGTATCTCTAAAAGCCTTGATATTCATCAGTTCAGCAGTGTTGCTACTCTCCCTAGGAGTGGCCGTCCTGCAAAGATGAATGCAAGAGCACAGTACAGAATGCTCAATGAGGTTAAGAAGAATCTTAGAGTGTCAGCTAAAGACTTAAAGAAATCTCTGAAACATGCTAACATCTCTGTTGACGAGTCTACTATACGTAAAACACTAAACAAGAATGGTGTTCATGGGAGGACACCACGGAAGAAGCCACTGCTGTCCAAAAAAAAACATTGCTGCACGTTTGAAGTTCGCAAAAGAGCATCTGGATGTTCCACAGCGCTACTGGCAAAATATTCTGTGGACAGATTAATCTAAAGTTGAGTTGTTTGGAAGGAACACACAACACTACTGTATTTGTGGAGAAAAAAAAGGCACAAAACACCAACAACAAAACCTCATCCCAACTGTAAAGTATGGTGGAGGGAGCATCATGCTTTGGAGCTGCTTTACTGCCTCAGGGCCTGGACAGCTTGCTATCATCAACGGAATAATTAATTCCCTATTTTGCAAGAGAATGTAAGGATATCTGTCCACCAACAGAAGTTGGGTGATGCAACAGGACAACGACCCAAAACACAGAAGTAAATCAACAACAGAATGGCTTCAACAGAAGAAAATACACCTTCTGGAGTGGGCCAGTCAGAGTCCTGACCTCAACCCGATTGAGATGCTGTGGCATGACCCCAAGAGAGCGATTCACACCAGGAATCTTGCTGAACTGAAACAGTTTTGTAAAGAGGAATGGTCCAAAATTCCTCCTGACTGGAAAACTTTTGGTTGAGGTTATTGCTGCTAACGTTAGGGTCAACCTGTTATTAAAACCAAGGTTTCACATACTTTTTCCACCTTACACTGTGAATGTTTACACAGTGTGTTAAATAAAGACATGAAAACTTATAATTGTGTGTGTGTGTTATTAGTTTAAGCAGACTGTGTTTGTCTATTGTTGTGACTTAGATGAAGATCAGATCAAATTTTATGACCAATTTATGCAGAAGTCCAGGTAATTCCAAAGGGTTCACATACTTTTTCTTGCCACTGTAACATGTTTGGGTCCTCTAACTAACTCTATGGTATGAGCCATTCCAACTCTGTAGGCCTGTGGTCTAAGTCTGGAATGAGCACTGTGATGGTGGTGGGTGGAGGGACTCATTCGGTGTTGACTCCAAGTTAGAACCGCACATCTGCCACGAAGTTGGAGTGAAAAGGGGAGAAATGAACAACATACATGATCAGAAAACATTGTCCATGCAATGGGTACATGACGTGTTTTAGGAAACAGAATCAGTCTTTCCAAAGCATAATAAAAGTGTGAGATTAGAAAAGGAGCACTACTAAAACAACACAACACTGCATGATTAACTTGGAATTAATTCAACTGCAGAAATATGTATCGTGGAACATTACGTTAACATTCAGGCCATTCCAGGTTTTTTCATAGCAGAGTCTAAAAGAGGTTTTCCTCCTCCCTCATCTTCTTTGTTAGTCCTGTCTCCAGCTTCTAGACAGGTGTGACGGCCTATGAGCCTGAATTGGATTGCACTGTGTCCGTGTGAATAGCAAGGTGGTAGAAAAAAAGAGTATTGCTCAAAGCCCATTTCCCATCTGTCCTGATGATCCGTTTACTTGCTGAGTCTCTGGGATGAATTCAGATCTCCTGAGCACAAAATGAAGAGTTTCCCAGCTTCCAGATTCAGAGGTAAGCAAAGTTTAAGCTACAGTACCAAACTAATGCCAGTTTGATTAAATGGTTGAGGACACAAACAGCAGGGGTGGGTTTCTGATCCTTGCAACAGTGCAACTATAGTTCTCTGGTTTACACTGGGATCTGTCATTATACTCCCATGACACCATGAAGAGCATCTTTGAGAGAAACACCCAACACTGTCTGCAATAAATTATTAAGACTGTAAATACTACATTTCATAACAAACAAATATTTTAATTACAGTAGGGTAATTATAGTGTGTGTAGACTTTTTTGGCTATGGTTAAGCATAACTTTATGTCTTTGTCACAGATCCATTCCACAGTTTGTTTTCTGAAATGTAACACAGACTGTAAATAACGTTTGTTTACCACTACTAAATTAAAGCTTATTTGTTTGAGATTATGAACACAAATCATAGCGATGGCAATTCAAGTCCAATAAGGCCTATCTTAACCATTGATTTAACAGTTCACTTAAAGAGTCCAAAAGTGCTGCCATACAGTATTTAACAGGGTTAAATAAACAAACAAAGATGGGTTGACTGTATAATTTAGAAGAATAACAATTCTGTCCAATGGAAAAATAACAATATTTCTTGCGACATTCGTCTTCTTGCATATTAATTCTTATCAGTGCCATGAATAATCCTGCTCTTTCTGAAGAATAGAGACAGACAGCCCCACTTTGAGCTGTCATAATTAACTGTCTTCACTCAACAATGGGCTTGTATCTCTCAAAGAGGATGCTTATTAACGCATAGACATTATGTGAGATTGAAGTGCATGGATCTCTTAGGGACCACGGAAGCAAGTGTAAAGTGTTTTAGCCTATTGTTTATGTTTTGCATTGTTGTATGGTACCGTGGTGCCAGGCAACCAACCTATAGGCCGTTTAATTTCTGCTGGGCTAAGCACAGAGATAAGACAAGGCCTGTGCCCCCCTGGTCTAAATCTGTCTGGCATGGCATGGCTCTCCCTCCCTCCCGTTCGTTACCCATGGGGCACGCACACACCTCATTAACAACAGAGTGACCCTTGGCTATGCATGTCCGAGATTCACCGTCCTAGTACATAACAAGCACATTGCTGTGATGTTAGGATGAGGCCCACCTCATGGTTAGGTTCTTTTCTCCTAACATTCGAATAACAATGTAAAACTGGGACTAGCTTTATGACCCTGGAGAAACATTTTTAAAAATCACACAAAAAGGGGTCCAAATGGAATAGGTAATGGGGATAAAGTAATACTAGCTGTATTTTGTCTCATTATACGCTATTAGGAGCAACTTACACATAAATGGTTATATGTTGAACACATATCAATTAACCAATGCTTAATCCTGACTTTTAACTGAATAGGCTGATCCACGGTGTGTACATCAAGGTTGATTACACACCTATGTAGAAAATGAGATGTAGGGTGACATCGACCTAGATTTGTTAGCATTGAATACCCATATCCTTGCTCTTTTTCTTCTTTTATTTAGCTTTCCCTTTTCTCTCTCTCTCTCTCTGCCACGCAGGGCTAGGTCAGGTCAGAGGCAATGTGGTTCAGGCAGGTTGAGGCCGACAGGCAGGTTGAGGCCGACAGGCCTGGTGAGAAACAACCTGGAACAAAAGACAAAGTGTTAAAGTTCTGTCACTTGCTCCAAACATTCACCTTCACCCCTCAAGGCCTCGGCTCCCTCTGCAACACAAAAAAATATCCCCTGTGGGGACGCTTCAATGGAGGCCTCTGAACGACGAATCACCGAGGTCTCGCCTGTGAAAAGTTTTGATCTCGTCAAGGGAAGTCCCAGTGGGACCTCATTGGTGAGCTCTAATGCAGGGAGAAAAGGGTGGAAAAGGGTGGAACGCACCTCGGTTTTCCTATGACAAAGTCTAAAGGGACAAAGAGTCTCAAAGGAATGATAACCTTCACAATCGGTTTCAAGGGTTCCATGGTGACCAAACATTTTAACTGACTCTGTGGAAAGACATCAGCACACAGACGATTTAGGAATAGGAATACATATGCATGATTAGATTCATTGGGCTAAATATTCTCAGTGCTGAGAGGCTGAAGGATATTTACAGTTTCAAATATTTTCAAAATATAATCAAAACAATATGCTATGAAATTAGATGAAAGAGTATTATTTTCATAGAGCCTCTCATATACTGATGAGAGAAGGCAATCCTATGTATTGAGTTTTGCAGATAAGACTTGGAGAAACATTGGCACAGGCCTGCTACTCATGTCAATTCATTTAGAAAGCGACATGGGAGACCAGGGGTTTGGTCTTGAGAAGAAGAAGTAAAAAGAGTTTGTTGTTTCACCGCCTTTGACTAAGGTCATACCAAATTAACAGTCTTTCTACTGCATAAAAATAGCACACCATTAATTTTTTCCTCCTAAATCTTAAAGGTTGACCTGATTTTTAATGTTAAACTATGTGAAGAAATTAAAGAGGAGAGGGAGAAAAAAAAAAACATTCCGAAAGGCAGCCTGCCTGAACTAATTTTAGCAGTGTCGTCTGCACAGGTTCATATGGGATCTACAAACCCTGAAATACTTTGGGTTTTGGCATGGAAACAATTAACACAAATCAAAGGACCAAAAAAACAACTAGAGTGTTTCTCAATTCTTTGAATTAAAATGTAAAAAAAAAAGGGCATTTTTTTCATTATGTTTGCAGAGATTTGGCAACTTTGTGGTCAACCAATACCGCAATCCTTAGAATTGTAATCAATTTTCAGGTGATAAAGCCATAGCTAACAGTAGGGGGGGGGAAATAGTTTAATTGTCACCACATTTGTTAGCTAACAGTCTTAGCTCTGCCTCAGCACTATGGTCAGTATTCAGTATTTAAATAGATAATAATTATTTCCAGTTGAAGGTCTTAAGATTTGTCAACTCTTGTGCAACACAATGATAAAGCACGGCTTCTTTCATAACCTAATCATTACAAGTACATTAGATGAGCATAACAGGCTAAAGGTTACAACTTTATTATCATGTGTACCCACTAGTAAAGACGTCTGGCATTAGCCAAAGACAGATTATGTCTTCAAATCAAGCCAGAACTGATGATCGAGTCCCCTTAAACACAGTCAATTATGGAATTTTCATTAGGGTTCTTTTGTGCTGTGTATTTGTTATTGTTAGCTTGATAACATGGAACACTGACTTTGGATTGACAAGGATTTACAGTGGTGGATTGTTTATAGAGTAAAAGCCCATCCCATTCCAAAAGACCATGAATACCAATTGGAAAGAGTCTACTGAAAAGAATTACTGCAGTTAAATGGTGATTTTCTCTAAAACAAGGGAGAAAAGCGAGATATGTTTAGTGTACAGCAGAAGAATGATGGGCACCACTCACATAATAATATGCTAATCAGCCTCTGAAATACTTATGAACTTTTGAATCACAAAGGATGACGACTTGAAAGCCCCAATATTATTATGATAATTGAGTGTTTTCATGTTTCAGTAATACTTATTTAAAAAAGGAAAAAATTAGAGAATTACGTAAGTAATTAGAATTGTCTGTCTAATATTGTTGACATTATAGAATACACGGTATGTAGGCTAATGTAGGCCATCTCCATGTGATTCTAAGGTCACCACATCTGGAGCTACCTCATAAGGAAAATGTCTCCAAGGTTATTTTGCATAGGCTACTGTACTTACACTGGAAAGGAAAAGGTGGAGCGAGAGAATTGACTGGCTATCCTTCCGCTAGAGAAGTAGGATTATGCAGAGGAAGTCCTGAGGTATGTGGAATGAAAGTCAAAGGGGAAGTCCACCACATTATGCTAAAACCAGACCCAACAATACCGGCTTTACTTTTAGCAATACGAACAAGTAAACTTCCCAAAAGCAATATCATACACAATGATATCAAAATAAAAAATAAAAAATCGAATCTCTGCAGTCTACTATTCTTTCGCACATGAACTACTATAATCAGACAAGATGCCTGTCCCAAACTCTGTTTCCCTGATAGCCGATCAAAGTATAATTTATTGCTCTTCAGCTTTAACATAGTATGTCGCTTTTCCACCATTGACCAGCCAATATATTATGGCAATTAAAGAACAAAGGAAAGGGTTACCCCCCTCCAAAAAACTCAACAGTATGATGAATGCTATTAATAAAATGCACATCTAGTCACTTCCAACGTGAAAGGCGAACCTATGAGTTTTTGAAGCTCCTCGGTCTCCTTAACTTAACCCAGTCCACGCTCATCTGTAGCTCTGCAAGGCCTTTAATGTGGTGAGCCCACGAGCCATTTCTACTGCCACACAATCACGTCACTGTACATCTTCAGAATGGGGATTATTTGCACTTCCTGGTCCATTTGAGCTTCAATCAAAAAGCCCAGGACCCACGTACAAAAGAAAAAGTAAAGTAGTCCGTAGACTCAAACCAGATGAAACGTCTCTATTTTTACCTTTCCCTGCCAAGAATAGTCTGAGACATCCTGTATGGTTAAGGTTTAGACCCAGTGACTTAAGAACTCAATTGACTGAGGTTTGCTGAAGGAACAATGACTTTTGGTGAAGGAACGATTTTCCTATCCAAGTATTTTTGTACTCCATCTAATGTATTTTGATCTTGATCTTTGGCCTTGCTAAAAAATTATCCTAGAAGTTTACTTAAATGTGGCTCTGAAGATAATTTTTGAAGATATAGAATAGCAGGTGCAAGAGGAAAACCCTTATCACACACCCTCATCTGAGATGTAGGACTTTTCAGAATGTTTTGTTGACAGGTGTGAAATAACTTAATTAGATACTGGGTATTTCAGAGTTCTGTTCTCCGCTGAACGCTGCAAATTCCGTAGTGATTTGCTGCTCATTAAGGAGTGTCCCCCTCGGGCAACAATTCTACACCTGTGACCATTCAAAAATGGCTCGCACAAACTATGTACAATCAGTAACTACCGTACTCTAAATAGGAAACAGATAACAAATATAACTAGAGATACCTATCAGCTTCTATGGTTATAATCAGATTAAAACATAAAGAGGTTGAACAAAATTTGTTTTACGCTGAGACAAGAAAGAGAATCCAAATTAGATTGTTATTGCAAAATGTATAGGACTTGCTTTGTCATTGTACTATGGGTTTCTATGGGAGTACAATTCAAATCAAATCAAATAATCTATTTCCTAACTACTCTCAGATCCATACGCATTCAGAACCGGAAATTGAGATGAATTCATTGTATTTAATTCTAACCTTTTTTATAAATCAAGAGCTCTGCTGGGTTATTTCTAATTTAAAACTGGAGCTATACCAGCCATTAACGCTCCCCGATCCTTATTAAAGACATTTCAGGGCATGCCATAGCCACAAGGCATGGTTTAAATATATATAGTTTAGTGTCATTTCGAAAGGAATGTTTTAAAGAGAACTATTGTTACTCTAATTCCGTCCTTGTGTTTTAGAAATGAAGACTTCGTTTTAACTGGATCCGTTTACAAAGACAATGTATTTGAATGTGATCCTTTTGGAGAATGCATTGATATTACACAATTAAAGTAAATTCTTAAATTGTATCAAATTGGTACTGCTTCTAGTGATTGCTAGTCGACATTCTGTGTAACAGTCCATACGGTAAAGGAACAGTGTAAATGTTTTGTTGTGTGTTGTGTGTTTAGAACTGTGCTTATTTGAGGCCATAGGATGTGACAGTAGCCTGGGAATGTAAGCCAGCTGGAGAACCAACCATCCAGCCATCCAACCATCCAGCCTTACTGTTTCCTGAGCTAGCCAGACAACATGTGGTTACCAAAAAGAATCACATCAAAACACACAACAAATCAAACTAAACCAAAGACAAACAAAACAACTAATTTGCACACAAAGGAAAACTGAATTAAATATGGCCTTCCTCTGAAATGACTCTTGTAAACAAGGAGCTGTGCTAAGATGAAACAGCTGGATATGCACTCTATAAGCAACGGTAATCATCACTCACTGTTTCCTCAGCAGCCAGCCGGTATTCCTCTCTCCCTCTACCAAAACAGACCAAACAAGGACGGAACTCAAGTTCAGTTGGTAGGCAAAATTAAGTCAATTAAAGGTCATTTATCCCTCTATTTCACCTTACAGTACATAACATAAAATTAAATTGATAATGAGACACTATGACATCTATTAGTTACTATGGAAATTACTGTTTTGTAGGCCATGGCTCTATTTCTGTAGCTAATCTCTGGTTATTCCAATGTGCCAGGTGTTCACTGGAAAAAAAACGATGAGTTTGGCCATCCTTTAATTAATGTTGTCCCAGTAAAGAAGACTGTTCCCTACCAGTCAAGTTAGGAGCTCATACCTTCATACACTGTGCCTCCACCATTGGCAATTATGACTTGTCGTGATCAACAACAAGAGACGCTGCTCAAACTTTTCATTTCAAAATATTGTGCTCTAACTCCAAACTTGGAATAGAAACCAGAATAGTAACCCACAAAACAGTTGTCATGCCCCTAAAGTGAGACAAAAATAAGAGTTGATCTCCTTTCACTATGTTCAAAGTCTTCTTAATGTCTTGCTTGAATGACTGGAAATATCTACAAAAATTTGAAACCATTCAAAATGGAATAATATTTAGAAAAAGATTATCATATGCAAAGTGTTCTAATGTCTTTATATTCATGTTATAGAATTTAAACTACTTCATCTTCTCTTCAATTCCCTGGGGAACGTTCTCACCAAGTTTTTCAGTCCCACATTTTTTGGGTGACTTTAATTCATCTTGGCACATATTTCTTAGACTACAGTGAGGCTCAGGGGAAAACATAAATGTGGTCTCACTTGTTAGTGGAGGTTTTGTGCTAAAAAAGATCAGACAATGGCTGAGGGAAAGGCCCGCCGTACGTCTTGCGAGGTATTGACACAGGAGCTATTGCAGAACAAAGTAGATCCGTGAGAAAGGAGAGAGAGAGAAAGAAAAGATTATCTTAATTATTATTCAGAAGCCGCTTAGAGCAGCACCTGTGCATGAATAATATCATTTATAGGCACATTGAGATGTGCATAATTCCCCTTAAATCATACACATTAACAGTATAACAAGGGATGAACAAGTCTGGCTCTCTCGCAGGCTCAACTCGGAGCGAGGGGTAGTCATTGTCAGCCCCTCACCTCCTCAATAAGAATGTAGTTCTTTATTCAAAGGTTCAGGCTTTCTTTTCATTCCAACATTTGACTACTCAATGTAGTCCGGTGGAGAGGTCTTATTAGGCTACATATGCCCAATTTCATATCTTGTTTTGGAGTTTCAGTTTTTCAGCACATGAAATAACTATGAGTGTGTTCAAGATTGCATGGCTTCAACCTGAATTAACTTCGAGGTTACAGTGAGTTCTACACATGCCATTGTCTAGGTGTGAGAACCATTTCATTTGATAAACAGTATAAGTGAATGACTCAGATATTCTCGTGTCACAAATAATCTGTTTCATTTATCACACTTCATCGAACCATACAGGATCACTTGGTGAATTACAGTAAGCTTAGGTATACAAACCTTTAGGTGAAAAAAAGTAATACTCATGCTGTACGAGACCTTGATAAATGCCAAATAAAGCACGGAACAAGATTACCAGAATAACCTTTCCTACAAACTGTATAACATGTCTGTCTTCACAATAATGTATACGAAATTCCGTGGCACAAGAAGACCTTGGGACAGCATTTATCGTACAGATATTCAGTAAGGGTTAGGATGCACACAGAATTTGCAGGCCTGTTTAACGCAAAGCTCATGGGGACATAGGGAGCAGGACAGACTGGGTAAGGCATGCATCGAGAGATATAGGAAGGAAGGAGAGATTAGAGAGTTTAATATTCACATGTACAGGGTTGCAGATATAATTACAGGGTACAGTGAAATGATTGTGCTCCCAGCTCCAACAATGCAGGACAAAGTGAAATAAAACAATACAAATATATAATAATAACAATTGAAATAATGATATATATATATATACAGTACAGCAACAAATGAAAGTAGAGTAGATCAGCACACTGAAATGTCAAGTATTCACCCACTGCAGACCACAACCCGCGCTGTCAAAAGTTCAGTGTAATAAGGGAAGCCTTTGTGTGGTACTAAAATCCAACAGGCCTCCGTTTGAGTGGAATACTCCAGGCTGAACAATGCCAACAGAGATATGGCATTTGCATCCATACATCATTAGCCTGCTGACTGTCCACTACAGTGGGATCCATGCAGTGTGTGTGTGTGTGTGTGTGTGTGTGTGTGTGTGTGTGTGTGTGTGTGTGTGTGTGTGTGTGTGTGTGTGTGTGTGTGCGTGCGTGCGTGCGTGCGTGCGTGCGTGTGCGTGCGTGCGTGCGTGTGTGTGTGTGTGTGTGTTTGTGCAAACCCTACATGTTAATGATGCTATTAATGTCATTTATGGGAAGTGAGAAGATCAAGTTTTTAACAAAGGATTAATCTCACGGTTGAACCGTAGCAACCCTCTACCCCTTTCAATGAATGGTGCTCTAAATAACTATGGGTTCTTATGACTGCTTATAGCAAGCGGTATAATTAAAGGAGCTACATGTATCATTTTTCATTGTAATTTCAGAAAATGTCCATAATACATCTGCAGTATATATTCTACAATGCAGACGTTCTATTTGACAAAGTCAGACAGACTTCTGTTGCACCCTTCCTATCTTACATCGGCATCACTAAGGAAATCCAGAGGAAATCAGTTCGTATGAATATTCTAATATTGTGACGTGCTGGTTTATAATGAAATATTTGAACTCTGCTTTATTTTTCTCCCAACTGTTTGATTTCTATAACATATTGCATCACTATAAATTATTCATGTCAATTAGCTTTTCATCTTCTAAGATACAAACTTATGTGATCCTTTTAACAGCTATGTATTTCATTGCGACACAGAGCTCTCCCTAGAAGGATGCTACTATCGCCTGAGGACATATCTCTTAAATAAAAGCATCAGATCTTTGCATACCTACGATTTGCATATTAAAGGAATGAGAGATGAATGTTAGAAGAATTGGGCATAGCAATCCAATCATTGCCTACCTCTGACTGGAATTCTAAATTCTTCTGGGTCTCCCTTCTGAGACATAACAGAAAGAAAATTAAGAGGATCTTTTCAAGTTCATTATTCTCAAGACGATTCGAGTGCTCAGCACACTTTTACTTGGAGCGATCAGACTCGGTTGGTTGTATGGTGCTCTCATTTTATTTCTGACAACTCAATTCCCAGAATTAATGGATAGCCTGTATTTTATCAACATCTTGAAGAAAGCCTGTTGTTCTAATGAACCTGAAGATGCTTTTGCCGTTTACCAGATACCCTTTTTGTACTGTTTATACACTGAGAGTACAAAACATTAAGAACTCTGCTCTTTCCATGACAGACTGACCAGGTGAACCCAGATGAATGTAGATGAAGGGGGTTAAAGAAGGCTTTTTAAACCTTGAGACAATTGAGACATGGATTGTGTATGTGTACCATTCAGAGGGTGAATGGGCAAGACAAAAGATTTAAGTGTCTTTGAATGGGGTATGGTGGTAGATGCCAGGCGCACCGGTTTGAGTGTGTCAAGAACTGCGAGACTGCTGGGTTTTTCACGCTCAACAGTTTCCCATGTGTATCAAGAATGGTCCACCACCCAAAGGACATCCAGCCAACTTGACACAACTGTGGAAAGCATTGGAGTCAACATGGGCCAGCATCCCTGTGGAATGCTTTCGACAACTTGTAGTCTGCATGCCCCGATGAATTGAAGCTGTTCTGAAGGCGACAGGGGGTGCAACTCAATATTAGGACTGTGTTCCTAATGTTTCATACACTCAGTGTATGTAGATAAACCATTTTGATATATCCAGATAAACTTTTGGGATATTAGCCTAGCTAGATATCCGGCATTTTTAGAAGAATAACTTTTGGACTAATAATACTTTTGACACCATGAAGGTAATACCTTTGACAAGATAGAAAATATAACCATTTATGAAGTACTATGATACCACCTATGACCAGAGTTACAGTATAGAATATAAATCTCATCCACTAATCATTGTAAGGTCATTATAATAGAAACTGCCCTTGCAATTACAACCTATGCAGATAGAAGGTCCAGCGAGATGGCATGAACCAAACGTATCGCCCTTATCAAGCTGGCACACCATTGACTCATGTGCCCTATGGGTATGCATGCCCTGTATATGGGCAGACAGGGAACGAGGTTGCCTGACCATGGCTCTAATGGGTCAACGCCGTCATGGGTGTCACGGGCATCACTGCCATACCATGTATCGTCACTTTGACCAGTCCTGAGTCTGACCCACTTGTCCGCCCGATCCACCCATACACACGGGGGAAGTGTGGCCTTCCACTACGTCATCCCCAATTGGGCCTGACACTATAGAGGTCAACAGTGATGCAGTCTCACCACAGGGCTAATTAGGATATGCCTTCATAGGATATCAGAGGAAGTAGATGAAGCATCCTCCCATTAAAGTCCCTCTCAGGGGAGACAGCAGATTGAAGCTCCACTGATCACTTAAAAAGGATAGAGGAGACACTCAACTCAACAAACTTCCTTCCTGTCCACTCACTGGCTAACTTCAGTTTGGGAAATGTCAGCAGTACAAGCAGTACCCCGGAGAGATAGTGTGTACATGATTGGATTCAACAGTTATATGTCGACATTGTAAGCATGACAAAATTGTACATCTAATCAAGCAACATTACTCATTGAAAGTATAGATGCCATGTTATTGTAAATCCACATAATGTGGATAGTTCACTAGCAAATATCTAAAACCAGCATTGTCTATCTATTCAGCTGTAGTCCCTCTCGTGGAAGTTATTATGTTTCAATTTAATGTGCATGTCTCAAAGACAGCAAAAACAGAAGTATGCGATGTTGTCTTAACTGTGTAAACGTATTCATTTGAAGGCATCGGTACACACAGAGGGCTGTGGAGCATCACCCGTCTATGGATGGATCCCTTTAAAAGTGTTCCCTGGAAGGTCGTGTCTCATATTACACACGGGACAGACATGGAGAGTTACAGTAAGACTGGCTTTGTTACACACAGAACAATATCAGCTACCACAGCGGTACAGCCTGGTCCCTGCAGATAGCTAGCGGCTGCCAAGGTGGGCCACACCACCCACTTCGCTCTGGTATCCCCCTCGGCACAGCACAACACAGCACAAACACAGCACAAACACAGCACAGAGGCACTTCCCAACATTCTTCTCATTCTACTCAACTCCAGTCTTAACAGACACAACAGACAACTTGTTTTTTAAATGGTTCAGTGCTGAATCGAGTCTCTGGCGTGAGAGGTCTCTGGGATCCACAAACCCTGGTTTTAATGAAGTTAAGACAACACCCACACAACCATCGCTAGCTTTTCCTGTGCAAATTTAGAGATGATTACAAGTGAGAAAAGCAGAGGGGGGTCTGGCTTTCTATCAAATAAATTCCTCTTCTTCTTGTCCACACATATTTCTAGGTGATTAGTAATGATGTATGCTCACAACCACAACTAGGTCTCATTTACTGTTGATACCAGATACACCCTTAAATCAGAACCTGCTTGATATTGACAACCAGTCAAGCTTATCTCTACATGAAGGAGACATACAGTATAATTTAGGAGAAAGATATACTGTAGATATTGCAGGTTAGTGATACAGGTGTCCACCTGACAAACCCTCCATGAATTAATAATCTAGTACTAGTAGCCTACTCAAAGGCTTTCTGCATGTCCTGGCAGACAAAATACAGAATGAATTCCTTTACATAAATACAGTTTAACCACATGAAATGACATGCAAATGAAGTATGCATAATATTATACCCAGTGAATAATTTGGTACTACAGCCTCAAAACCTTATTTTTAGAGTGAAAAAACACTTATACAATAGCATTTTTGTGGTTTTACGTAACAGCCTATGATTGAATAATACTTTCTCGGGGCTCTTTGATCTCATAAAGGGGAGGCGACTTTAAATGTTGTACAGATTAAGGTTCCAAAGCAAAAGAATGACTGAGGACCCTTTTCTTGCAGCATGAGTCAAGTATCATTACACTTCAAAAGTGCAGGCCTCACACTAAAGCTAATCATTAAATAATTATCTGAAAGGAAATATACCTAATTATAGGGAGCCAAATACATATTATGAATCTCTCTTGCTCACAGAGCTGAGTGCTAGGAAATACCTATTAGCCATGGGGGATTATTACTACGTTCATCAGCCTCCCCACTTTCTACATTATCAGCCAGGTTTGTTCCACTGACGTCCATGGAAGATGGCTGAAATGAATTGCTTTGAGTACAATATCTATATCTATATAAAGAGACACAGACTACCTTTACATGATAGGCAGTTCGGTTAATAAAGTTACTTTTCGGTCCGTCTCTATCAAAAAAGGTACATCAATCTCTTCAGCTATATCAACGCTAGTCCATAATTGGTCAGTGTTATAGGTCCCCAGCTACACTTTATCATACAGTCTCCTTCAAACAGAACAACGTGCTCTAAAGACTTGAAACATGTAGTTGTGTTAGATAGCCACTTCAACCTAACGAATTGATGATAATTATGTGATATTATTAATACTAGCATACATACATGTCCATGGAATGAAATTATACCCCCAAAAAGTGCTTTATCTCAACAATGTTTGTTATATTCTTTCCTTTTTCTTGATTTATTAAGCTATTTAATTACTGTTAAGAGCATTAAGGAGTGATTTTAAGTATAATGTGCAGTTCATGAACTGTTTAAAAAAATTACACTTAATATAATTAACTGCTGTCATTAGGCCTAATCCCAGTAGGATAGGAGTGAATGCTTGCTTTAAGAAATTACATATATGTAAAATTGCATTCATTTCAATCCAACAAAAAGGTTTGGGCTGCAAAGGTTTGGCTCCCTCAATGGCATAATTATCTATTTCCAGAGTGTGCTGTGTAAAAACAGTGTTAAGTCCATTAACTCAGGGTCTTATTCACCGTGCATAATCTTATACCTACCATGTACTAACCTCATGAATTAATTGCCAATGGCCTCTTCAGAGCCAGCGCTAAACATTGTACAGGGGTTAGAGAGGCCATACGAACATTTGAGCTTCAATCATTCTAGCTATTAACAATACCCTGTTTACTATAATTCAAGCTGCGTACAAATCATAGCTTGACATCAGAAAGGAGGGCAAGCAGACAATGAGTCTTGCGAGAGTTAAATGACTACATGAACCGTACTTTGAATTACATCGTCCTTTTAAAATAGAGATATTTTCCTGTCAAAAATAGTGGGGACCATGTTTAATTAAGTCAAGAGGACAGTGACATATTAGTGACATGAAAGTCTAGGCAGTCATCCACCATTCGCATGATGCCTTTCATAAAAAATGCATGTGCCCATCTTGAAAGGATCACTATAATTTGTGAAGGAGTATTGTGCACCATTGAAATGAATATCCCTGGTAAAGTTTTGTACAGAAAACCCTGAAGGTGATCGCTAGCTTACAGAAACCAGGCTATAGCCTAATCACCCTATATAGATAGAGGATCATGTGGTTAACCGTTTCATTGATAAGGTATAAGAAGTGTCACTTTGTTTTGGCCAATAGTTTAATCACCTCGGAATCGTCCCATCCTCCTATCCTATGGCATCGGAGATTATCATTGTCGTCGGCCATAACTGACCAGTCATTTAAATAGATATGATTACACCTACACCGGCATGCTGGGCCTAGCACGAATTAAAGTCCCCTAGAAATGTGTAATGAGTGATGTTCCCTGTACCCAGCTGAGGCCCTGCAGACACAGCCATGATCCAGCATTCTAATCACCCGTCAGCCGAAGCCGCTATTGCTTTGCATTAGAATCTGTGTTTGTGCATATCAAAGATTCCACAAACGCGTTGGCAAAACACATAATCACTTTCCCCTCAGAGAGAGAGAGAGAGAGAGAGAGAGAGGGGGGGGGTTTATAAAGGGGTGAAAGTATGGATGGATAAACAGTGCAGACTGATTTGCAAGAAAAGAAAAACAAACAAAAAGAAAGGAAGTGTTGTCTTGGTAGAGAAGCTCCCTGAAAACTGTCTCAATGTGTAACATTGATTCAACAACAGTGTGCCTTCTCTATGTAGGGCAATGGTTTGCTATGGTATGAGAGCGTATTGATGGACTGGGGGAGGAGGGGTCCGACTCACTATGTCACAAGTCCAACATAGTCTAAATAGCTTACTTACATACAGCGCCTGCTTTTTCCGCCATGCCAGCTTTCCATACCACGTCAACTATGCTGTCCGTGATACCCTACATTACTCATCTCACATGTATATACTGTACTCTATACCATCTACTGCATCTTGCCTATGCCGTTCGGCCGTCGCTCATCCATATATTTATATGTACATATCTTAATCATTCCTTTACACTTGTGTGTATAAGGTAGTCGTTGTGAAATTGTTCGATTACTTGTTAGATATTACTGCACGGTCGGAACTAGAAGCACAAGCATTCCGCTACACTCGCATTAACATCTGCTAACCATGTGTATGTGACCAATAAACTTTGATTTGATTTAGGGTGTGAACAAGTGCATCAAATAATACATGCAAAATAAGAAAAGTCTATGCAGGGGTCTTTGCGCCACACAACGCCCAACCCCCTCAGATTTCGGAGAGCATTGTTGTCTTTGTGCCCTTTACTGCTCGCCTGCCTCCTCCCTGCTCTGCACCTGCTGCATTCATCAGAGTAGGGAATGCAGGCAGGGCAGGCTTGGACCTCTAGTACTCCCTCAACTGAGAGAGTGATGGTATTCAGTCTGCTTGTCCCGATACCTTACCTTGGAAATCAATACATGAGATAATGTTGAAATACATCATAATTGTATGTTATTGGTAAATAGTGTATTGTGATCAATGCATACTAAACATTTACAGTTGAATATAGGTCGGTGTAGTTGTCTGTGTTACAGCCCTTTTGCTAAATCAAGTATTTTACATCATGGGGCCGAAATCCTTGTGTGTTAGCATCTTTGTCGCAGATGGTGTAGCCTTTCATGATATGCAACACATTTAAAAAGTGGAGAACTCCTTGGCTTGCCATCATTCGCAACAGTGCATTGGAGCACAAACTTCACGTGAGACTCTGCCCTTCAATAAGGATATCGTTCTGGTTGGATGATTTTCTTTTATTATTATTATCATCATCATTTTTTGTCTGTTTTTGTCCCACCACTGGCACACTGGTGCACCACCTGCTCTGGGTCTCTTTCTGCTTGGGCCAGACTGAACAGCTAACAGCTGGCTGCTCTTCTGACACTCTGATTGGCTAATCCCTACTGGTCACTTGTGCTTCTCCTGCCTGCCTGCCTGCCTGCCTGTGAACTTTCTCTCTCCCAGTGCCAGGTCTGGGCCTTCTTCACAGGGGCCGTCCTTCATACGCCCTGAGAACGATATGGGTAGCATATGGGGATATGTAAATAATTTAATGAGGTCAAAAGTCTGAACTCTCCTCTCTACCTCTCTTACCCTGGATATATCCTGGATCCTATATCAACCTCTTCTTATTTCTTTTGCTCTATGTTTACTAAATGTTTTGGAAATAAACTAAACGTTGTGGAAATAAGTTGCATATCCTTTACTTCAAAATGATTGACTGGGGCAACAAATAACAGTGCAAGTACAACTTCCCTCCTAATGTCATGATCTTCCTTATTGTGGCGCAGAAGGGTACTAGAATGTGAGAAATACATTCCACCTGGAGTGTTCTATCCTCCTTGGGGGTATCTTCTCCTTACCTCTGATCTCTGTGGAAGCTTTGCATTCTTAATGGTCCCGACAGTTAACAGTACATGGTTAAATTCAATGGCTAATAATTTAAGACCTCCCCTTTTATCTGTGAGATAGCACCGAATGATCAGATGGCATCAGGATCAATATGAAAATTGGAATATGCAAAGCATGCTCTGCGTTTGGCATTGCTCAACCTTTTCCCTTTCATCTTAGCCTTTTGATGTTTCTTTGAATCTGCATGTGCAGTGTGAGCGGTTAATAGCTATAAGTATATTCACACGAAAATACTTTTACAGTAGCTGGCATCCACCTTTCATTTAATGACTTCATTTATTTCTTTGCTTTTTTTCTCTCTTGGTAATGTGACTGTCATTAAATAATCGTTAAGTCTATTGAATGTTATAAAAGTATTGAAAATAATTATAAAAATAATGAATTATTGTGTGACTCAGTATGTGAAAAGTTTAAACTCCCAATTTTGGGGGAATGTGGGTCTTTTACTTTCAGACAACTCCTTTTCTGAGTGACAGGTGTAGGTATGTGGTTCTCGAGCACTGCTACAAAAGCATGAAAAAAACTTAAACATAAGGCATTTGTGTTCTGTAATTTGGCTACTTTTATTCGAGCATGGTCATTTCCAAGAGAAATTACAAATTAAAAATTCAATAATACTTTTACAAAGACATTTCAGGAAAGATTTTCTTCAGTCAGGGTATCATACATTGTATCTTAACAGTCCCTCTTAATTTTTTTAGCAAAAAAAAAAAAAAAGATGAAGAAAGTGGAATTTTTTAGTTAAAAATACAGTGTTTTCACAATATTGTATAAAAGTTCCCAAATTTGGAATTTCCAGTAATTGGAAAATAAAGGAAATAAAACAAATAATATAGTTGAAAATTTGCATTTCACAATTAATGTTTCAAAACACAATAAATGCTCTCTTTACGTAAAATTTGCCCCAATGATCAACGCCAAGTTCATTTTTACTAAAATATATCTATATATTGAAGAACTATAATACTGTACACTACAGTATGAAATAAATAAAATTAGGAAATATAAAATGGGCCACATAAATAAAATGTTATTCAACCTACAAACAAAATGAATGCAATTTTGTTGTTTCAAAAAATTGTTTGGTGTAATACTGACAAAAGTTAATGAAATAAACCTGAAAATTGCACAGACATATGTAAACTAAGGAGCTGCTGCCTAGTGTCCTAATACTGACATGGGTGCTTCAAAGAGCAAGGTGAGCTATCTCTTACTACCGAAGCTGGTGAAGAGGTAACGTGTCACCCTCCTTTCACACAATACAAGGATGGCACTTGCAGAAACACACAGATTAAAAGGTTTGCATATAAGGCTTTTTCTTATCAAAAACACCTTACAAAGGCTTTCTCCTTCATTGTTCACACGATCCTTCCATCTACTGTACTGTACTGCCAAACCGTTTTCCCTTCATTTCAAGGTCTCTTTAAGACTTCAGTATCTTAAAATCAAACATGTAATATCTGTTAAGTTCCTTCACAGAGAAATTCGGAGGCCTAAAACTGTGTGGCTAGCTGGCCTGACGACAGGGCAAAACTATAGACAACACATTAAGTGAAAGATAAGTAATACAACTGATGGACTGTAGTGTGGACACTACTGCTTTTTTCAACACTGTATAAATATATACATAGGCAATACTTTTTTATTATTTTTGTAGTGATTATAGAAGCGAAGTGCAATTTGTACAAGTCACTAGTTTGTGCTATAAAGACTATGGAACACAGAGTTTTTAGGATGTTAGCACCACACATATTTTTAGGCCTTAATACTGTACAATTTTTAAAATGGATTCATTTATTCATTTTTCATTTTTGCATAATGCAGCCTTCTTACACAATTCTCCGCCCCCCCAACCCAAAATCCAACTTCAAATCAATGTCTCCTTGGGCAGACATACACAACCACCACCCCTTGAGTCCTTCAATAAAAAGCTTCCTAGAAGCTTCAGGCACGTGCATGTACAGCTTCAACACAGCAGCGTTTAAAACCAAGCAGGTAACAATACTGAACAGAAAAGTAAGATGGGAAGCTTTTTAAATGCAGTAGTTGCATTACATGCCGTCCTCCATATTGTCCTCGTGATCCGATTTGGTTTCTGTTTTCCCGTCCAACGAACTATCGTCCATCGAGTGCTCTCCATTCTCCTCCTCATCCCTCAACGTGTCTGGATCTGTGTCCATGCTCTTGTTCTCGCTCTCTTCTTCCTCCTCCTCAAAATCCTCTTCCCTACGTCCTATTTTCGCGTATGTTCCTTCAACTTCCTTCTGACGATCTCTCATTCCTCCATTCATCCCTCCTTCCCTCAGAATGCCCTCGCGGTCCTCCAGGTCGGGGTAGCCCTGAGGAGTCATGCCCTGTAAGTAGGCCCGGCTCAATAGTAGCTCTGTGGGCTGTAGGTGGCCCTTCTCCCGGGCCTCTCTCTCGGCCGCCTCCCTCTCCTCGGCCTCCCTCTTGCAGTAAGAGTAACGGTGGTTCATGTGCTGGGAGTAGGAGCCCGAGTGAGAGAAGCGCTTCCCGCACTTGTCGCACTGGTACGGTTTCTCGCCCGAGTGCAGTCGTGAATGTTCTATAAGGTGGTGCTTGTGTTTGAATGCCTTCTTGCAGATTTGACACTGGTGTGGCCGTTTACCTGAGGAGACACAACGGGAGAGGAAAGCAGACATGAGTTTCCCAGCTCGCTACTTTGTTACTACATTTCACACAATTATAAACATCAGAAGGAGAACAAACACAAACTAAGAGTACATTCAGATGATTCGAATGGTACGAAGCAACTTGAACTATCATTACAATATCAATGCTAACTGTGTCATAACTTATTTGTTTATTACAAATGAGGAGATAAACAGCTTAAATAAACCACAGGGTCTGTCATGTGTTTACATTAAGAAATGCCCTCCTATCGCTAAAGCATGGATGAACAGAATTACAAACACTTATTTCCGTGCCACACTGATGGATGCAACATAAATAAACCATCGCAAACTAAACAAACAGAAAGCTGTGACCAATAAATGAACAAATAGGAGATGACAATTGAACAAGAGACTCCTATGGCTACCCTGATAATCTCAGTAGAAGAATTCTAGTTTCTAGACGCCTCTGTCCCTCAATTATTTTGGGACTCATCTCTACTCTGCTCACCATGTAAGATGGGATACCCTGAATGCAAAAGTGTGAGACGAGAAACTTTAGCCGCCCTACATTGATGGAGTGAAATTTCATTACATCATGCTACCAAATGATCTGGCTAAATAAAAACTCCCCCAGCAGCCAGCAATGGTGGCTGGTCATGGTGTATATCATGGGGTGGGGAGTTGGGGACAGTTGCACCCCTTTTGAATTTACTACACCTCAGCACATTCGGAAATATAACAGTCAATCTGACGCAAATCAAAAGACGGAGTTTCTCCTTTGGCATTTCAATCAGCTCGTGACACCACTTGTGCCACCAAGCACAGACACCAACACATCTGGCCAATTCCTAGCCACAAATAGCCCTGGAATGCCTTCGACACCTTCCATAACTGCTATACTTGCAACACACACCTCCTAATACCACAACCAGATAAACTGCAAGCTACATAAAGCATGCAGTATTCTGCTGTATGCTGCATACGGTCATGTGTGTAAAAATCGGCGCAACGTAGTGAAAGAGTTTCAATGTGAGAAGTGTAAAAAAATATATATATATCAACACACAAATGCTCAATGGGTTAAACCGATCTATCACTGATTAGAGTCATAGTCAACAATGGACCGTTTTGGTCAAGTGATACTGTCAGCAGTCTGTCTCTGTCTCTTTATTAGTTATATATGTGGGTACGCTTAGTGTGTTTTGTACATCATAATAGGGTTAATAAAGTAGCACGTGATGGATATAATTAGAAATGGCCAAGGATGACATTTACTTCAGACAGTGCCCTCATGCATTATGCAAAGCAATGACACAACATTTAGTTAGGAACTTTCTACCCCATTTTAATTTAAGTATGGAGCATATATATTCAGAGAAAGGTATTTCTGGCATAACCCTGATAATGTAATGTCTTGCTCTACATATTTTAGTAAGTATATCTCCTCACCCCTGTCAATGAAGAAACAAGTTAGGTCTCGATTTACATACAACTGAAAAAGAACAAAGCAAGAAAGAAGTGGGGAATAAACAAAATAAAACAATTGAAAGGGTTTAGTAACACAAAACATTAGAAATAAAAGCAATGGGGGAAAATAAGTGTTCTAGAACAGTATATACCTGTGTGTTCATATTTGTGTCTTAGGAGGGAACTGCTCTTCTGGAATGTTTTGTCGCACAAGTCACACGCGTACATACCACTTTCTGTCTTCTTAATCTTCTTCCGGGACAGACAGGAGTCTGAATCGGTCATGTCATCCAGTCCTGACATATAATCTGCTGTTCCGTCTAGCAGCTCCCCCTAGAAAACGACACATTTATCAATCCACACACGTCAACTAAATATAGGTGCAGTACCTCCTGATGTTTGCCTGAATGAAAGACAGAATGGAACTTAATGTTTGACCGAATTACGAACACTCCAATACAGAGCGCAGGTGTAAATAAATAAATATATAAATAAATAAAAGGCAGACTACATTGTAATGGTTGAGAATCTACCCTGAATGTTTTTTTTTTTTTTAAATATCCATATATTTGAATCCACATCAGTCTAATTTTATACATGAAAGAGTTTTAATTCTACGTATCTGTATCTGTTCTTTATAAGGGAAAATTAACCCGATAGGCATAAACTGAAATTAATTGGGGGAAATATTATTGCATTAGAAGGTCATAATAATAAGAGAAAACCTATTGCGAGGGCATATTGTCATATTCTTCTAATTTCCAACTCATAATGATTAAATCAAGAGGTGTTCTAAATGACCAATATTGAGAGGCACCATTGCTCTCATTAAGAAGTGCTCGCTCTGGTCTGACAATGATTCCTTTGGCGGGGACATTTTCTTTCTTACACTGTTTTTAAAGAACAGAGCTACTATCATTCCGCAATCAATTTGAGCTAAATGCCCGTAGCTGTATTTTTTAAATCTAATTTAATAACTTAGAATAGGAAACATTATTAATACTTTTGATCCAAATGGTTCCCTCTATGTTAAACAGCCTTCAGCATTCAGTGGGAATGAACATGGAGCCTGTGCATTATTAACCTGCATGTAGAAACTCATTTTGGCTTTAGAATGCTACTCTCTTTAAAATAAAATACAAGAAAGTGCCAGAGAATTGGAGTTGGAGTCAGATCCTCTGTGCTGTGTGCAGCTCCAGGGCTTACCCTTTGCCTATTGCACAGGGCTTACCCTTTGCCTATTGCCTCACACCATTCACAATACAAAATAAATAAGGGAAAAAACAAAATAAACTAGGCTGAGACAGATTAATTTTAAAGGGTACATAGTCTATGTTTTACTCTGGAATAGACTACACTGAACAGCTGGAGACGTGATGCTGCCTGCACTCTGCGGTAAGGACAATTCACGGTGGAGTCTGGCAAGAACTGAATCCCCCACATCATAACCTCTTCTGAAACAGCAATTATATGCTGATATCGCTAATGACGCCTGCTTGGAGAACTGAACAACTCCAGGCTCGTTTGACAGCTGGTTATCTACCTGAATGTGTTTTCTCCCTGGTTCAATGTGCTGCAGGTGAGCATTTGAGCTCGTTAGAGTACCTTTTAATTAGTGGCACAATGAGCAGCTCATTTTAGAGAATTTGAGGGAGAGAGAGAGAGAGAGGGAGAGAGAGAGAGAAAGGGGTTAAAGATGAGGGAGAGAGAGAGAGAGAGAGAGAGAGAGAGAGAGAGAGAGAGAGAGAGAGAGAGAGAGAGAGAGAGAGAGAGAGAGAGAGAGAGAGAGAGAGAGAGAGAGAGAGAGAGAGAGGTTAAAGATGGGGGAGAGAGAGAGAGAGAGGTTAAAGATGGCGGGAGAGAGAGAGTTTAAAGATGGGGGAGAGAGAGAGAGGTTAAAGACGGGGAGAGAGAGAGAGAGAGAGGTTAAAGATGGGGGAGAGAGAGAGGTTAAAGACGGGGAGAGAGAGAGAGAGGTTAAAGATGGGGGGAAAGAGAGAGAGAGCGAGAGAGGTTAAAGATGGGGAGAGAGAGAGAGAGAGAGAGAGAGAGAGAGAGAGAGAGAGAGAGAGAGAGAGAGAGAGAGAGAGAGAGAGAGAGAGAGAGGATAAACCGGAGGCTTAAAGTGGCTTATCTATTTACCTGGAAACCTGGCTTTCGCTGGTATTTTCTCCTCTGCTGCATCTCAGCAAAGGTAGCTGCTCCTGTTGCATAAGTGTAGGCCATGTGTGGTAGGAAGCTCATCTGATCCAGCCCTGGGTATGGCCTCAGCCCAGGCATGCTGGCCTGCATTGGAGACATGAAGGTGGCAGGTGGGAACGCGGTCTGTTGGGGAAGCGACGTGTACATAGGTTTGGCACCGAAGGGGTTCATCCCGAACAAGGGGCTGGTGCTTTTGTTGAAGTCTCCATTGAGGTGGTTCTGGCCTCTGCCTTCAAACTCCTTCTTGAGATAGGCCAGGTTAAGTGGCTCTTCGAAGTGTTCTCGTGGGGAGGGAACACTGGAGTGGTCATGGTGGTTAATACTGTTTAGTTTAGGTCTGCTCTTCACAGTCATGGCGTGTTTGGGCTCCTTCATGAGCTTTGGCAGTGACAGGTCCAGTGGTTGTTCAGACAGGTTCATGTTGAGGTTCAGGTCCTCAGACATCAGGCTGTTTGGAGTATATGAGCTACTCTGGGAGTTTTTGGAAGATGTGGAGGAAAGGTTCAAAGGAGAAGGTGTGCTGCTCCTTGAGAGGTGGTCCAATTTGGAGTGGTCACCCATGTGTTTGGTGTGTCCACTGAACGCTTTCATGAGTCTGAGTTGGTTCTCACAGTTGTTGACGTTGTTATGGAGCTCTGCAATGGAGGGGGACGTGATACGGTGGTCACGGTTGCGGTCACGGTCACGGTCATTAGACTTGATCAGGGACACTGGGGATCTAGCTGCCATTGAGTCTTTAGTGGGAGTGTGGTTGTGGTTGTTTGCGGCTAGAACCATATCTGCATGGTTGTTCCGTTGTTGTTCTAGTGGTGGAGTTCTTGGGGTGCCGTACTGGTAGACTTTCCTCTGCTCGAACCACTCTTTGACGAATTCCTGAGGAAGGCCAACCGCTATGGAGATCTTCAGTAGTTCCTCTGAATTGGGCTCCATGTTCATAGCGAAGTAGGCCTTGAGCACTGACATGTGGTCCTTGTACGGGTTGATGGGGCTTTTCTCTGACAGCATGGACGAGAGCAGGAGGGCATGCTTCTCCGTAAACATCCCCTGTTTTGTGGGCATAAGGTTCTCGCTAGTCTGGAGAACTGTCTTGATCTCCTCATTCATTTTACACAGGTAACGTTCATGCTGATGCAAGGGAATTGGACCTGGGAAGGCTTCTTTGCAGTATTGGCAAGCAAAGGGTGTAAACATAATGTTGTTCTCATGCATCTTATCCTCTGTACCTAAATCTAGCATGTGGTTGGATTTCTCACGTTTTATAGTGCTAATTTGTCTCTTTGAGTCCGTGGTCAAGCTCTGGAGACAAGCTTTGGCTTCGTTCACTTTTTCTAATGTGTAGTCAATAATGCTTTTAGTGGCACCGTTATGGCTGACGACTGGAAGACCAACCTGGTGACCCCCCTGTGATGTCAGTCCCTGTTTCTGCTCCTCGATCTGGTTCCCGAGCTCCTTCATGTAAGCCTTGAGCCTGGAGATCTCCTCCGGTTTGCAGTCCATCTTTTGCCTGCACACAGTGTTGTCCACGATCTGGAGCACCTTCTGGACCTCGCTCAGGTTGTTGCTCAGGGACGGGTAGCCCAGGAGCTGTTGTTCGATCCCCACCCCCAGGTGCTGCATGGGGCTCTGGGCTGAGCAGTGGATCCCTAGCGGGCTGTTATTACCCCCCATCCCTCCGTTCATGAAGGGTCCAGGTGCACCGAAGCCATGGGAGGCCATCATGAGTTTGTAGTCATTGAAGTCTAGTGGTTCTGTTTTGATGTTCAGGTGGTAGTTGTTCTGGTCCTGGTGGTGGCCCAGGGGCTTGCCGTTTCCGTTCTCTAGCTTGTGTCTCAGCTGGGTGATGGCGGTGTTAGTGGGGGAGGACGAGGCTGATGTAGGGGAAGAGCCTGTCTTCATGTTGTTGCGCATCCTCCCGTTGACTGCTATAAGGCCGATGCACTTCTTGCTGCTGATGTGAGAGCTGTAGGAGCCTGAGTGGGAGAAGCGCTTCTTGCAGTTTGGGCATTCGTATGGCTTCTCACCTGAAAAGAGACAGCGTATACTTTTAAAAATATCTGCCATGAACACATTTAGAATGGCATAATGAACACACATACTTTCAATTATTGAATACAAGTGGGCTAAGGGAAAATGTATCAACAATGAACACCTTTAATTAATGCCAAATTAAAGTGTAAACACTGAACTGCTCAATTGTAAGATTGGCAGATAGAAGGAAACAGTAGCTCAAGTCATCCATTGGAACAGTGGGAAAGAGAAAAGAAAAAGGCAATCGATTTTTGTACACCCTATGAAGTTCACCACAGTCCTAAAGCAAGGTTATGCATATTCAAAGAGGAGTGGACAGGCCCCCTTGCTACCCACCACTGTGAATCCGCAGGTGTTCCTTCAGATGGTGCTTGTATTTGAAGGCCTTGCCACATTCTGTGCATTTGAACTTGCGGTTGCCAGCCCCCTGGTTCAGCAGTTGGTGCTATAGAGAAAGAAGCAGGTATTTACATGAGTTCTACTAACAACATTACAGGGGGAAAAGAGTTCACTAAACAATCACAATCAGCCCTCGGTGCAATCGACCGACAAGCCAAATGTCTCGCGTTGCTACACAGCCCATCTTGCCTCTTTCTACTTCCAACTCCAACGAGAGAGTACAAGAGTGGCGCTGATAACAGTGGGAATCACATACCTTTTCATTTCCTGGCTCTCGAGCCCAGGAAGCATGCCTTTAGAATTTGGCAGCCAATAAAATAAAATAAATGAAAGGGGCTCTTTTTTTCATATAGTTTCCCCCTCATTAGAAACAAGCAATCTGATCTACTTTTATTAATTTGGGGTATTCACTCGAAAGATATTCTGACTATTTCACATGAAGTCCTTCGTTGTATTTCACATACGTACATACAACAGTAATTATACATGAAGAAACATTACATTTCCAAAAATGTTGAAATGTCTTAATTGGAACAGATTTCCACTAATCGTTTGAATCCTCAAACGTCTCTTTAATAATCTTAGACTATGCTGGATAGGATGGGCCTAGGCCTTGATTCTCTGTTCAAAGGTAAACATCAGTTGCGGCCCCTCAAATTTGCAATTCAAACAGGGGGAGGTCTCTGCCTGTTTAAAAATCAAAATATAATAGTAATAACAACAACAATAACAGCGAACATGTAAACAGGGGGCACACCAGGCGTGCACAATTAATTCTGAGTGGGAGGTGAACATGTTAAATGCTTAGGCAATACAAAAGATCTCTCAGCAGCACTCGCTACGCAGGCAGGCACAGCAGAAAGAAGCAGCCAGCGTCCTGATCCAGCCTGACAACTGCCTGGGTGTGCTGACTCTACCCACATTCCTGGGGAGACAGATGGCGTAAGGGAGGACACAGGGAAGATTGTTCAAACGGCAGCAACCTTCAAAGATCGAGCAGGAGTGGGTCTGTCTGTCGGTGGGGCCGCCAAGCGCCAGTCAGGGACCCCACCGCTCGTATGTTGCTGAGTTGCATTAACAAACAGCAACAGCTGCTTTGGCTCCCCCTGCTTCCCTCTGAGGACCGCAGTAAACTTTAGTTGTGCCAATAAGATACAATCATTCTCTAACCCTAATTGTCAATGGCACCAACACCAGCAAATGTGTTTTTGGGGAAGGGGGACTTGCTATAATACATGGTTAGGGATGGGACGGGATGTTGGATGTTGTGGGCGGGGCGCATTGGCTGGATATTCAAATATTATTGGGTCGTATTTTACGACACATTTTCTCTTGAGAGTTCTATGATATTTTAGAATTGTGTATGGTGTTTATGGCGAGGGCATCTTTTCCTAGGTAGAGACAGCTCTCATGGGACATGGGATTGGGACTTGCCTGTAAGCGATGACACAATGATTCACTAACTTCATAACACATTTTATCTTTCTTTTTTCTTTCTTTTTTACCCCAAGAGGACTTCAATTGTCACTACCGGTTTTGTTCAGATTCACTTATTTTTAAACATGGTTGGCAAGCAAATGTAACGTCTATGAATAGAAGGTGTTTTTTTTCCACACAGGGAGTTGGATGTGATGCATGCAAATTGCCAACAAATTCCCAGGTTAGTTTATATAAAAAAATACATTGAGGGTGAGTGAGACTCAATAATAAGTGTTGATTCTGTTTACGCAATGTAAGGAATGGTGGAATGTATGACATAGTACTGCATAAAGGAAATTCTTGATTTTAAAGAACATAAAATCTACTAGTTGAAGTGAAATTAAGGAGCAGATAAAATGTCTAAATTGGAAATTAACATAATCATTCGATCGTGAACATAAGACGGCAAAATCATATCAGACGGGGCCATCAAAAAACCATTTAGGGCCTCAATTAAAGTTATTACCATTAAAAGATCTGCATCTCCAAAATGCCATGAAAAATTAATAATGACTGCCAATCAAAATGATATCATTTCCTCCAAGGGATCATAGCACATCAGAAATGAACTGAGAGGGGCATATGATCCTGAAAGTGATTGAAAACAGCAACCCCCAAAAAAACGAGGCCATATGATCCTCACCTGATCTCTGCCGGGCTTGTGCGTGGCCATATGTCGCTCAAGCTGAGTGCGGTAAGCAAACGTGTAGTTACACAGGGGGCAGGCGAAGTTCTCCTCGTTCTTCTCGTGGCGGTACTTGATGTGCTCCTTGAGCGATGTCAAGCGCTTGTAACCCCGGTCGCAGTAGGGGCAGGTCAACAGTTGGGCGAAAGCATCTGGAGTTCCAGGTGGCAGGTCTGGGTAGGGGAGGCGGGAGGGAAGAAAGGGAGGGGGTTGGGGAGAGAACGCGGTCCAAAAGGTCAGCAAATCAATGGCAGCTAATGGGCGTACTGCCCGGAATGGTATGGGAGGTATCACTGCAATCTGCTCTACAGAGTGCCATCGTCTCAGGCTGGCATCCATGCCCTGACACACACACACACACACACACACACAGACTCTGCCCCCTTTTTTATATCACATACTAAGACACGTGAAAATTCACACATACTAAATTGAATTCGCTTTTAATTGACCTATACACTTTAGAATGTGTTGCATAACAAACTTTCATCTTCAGAAATTGTGTTTTTCTTTGACTTTTGATTTAAGACACAAATTAAACATGATATCTAATCTTACACTGATATCTTACAAATGTCAGTCTGAAATAAAGCACCTTGACCTGCTTTTTAAGAACACTACCTTACCCCCCCTCCTCCCCCCTCGTCCTTCCTTGCTCCCCTTAACCATAGTTCCCTCGCCTAATTGCTTTTAAGTGGCTTATTTAATACAATTTTTCCCACACTTTCATCATTTCTGAAGTACGTATCATAAATCCATTCTAATTCAATCCCTGTTCCCCCCGGGGTCTGGGAGGTGTACTATCTTATTTCAGACCTCTGGCAGCTGCTGCTGCTTAAAGACTGAAGGACCGAAGGTAAACACAGAGGCATCCAGTGAAGAATCTGTGAGACCAACAGCTGCCCATGTCACTGAGCCACAGAGACGAAGAAGAGTCCAGCCACACCACTGCTGCTCTGTTCTCTTCTGGGGACGTATGTAGCAAGAGTCTCAAAGGAGGAGTGCTGATCTAGGATCAGCTCCCCCCTGTCCATGTAATCTTATTCATTGTGATAAAAAAATCGAAACTGATCCTAAATCAGCGCTCCTACTCTGAGACGCTTCATACATATAGCCCCTGTCCCAAGTTCTGTTCTTGCCCTCCCTGGCTGGTCTATGGATTCTTACCATTTTCCTCCTGGCCGTTTGTTTCAGAGGCTTCGGGTGTGCCCAAACGGGACAGCTCCTCTCCCTCGGGTGCTTCTGGGTAAATGATGGCAGTGTCGCCACGCTGCAGGTACTCAGCGATGCTGACCACGTGGCTGTGGCTCTCGCTCAAGCTCTCCTCCTGGAGCTTACTACGCTTAGCGAAGAACTCCTCAAATTCTGAAGTGCAATCAACAACATTCTTAACTGAAAAGAAGAAGAGAAAGAGAGAAGGAGGAGAGAGAGAGAGAGAGAGAGAGAGAGAGAGAGAGAGAGAGAGAGAGAGAGAGAGAGAGAGAGAGAGAGAGAGAGAGAGAGATGGGTTTAAAAAAAAATATTCTTCACTCCCCAAGAGAAATGTGTGTTACAGCAATACTGGGAACATGTTGGGTCTAAATGTGATGAAGAGACACCACAACAGACATTAAGGTAGTAGTTGTGGGAGAATACATCTGAATTACTGTGTTATCTTGTCACACAACAGCCTCTAAAACAAGAAATATTAGCTAATCTCAGAAAACTACCACCTTAAATCATGGGAAAGTATTTTAGATAAACATATTGTATTTACTTGACACATATACCCAGTTACACAATAAATGTGGCGAACACAATTTTAACTGGTCAAATTACTTCTAATTTTCCTTATAATACTTCAAATTAAAATAAGTACTATTTTACAATTTTGAATCTTTGAGATTATTGAAAGACATCCATCTATTTAAGTAAGCCTCCGTGTTTACGCCTCTCGATTAACATTTTATCTACACATTGTGTGGCAACAGTACAATCAAATTCCCTGTGCATTGACTTCCACACAAGGCGTCAGTAAAAGGGCTCTGGTTAGTTGATTGGCTGTGGAACAGATTACTGAGGACAAACCACAATGTTGCACAAAAAAAGCTTTAACCATAGTCAAGATACTACTTTCTAAAGCCGTCTTTCTGAAATTGCTGAAGTCACACATTATGTGTTTTCTCATATTCTCCAGTCCCTTTTCTTTGGGGAATCCCAAAGCTGCAGAGTAGAGATAGCTGGCTCCAATAGCAAACGAAGCTAATCAAAATCGGCAACCTTCATTAGTCAACAGAAGATGATAGACCCTCAAAGGTTCACGTTAATTCAAAAGCTATATTCTATTCAAAAGTGTATACTCTATTACCCCCTATCATATCACTGTTATGACACTTGTCACATATAACATTGTTGTGCTAAATGTTACAGAAAGTCACGCAAAATGTTTTATTTGACTGGATTTAGATAGTTACTTACATAATTAGACATTTCCAAGCCAAGGTACATTTTTATATTGTGTTGTTTGGCAGTGATTATTTTATGGGCCCAATTTGTGAAAGGTCAAGGTAGTGGATTTGGTTGTCAAAAGTGGCATGAAAATGTCACTGGTGCCAAAGAATCTTTTATTAAATCGTATGAAACAACTGTTAACTAGGCAGCTCAATTTCCTGCATTCTCATTAGGACTTTGTGTGAACAATTTGAGAGTCATCTAATGTAATTTAGAGACAAAACTGTGAGGATGCTTGAACTCTTTATGTTGGATTCACAACTCACCGCTAAACAAATATGTATCTAAAGGTTTAAAAATGCATAAAAAAAGATCAAATGTAGACTCATTTGATTTGGCAAATGAAATGTAATTTAGGAAGTCGCTGTATTGCCAACAGGCTACAGACTCAACCTCGTAGTGCCTCCTTTGAAATTTCACCTCTAAAATAAGAGAGGGTACTTTCTTCTCTGTAATAGAAGAAATCACCTGGATAAAAGAGTGATTCAAATGTTAATTTCTTAAATGAAATCACATGTAATCCAGTAGTGGGTTTTTTCTTCCAATGCAGTGCCACTTCATTGTTTCCACGACCTTAATGTCCTGAATGGAAACATTTGTAGGATTTGGTTCCACAGTTTTGTGTAGAAAGGACCATGCGGGGACACTAATGCTCTACACGGACACAGAGACACACAGCCACCCACACAAAGATTGGAAGGGTGGTTGGTCTCGGCCTCGTCTTTCAACACAATACAGATGTAGGATCTTCATTTGAGCCAGTTTGCTACAGCAGGAAAATAATCCTGCAGCAACAGGAAATGTGAAAATTATTATATGGATTATAATTAATGGATTACAATACATTTTGGTCCAGGACTACAAATTTAAAATTTCCTTCATTGAAGGAAGAGGGTGATCCAATTAATGCAACAGGGTGATCCAATTAAGATCCTACATCTGTACAACAAATCGCCTCACAATGGATTAAATCAACTCACCTGTACCGTTTCCAACTGTCTGAAGAGTGGCGTCAGGCCCCATAGTGTCATAATCATCTTTTATTTCATCTGTGGAGAAAAGAGGGGAGGGAGGAGGGGAGGAAGAAGGGAAGAGGAGGAGAAGAGAAGTTCAGTTCAATGTTCAGTGCTGTAGTGTACCAAGCAAGCCCAAGCCTCACAATGAAGCCTTCAGAGGAAGGTACGGAGATATAAAGGGCTTGCTGTGTTGCACTGTGCCGAGGCTTTGTGTGGCATTCTAAATGAATGCTATCATCAGGACCAGACAGAGCCTTATTTACCTTAAAAACAACAACAAGCAGTGGGAAAGAAAGCTGCTCTGCCATTCTGGGGGTAGCGAGAGTCGCCAGAAAGAAAGATTAATTCAAGAAGCCAGCCCCATCCACCTGAACAATCAGACAGGAGTAACCGGCACAAAAGGCCTTGCAGTTGTTATTCCCTCACTGTGACACTACTAACAATCTACATGCAGCAGAAAAAAATGACAAACTATACAGGGGGGTTTTCGCAGGAAAAACGTGGGCTGTGAGCTTAGACTATTACCAATCAGCGTAATGCATAGTCTTAGGAACACCAAGGGCAGACTTGCATTTTGTCCTGGCACAGGTAAGACAGCCATAAATAAAGGACCCCAGATTGACAGACAGGCTCATAAACAAGGGAGAGAACAACTTTGGACATTGGTGGGTAAATTCTCTTGCCGTATAGGTGGCGGCGAACAAGAGGACATTGTTGGTGTTCATGTCCACAGACAATTAACTTAAGGAGTCCTCTGTGACTCCTTCCTTCCGTCCTGTCTTTGAAAATTAAATCAAGGTACTTCCGAGAAGATAGTGGCTGGTAATAAAAAATGCCTCCTGTCTCTCTCTGTTTCTCCTTGTTTTAGCCATGGGATTTCTATGGTCTCAGGGATACTGTGTTGCCATGGAGGGTAAACAAACAAATCAATGGATTAAGGGAATAGAGGAACTCTCTTCTTTTCTGTCTCTTGCACCTTGGACTTAACAGAAAACATTTTGGAAATGAGTTTGAAAAGTAGCTGACAAGCTTAATAAATGATAAAAAGTTGGCTGCGTCGTTGTCATTGAATTAGCAATCACGAATCATATGCAGAAAAATGTATATATATATATATATACCGTGTATTTTGGTGCAGAGCGAAAAATCTGTTGTTTTAATGGTTGGTTCATTTCAATCATTAAGAGAGGGTTTTTTCTGTTTCTTTCGCTTGAAGTGAGACGGTTTCCTTCTGCACCAAACAGATTTTTTTTAAACAGACAATAACTTCAGAGAAAAAAAATGGACTCTTTTGAATGAAAAGTACTCAACTTTCCCTTGACATGAAGCTTGACTGTGTGGTGGAGAAACTTGCCAGCCATTTTCATTTGCATATGAGGGGGTTTGGAGTGCCGTTGTCTTCTCAGTAATGACATCAATCCAGGCTGCACTCTAAGGAAATGGCCCTTTAGCAATATTGTTGAAGATACACTGGAGTATTGTGAGCAACCAAAAAAATCCTCCACCACAGCCACAAATATAATTCTGGTGTTTAAGAGACCAGCATATATGAATAGTTACTTTTTTGCCATTTATAATTTACGGAATGTTAATCAAGCTCTCTTTTCCTCTTGCCCTCACGTTTCTTTTTCCTGGAAAGTGGGAGTGTTCGCAATGATGCAGCCATTTTGGTTTTCGCAGCCTTTAGTAATCCAATTTCACTGCATATTTTTGATATGACTCAAGGAGCACAAGTGGGGATTTGCTTGTTGTCCCTTTTTGTCCCCTCTTTACCTTGAACAGTCCCTATTATCTGTATGTGGTCAAGGAATGAGAGTGAGAGAACTTCCAGCAGGAGGTAGGCTAAGACCACTTACACCTACCTCACTTCTATGGCCCTTTGCACAGATCCTTTTTGGGCCATTTCTATTGCTTCTGACAGCTACACATCCATTGGAGAGCGACAGTTTTTATAGTTGAAAGTGTAATGTGAGTTGAGAGCCAGTCTGCTCTCTCTGTCTGTCTCTACCTGATAAATCATGTAAGGAGAGGGGGAGTGTGAGAGAGAGGCCTGCACCTCACTGAAGGACGATGTTTAGGTTTCTGACTGCGACCTAGGAGGGATCCAAAATACCTTTCCCCTGTCATAAGTCCACCTATTTACTTAACACCATTGATGCTGTTTGCTTTGAAAACATTCCTATTTTCATGGCCAGTTACCATTGGAACAGGGCGCAATAAAAACAAAGGTCCTCCTCCTCATTTCTGTTCGTTCTCTGAACGTCCTTGAACAGAGCCGGGCCAGGAGAGGAGACACGGGCGGAAAGGGGAGAGTGCAGGTGATTTCTTTTAGAATGATAGTGTGATCGTGATGTCATGTATTCCGGCCCACTGCGTCCACCACCCCATTGTGGGGTGAAAGAATGCCAAGGACCATTCTAGAACACAAAACTCTGATTGTGCTGGCACCGGAAAGGCACAGCTAAGAAACTTTTGAGTGCTCTTCCGTTCAAAACCTGCATCCTCTGGACAGAGTACTAAAGCTGACGTCGAAAAGGCAGGGAGAAAAGCACAGCTTATCTCCGGGTAAAGTTATGTGCTGAGGTATCATTGTAGACAGTAAGGCACCGTGAAGGAGGAAAAAAGACAAGTCAAACATAGTGCCCACAAGCTTGGGAAAGAGAAGACTCCCATCATCTGCGCTAACTAACTACACAAGGTCTCAGAAATATGGCAGACGATGTTTTATCACATGAGAAGCAGATTATCTTGGAATTGCAACATAGTTGAATTACAGACGTTAAGGCACCACAGGCTTTTATCAAATAAACAATTACTGTATGCTTTGACTACTTGTTTATTTTTGATCTTGATTTATTTTAACATTTCAATTTTAAAGAATCAAACCCCATATGAACTGTTACTAGTGGGGCAGGAATAGAAACATCTGTAAACAGAGCAAAATAATACATTGACTGTCTACGACAACTATGTTTCCGATTTGTATGTCGATAATCAGTAACCACAAAGTGAACTTCCTCCTTTACAATAGATGATAATTTTTTGAGCGTAATAACATTTTAGATGGTGAAATATTTCCCCCTTTTCAGCACTCTACAGAGCCCAGTTCATTAGGAGAAATGAATAGCCAACACCGGCTCATTTAAATGGGGTGTCTTACATGAGTTCTCGCTACACTCTGTTTCTGTCACACCGCTGCAAGAATCATTGACTCTTATTATACATGTAAATGGCTATCATAAAAATAAAAATTTCATTTAAGATTGTTAATGACTTTTGCAGCAGTCTGGCTTCCTTTAATGATTATCCCCTATCCCTAATTAAAAGTATTTATCTTTCAAGCATCCATGACTAGGCTCTCTGCTATCAGTGACGCTCCAAATAAAACAAAATGGAAGGCGCCACCAAAGTTGTATGTATCACCTGCCTGAAATGATCTAAACTAGATTATTAGCAAATTAAGCTATATCAATCATATACTGAAAGTCTGATCATATTGAGATAATACAGACAATCACAAGAGGTCATTCTAAGAAAAACGTAATGTATGCTCTTAATTTTAGGATTGAAAAGTTATCTGTTAATATAATTTTATAGAACTCTGGTTTATTTTAGTGAGGATAAAGATGAGAATAAATATGTTTGAGATTTAGCGTTTGGGACGAGCCGAGGTAGTTTCAGTCATGTGGGGTGTAGGAATATCCAACATTCCTCTGCAATCTTAAGTGGCACCGTCATACGTTTCCTATTTATCGTCAAGTTACAGTAATGTCTCCTGACTCTGCTTGCCCCTGTCAACTCACTGCATGTCAAAACGTGGTTTGATCTCATCCACTTCTTATGACTGGCATGCGCGGTCAATCGCTGCCCCTGTTACTGTGGAGGTGGTGGTGGTGGTGGTGGTGGTGGTGGTGGAGGAGGGGAGGAGTTGGCTAACCTATCATCTCATGGAAAACAAAATACATCGGAAAAACATTTTGGCCGTGATCCGCGCGCTTTTGTGTGTGTGTGTGTGACACTCACCAGTACCGTCGACTGAGGCGTGCAGCATGTCGTTGTCATGCCAGACATGGTCTACTCCGCTGTCCCTCATGTCATCGTCCTCATCCTCCTTTGTCATCAGGGCGTGGCCCACCCTCGGGGATCCAGCGTCGTGGTTGATCAGGCTGGCAGGGCTGCCCAACCCGTTAAGTAGGCCGTCCTCCTCCGATACCAACAGCTTGTCCTCATCCTCTGTCTCTGAACCAGTATCCATCACATTCTCATAATTCAACGCTGCAACGAGGGAGAACACAAAACAAAACAAGATGGGTCACTGCAGAGGAATTCACATTTGGTGTTCATGGTACTGACCCTGAAATGGAAAAAAGGTCATAGAGGATTATGACCCTAGATGAAGTCATGATTGCACTGCACTGTTAGGAGCTAGTAACACAACCATTTCACTGCACCTGTTCTAACATCTGCTAAACTGTTTAAGAGACCTAGAACCTTTGATTTGATTTGATTATGGGTTAAACCCATTCCTGTTTGGGACATGGGCCCTTTCTTGTGGGGGTACATCCCAATTACAACAACACCCACCGCGACAGACTGGAATCTGTAACTTTAACCATCACGGTGTGTGGAGTCAGTCAGCTGCTACGTAGGCACGCCAAAATAGCCACACATTTTCTGCCGCAGTAGACTGCCTGAGATGCCAACCTAGCTCCACCTTTCAGTTGGGCTCACAGATCTAAAGCATACCCAGCGTGGCCGAGATACTCTGCACTTCTGATATTTACAAATGTCAAATAGTCATGCCACCCTGGATTGAAACGGCTTAACCTCTAGTCATTTCATCACATTCACCACTCCGAAGTAAGCAAGGCACCTACTGTACTGTATTTTTCCCCAGAACTTGACAGATGTCAACCGTCAAGTCAGATCTTTACAATGATAAATGAAATAATGCATACAGTATAAAATACCCCTAACTTAATCAAAACAGGACCTGCATCCCAGTCCTTTCCCTCCGGTCCCTCTCCTCTTGTCTTTTTCAGGGAGTGTTTTCAATGAGTCATGGTTGCGGAGAGAAATACTGCACAGTCAAGCCCCACATTAAAATAACTCACACAAGTAGCAGCCCGCTTGATTCCACAACACTTGGTCCCAGACACATGGCAGCTTTTCTTAAAATAGGCAGCCTGTAAATAAGGGCTGTGAACTCAATTGAAGGTGGCTGTTTGTGAATTAGTCTGCCCTCACAAGGCTGTCTCTCTAGCCTCTCCAGTCTACACACAAGGTCCATAAATTGTCTGTCCTACGAAGGAAGTCAAAAGACTTACTGGAGGAATAAACACAGGACATTAGCTCAGCGAGAGAAACAGGACCGCCACATCACCGCGTCATACACAGACACACCTCACTGCTAGTTCCTAAAACACTACTCTGGAGAAACAGACTCAAAACAACCACAGAGGAGGGAAATCAGAGTATGACATCATGGGAACCAATTTCAAATGTGGCTAGGGGAAAGCGAGGAAAAAGAAGAGTGCAAACATTTTTAAGGTCCGTTTTAATTGCTGTACTGTGGCTATAAATGACTACTAAATAAATCTCTAAAACCTTCAAAATTGTTGTTTTCTTGTCATATACTATGGAGAGAAATAAGATTACGTTGAGCATATGCAGTGCGTTCATACACGATCTTTGTATAATCCACGGGTCTGCACTTGCCTTGCGAACAACAGGCGCAAATTAAAATGAAAGCGGCTGCGTAGACAGGGCCAGCAGAATCAGCTGACCTGGTTAGAATACCAATTGGCGGGGGAAACAAAACCTTTTCAAGAGGTGTGACCACAAGGGTTTAGGCAAGTTCAGACTGGGTAATGCCCTCAGACATGACAAAATGAAAGTGAGACATTCAAACTCCTGCTGTGTGGTCCCCGATATACATTGGCCCACAATTGATAATATGTTATTACTATTATATTTCCCCTTTGGTCCCCCCCAACCCCCTTCTTAGCAACACAACGTGCTGTGGACTCCCTACTCCCCTTTCTCCCAGGCAGGTTTCTAAGGGTGGCCTAGCAGGCGGGCGGCAGGGGGTAACAAAGAAGCAGGAGGCCTGGGAAGCTATTACCCCGTCCCTGCAGACCTAATCTCTGGACACAGCCTGAATACCGACGAATACCCAGGAGGAGTGAATGACATTATCTATGGATGGACCGGTTTTAAAAGGCCTTTCTTTACACCCCAAAACTCTCCTAGGGCATTTTTCACTGTGCTATAGGTCTGTGTCTAGCCTATAGGTTAATGCATGAAGAGAGGCGCTACAATGTGACGTCTTCAGTATCGAGCAACGGACCTGGAGACAATGGACCTTGGACATAGAGGAGATGTGAAGATCATCCTACACCCTGCAAACCTCTAGACATCTACAGTTGTCCAAACCAAACCATGAAAAACTCCTAATGCCAGGTTGGGGTTCTGTGCTTCCATACAGGTCTACATGTTTTAGGGGAGAGGTAGGGAGTAGGAGAGGGGAGATCACTGGATGTGATCTCCAAGCTAGACACAGCATTACTCACCAAAGTGCTTGGAGAAGACAGAAATGACAGTGTGTAACTTGTCAATCAAAGGAGCAAGTAGCATTGACTTCAGAAAGCCTGCTTTGTTTAGGTGACATCTCTGACAGACGCCTCAGTATACTATAAGCACCAGCCTGACGTTGGGCATTGTACTCTGAAACAAAGTCACTTCGAACCTACTAATGTTAGCCCACACTACTATGCCATTATTTTGTTCTATACCTCACCGCTAATCAATCTTTTGTGTTTCTAGATGAGATAGACAAAGAAATCATCATGTTTACTTTCTAGGCTACGTTTTCTTTCAGATGCCACTTTCTATGTTTCTCCTGCTTTAGTTTAAGTGCCACCCTCGACAAAGGCAATTACAGCTGCCATTTTGACTGATGCTACCTGTTACCAGCTGATTTTACCAGCTCTCTTCTTTCTCCTGATTGGAGGTAAATAAAGGGAACAATTTTTACAGATAATTAAAATGACACTTGTAATTGCTCACTTGAGTCTTGCTTAATATCAGGCTTAAACGTGTCTGACGTAACCCTTTCAGAACTCTGGTATTAGGCTGTCAGGCATACCAGTACAGAGGGCAGTTTCAAAAGTGTATTGATTATGATGACTATAGCCTTCCAAAATGACAGTTTTTTGTTGAAGGATGAGAGAGCGAGTTATCCTTTCAATGTCTGTGACAAAAAGGAGTCTGATTGAAATCTCATCATCTTTCTTAAAACAAATAAAGACATTTTACAATCAATATTTCTACTGTGACAGTTTCTCTGTACCCTTTGATAATAAAAAAAGGCAATATAAAGTCATCTAACACTAAAAGATTCTTCCAAAGAGAAAAAAAACAGCATGTTAAGAACAAAATTATGACTGTGTTTTACTGTTGAGCTGTTAAACAAACCATAACTCTCACACCATGAAATCTGCATGTTATACACTCAGACATCAACCATACAACCCTTGAGTCATACACTGAACATCTGAACATACCCAAAGCACACACTCAAATAAACATACCTTGGGTGAATGTGCTGCAAACGTGCATCTGTGTGCTTACTCTTCCCCTTTCCCTACGCTCTTCCACAAAGTCCTCTCAACAGGCTCCCGAGCTGGGTCTGCACTCGATCCATAACAAACAACCCAGAAAAATATCCAAATAACCACTTCTGTCTCATGGAACACATGAGACAGAAGGCACCAGCAGATCTATTCCACCCAGTGTGTCTCTATGTCTATCACAGTACCCTATACCTGGGGGCAGAGACTTTCCAGTTTCCAGCCAGCTTCCAGTTAGATGTGATGGGGAAAGGTGGTAGGTGACTCACACTGAGAGCCTGGCTGACTGGCCGCTGAGGCTTAGCTCCAGGTAATGTTGTGTTTCCTGTAGCTATCAGTGTCGGTAATGAGCAAGGACATTCACCCTATTGGAGGATAACTGCCCTGTCTCATGAATGAGAAACATGCAGATCACCTGAATGGCTAGGAGGGCAGAGGGGGAAGGGGGGTAGAGGTGGAGAACAGGGGAATAGGGGAGGTAGAGAGGCATTAAGGTAGAAATTAGGTCATAGCCTTGTGGCTATCCCACTGGAAGGGGTTTTAACAATGACCTTTTAACTTTCATAATTCCTTTTCACGACAGAGTTTAGGGCTCTGAGTACGCCGTTCCGTGAATAATCATCCTTTTAGGGTAGGAAGCGTTTGGGGGTTATAGGTGGGAGGAACGGAGGGAACGTTTAAATATATTCTTCTGTCTTCGGAATTTTAAATATGTCTAACTTCGGCTTTTTACTCATTAGGAGTACTGGCTGTTTTACATTCATTACAAATACTGAAAATGCTTGTCCAAGTCTACTAGCCTGGTGTTTCACAGGGGCCAGAACAAGCAAGCCATAAGCAGTAAAAGGACAGTGGCAGAGGGCAAACAAAGAGCTGAAAGGAGAGGGGCAGCTTTGTAGAGGTTGATGAATGGTGAAAATTCAGCGATGTGTAAACCAACCTGGGAGTGGGGAGTGTGCGTGCGTGTGTGCGTGCGTTTGTGTATGTGTGTGTGTCTCTCTCTCTGTGTCTGTGTGCATGGGAGTGAGTGGTGAGTGATTTTGAGTGCGTCAGGAAGGGGTTGGTTATGTTCAATAATGTCTGCCATGAGGCACCCACGGTAGCCTGATTCTAATTGAATTAAACTCCCATTTATTTGCAGAGGCCGGAGCAACAGGCTGGAGAAAGAAAGCTTCAAGGTTTGCTCAACTGCTCAGAGGGCCCACCTTTACTCGCCCTGTACAGATCCACCATCTGTACATCCCTGCACACATGTTCCTCCTCCTCTACAAATGTTCTGGGCCCCTCCTCCCCAAAGCAGGAGCCAAAAAAAGAGAGGGGGGGGGGGAGAGGCAAGGCACACAAAAGCTCCCTAGGCTGCCCTCAGGACTGAAAATGGAATGAAAAAAATGTTTATAAATAGAAATAACAATCTCCTAAGATCACCGGCTCAGGTGAGATCGATTTCCAGCTAAAGGTTTCTCTGGCTGCTGACATACGTCAAGCAAAGGAAAAGGTTAAAATTAGAAAATGTAATTTATTTGATAATTTCCCCGAATAATTAGTGTTAATATGGGTTAATTAATATGCAAATCTCTCAGCAGATGTTCCTTGCTACGAGAGTGTGTGTGTGTGTGTGTTTATGTGTGTGTGTTTGTATGTGTGTGTGTGTGTGTGTGTGCCTTTGCAGCCTCTACTTTCTCCTGTCTGATTTTGGCTGTCACTTATTGGCTATAATTACTGTAACTAACCAAATACACACAAAACCTTTCGGAGGAGGAAGGATGAAACACTTTCCAGTTTGAGTCGTTCATCATGGGCAAACTAGTACTTTGCTCACATAAAGGCAGACAATTTCAAATTTTCTTTGACTATAGTATAAAAGCCCTTTTTAGGCTTCTTACCAATTTCCCCATTGAATGCAGCAAGCGGGTACTTAAACTATTCGAAATGGGTGTGCTTTTGTGCGTAAATGTGTACAAATGTAAATTGCATAGTAATCACTACTGGGAATACCAAGGGAGCACCACCTGCACATCAATGTCGATGTTGGACTGTTGACAAATCACCTATGTCGGCTCAATTTCTGCAGATATTTATGAGCAGATATATAATGAAACGTCCTGATCAAAGAAGTAAATAAAATGGTGCTTTATCCAGAAGAATCAGGTTTTCTATCAAATATTAATGCTACCCCAAAAAGCGCTCAGCTGGAAGACTCCTCAAACACACAAACCCTTGCTTGAGTTTTATTCACAATCAAAATATAGCATGCAAAATCCAACGGATAAGGCACAGGGAGAATGAATCTTACAGTAAGTACAAATGTAACAAACTTATTTTGGAATCTTATTATTTCTTGTTATATTTTAGCTTCCTAGATGTTCTCAGTCTGCTAGCTGGGTACAGTGCTCTGCTCTGGAGGCCTGCTCACTCAAGAAGAGAGTATCCATGTTCTTGATAGTGGAGTAGTGTGTTGCTGTAAGCTGAGAATCTTATCTGGACCAGTCCTCTCTCTCTCTCTCTCACTCACTCTCTTTCTCGCTGTGGCCCTGTCTCTGTCGGGCCTCCCGTCTCTCCCTCTATCTCCCTCTCCTTCCCTCTCTCTCTCCAGCCCTCCTCACCAGTTGCAAAGGGACACCATGGCTCGCTGCCACAGGTTCACGCCCCCACCTCCGCATCCCCGCCCCCAGTGTGCCCTCCCCTCCGAATGCTCTTTTATAAACACACATACGCTGGCATCGAGAAATACACACACACACACAAACACACACACATACACACACAGAGTTACAGTTCCGTTCCAGGTAAAGGAATCTGGTGACGGGGCCAGAGTAGGGCCAGGGCCTGTTGTTGGTTTGATGGGGGGGCAACACATTGATAGTCACAGCACAGTTTTATCAGCTAGCTGTTATGACCTGACTGTTGCTCTGTCAGCCCCTCAGAGAGCCAGCGGGGCCTTGCACCTTGTATACAGCCACCAGCATAACACTGCCTTTATGTATCTATGCATCACTGTCATCAATTACAGTCTACTGTACTTTGTGTGTGTGTGGGGAGTGAGAGAGAAAGAGAGATGTTCTTCGGGAACATGTCTTCAATCACATTTCTATTATCAGGGACAAAGCAAGGAAAGGTGTGTCATGAGGAGTATCATCTAGTCTTACCAAGGCCACAGAGCATGACAGAGTGACTGCAGGAGATGTCATGCCTCTACACAATGGAAACTCTCAAATCTATCAAATTGACACAATAGAGCCTTTTGTTACTGGATACAGGTCATGTTGATAAGTCATAACCTCTTCATATAAGGCAAGCCTAACAGGAAGTAGTTTTAGCTGGAGATTTTGCTCGCATAAAAATGGACATGGTATTTAATGCAACTAAAGTGAGGATGTTCTGTGGAAAAAGCAGCAATGTTTTTTTAGCTCAAGGGCCATATGCCCCATTTTAATAAAAAGGAATCCATGAAAATAAATTACTTGCACTAAGTATATGCAAATTCAAATGTAAGCAATCAGTGCAAAATTAATTTAGCCAGAACTGATTAAAAGATTTAATAAATCTATATACAGTATTGCTTCAATCTGATATTGTAAATGTATTACACTTCCTGTAAGATTAATTAGTATGCTACAATAACATATTGCACTGCCAGAATGGCTTACTGTAGGTTTTGGTTAATAACAGCTAAGCAGAACCTGAGTTGTAATTATGTACTCTTACAGAGTCATTTGATGGTGATTTCCTTTACAATGTGAATAAAATAGGCTAAGTACAACAAATATAACCAAATGTATAGGACTGAGGTTAGTTTATTTTTATTTTGGCTTTTGAGAAGCTAAAAAAGTCTGACAAGTTGAGTTGTTTTGTGTTCCCACAAATGCGTTTCACCTTTCCGAACTTGCCATAACTATTGTACAGACCCTGAGATAAGTAAATTGGTAAAAACAACAGTTTGATCTGGTCAAGGTTGTTATGCATTCCTGTCCAGGCGGCTGAAGCCTACAGCTACATTTATCTCAGGAACACTGAGTTTGCACCTGAAGCCTAACACAATCTGTCAGTTGCTCTATTCTCTCTCTCTCTCTCTCTCTCTCTCTCTCTCTCTCTCTCTCTCTCTCTCTCTCTCTCTCTCTCTCTCTCTCTCGCTCTCGCTCTCGCTCTCTCTCGCTCTCTCTCATTCTCTTCCCCGCCTATCTCTCTATTAGATTCTAATGAACAAAAACAAGAGAAACATTTGTATTCACACAGTTTCAAACACAGCAGGAGACAGCTTGTCAACCTGACTAAACCCATAAGAGAAACACAGAGCGAAGCCATTACCACACAGAAAAGTTTATTTATTACCATTTCTTTCCAAATTCTTAACTAAAATAATTTACTGGCAGCCAAAATGATGACCACGTTTAATTTATTACCTTTTTACCACATCAAATATTAGAGCTCTTTGTAGCCTATGAATGAACTGTATCCAACGGATGAAATAGAGGCTCACTGTCACAAGATAGCATCTTGGAAGACTTCCAAGCAAACCAGCATTGTTTGGGATTCATTGTTAGGGGCCGGGTTAGTCTAATTTTCCTGATGTGTATTAAACACATTGAACGAGGTAAAAAATGAAATTGGTGAAGGCACATTTTCTGAATCACATCTGTGCTTTGAGCTGGAGAAAGGAGAGAGACAGAGAGAGACAGAGAGAGAGAGAGAGAGAGTATAAAGAGGAGAATGAAAGAGAGAGAGAGAGAGAGAGGAGAGAGGATAACGAGAGATAGAAGAGAAAGAGGTGAGAGAGGAGAGAGAGAGGTGAGAGAGGAGAGAGAGAGAGCAGAGGAGAGAGCGAGAGAGAGAGAGAGAGGAGAACGAGAGAAAGAAAAGACTGCTCACTGTCATAAAATGCTGCCGGTCTGCCAGTCTGTCACCAGCTGGGGGCCAGGGGGAAGGGAGAGGGAAGGTAGTGGGGGTTTAGAAGGGTGAGGGATCAGGCCCCTCAGATGGGATAAAGATCAGAGGGGAGAACGGGAACCCATCCACCCACACAGGTGAGGACCAAGCCAGGCAGTGGGAGTAGGCAGGGTCTGCATGGCCCCCAATCTGATCTGATCCAGCCTGGGTCTCAGCCTTTTCATTCAGATGCTAATGAGTGTGTAAATCACATCTGGTCCCCCCTCTGTGCCTGGATCTTTGTCACCTGAATAGCATCCCCACCAGGTATCAAACGAGCTGCAGGAAATGGGCCTCTTTTCATCCCCTCATCCCCTCTTCCCCGCCAACCTCTCTCCAATCAGCAAATGAGCGGCGAGCGAACCCCCTGGCAACGGGCAAACCCCCTGACAACGGGCGAACCCCCTGACAACGGGCCCCAGCAAGGCTCTGTGTCCTACAGGGAGGGAAACAGCCTCGGGAGACTCAGAGGGACACAGACACAGGACCTGATACTGTTACCACTTCCCAATTAGTCAGAGCAGCCAGGACGACGTGGCTTCCAAAGAGGCCTCATCACCTGACACAGACGTAAACGAGGATACCAGGAAACACATTGGATGCAACAACTAGAATGCTCTTATTTTAACAGAGACATTGTATGACGAGTCACATAGATTTCAGAACCATGTGTACGTGAGATGAGTTGCGTTAGTTAAAAAGGTGTTCTTATAGGAGGCAGATGACAGAGGTGTAAGTAACCCCTCTCTCTCTCTCTCTCTCTCTCTCTCTCTCTCTCTCTCTCTCTCTCTCTCTCTCTCTCTCTCTCTGTGTTGAACTAAATAAAACAACATCATCACACGTCCCAGCCCATAAGTTATGGATGACGTGGGTGTGTGTAAACACTATCAGAGACAGATTTTCTCACATTTTCTGCCTCCCGCCTACTATATCCATGTTTCACCTGCCTTTTCACCGCCCAGAGCAGAGCTGAACCTACACCTTTAATTACATCACAGGAGGGTCTCCTCATCCCCACAGCAGCAAAAAACAGAGCTGCTTCTTCCAAGTCAATTATAATGATGATTTCTGACCAACAGAGAGACCAATCCACAGGAGGACCCACATGACACATGGGGACCCCTTAAGGGTCTTTGTCACGCTAAACACACCTTTATAAGACCTAATCTTTAACCAGGATGCTTAGACAAAACACACCCCCTCTAGTTTATTACGTAACAGAGAGGTTTTAACATAACAAAGAGACACCTATTTCCATTCAATCTGTTTCTTCATCATTGGAGATTAGCAACATCATTGCTTTCTGATGTTGCTGTTAAAAAAAACTTACTACTTTAAAAAAAAAAATAATAATATCACAAATCAAAGTTTAAAGTCACACTGTGACATTTTCTAACAGAACAAATGCATAACAAATGTTGCCTTTAAATGCACATAGTCCATCAAATCTGCAATACCTGAGCCAATTTGGTTTGTGCAGTCGATTTTAACAATAAAGCACTAAAGCCAAAAACAATACCTCTTGCCTGTCAGTCCAAGAATAAAATGAGCTGCCATTTAAAAACAGTTGTTTTCCATTCTAACCACACAGACCCATTTCCCTGTCAATTACATGCATACTTGGGTACATACTATATGATATATAGGACATGCGTGCGCTTCTTACATAATTGAGCAGGTTCTTTGGCATAGATGATGTGGAAAGGGACCTGGGAGACTTAACGGTGGATGCATACACACTGAGAGTTACTTTTTCGTAAAAGAGTATAAAGGAAATTTTGATCTAAGGCTTTTTTTTCCCAGCCTTAGCTCTACCCTTGGGTTCAGCCTCCCTGTGTTTCTGTCAATCCGTTTCCTTTTTTTGATCAGGAGCATGAAAGAGTGAGCATGTGTGAATGCTGCAGGTACCTGGGGTAATGCAAGGTGCTAATTAGCCCAGCGGGATAATTGATGTGTAGATTACACCTCGAACAAATGCTTCGACTTGTTTGTGCTTCTCACTTTTACCCTGCTCGCTCCCTCCCACCCTCCCCCCTCCCCTCCCCTCCCAACACCCCCTCTTTACCTCAGCCTTAATTAACAATTCACCTGCCTTGTTAAGAAGATGGCAGGGCATGCCAGGCTGCCAAGGCAGCAACGCAAAGTGGTTTGTAGGACGAGGGGAATTCAGCTCCAACAGGTTGAGATACCTTACATTCTATAGTCTATGTCAACCCTGGCTCTATTCCCTGTGCCAATAGCCAGGCCTGGGGAGAAAAGCAGCAGCTCTAGCTGTTATATACTCAGAGGCGAGAGTATATTAAAAGAGCAAGACGAGCACATAGAAATTCTAAAAGGAAACCATTTCTAAACGAAAGAGCATTCCATTAGAGCGCTTCCAATAGGCCTCTATTGTTATGCCTCCTATAATGCTATTTCCTTCATCTTTTGTCTTCGGGAAACTATTATTAGCTAAAGCACTCACAGCTGCCTGTGAATACGTTCAATGGAGGGGGTTTGAATTCGTTCATTAACAACTGAAAATCCGCTAACACATTTGCTGAGGCTTGCTAATAAACTAATAATGACTGTTTCTTTTAATTGGGAAATTGGAATGAGGGAAGAAATGAAAAAGGGGCCTGAGGTTCGGTAAGACAGAGGAAGAGAGAGAGAGAGAGAGAGAGAAGAGAAGAGAAGAGAGAGAGAGAGAGAGAGAGAGAGAGAGAGAGAGAGAGAGAGAGAGAGAGAGAGACCGGCCCATTAGCAGGACAGATGTGAAGGCAAAAGGTGAACAGTTTAAATGTCGCCTTCTCACCTCCCTGCCAACCACCAGTAATCTGTCTCCGACTAGTTTACAAGTTAAACACATTATAGTGCTTATATAGTCTCATGTTGAGACCGCACCGACACACACACACTTGCGCACACACGCACACACACACACACATATCCAGGGCTCTGTCACTGCCTGCGAGCTGTCACCATTCCTCTAAGACACACGATTAGGACCGAAGGAGGAGAGCCGAGCCAGACAAAGCATTAAGCTCATTGTTCCTGATACTTCCTCAACGTTCCTTGGAAACGTCCTTCTCTCTCTTTAAGATCCCCAGTGACTTAGCTTTTATCAAATGTTCATCTACACCGGAAGTCATATGAACTCGACTTTCCCTGTTAGGGCTCTCTCAGGCAGAATGATTTGTACAATGTAAACTAGAGGAAATGTGCTGTGGGAGAAGACTTCCCTACTGGCCTCGTTTAACTCTATACCTGCTAGGAAACTTCATTTACACTACACTTTACACTTTTTCACAGATTTACAGGAAAAATAACTACAGAAAATAAGGATGGGACTTATGTCTACGCACACAATTGTCTACGACATAATCCCTAAATATTCTATAATCATGGTGTTTTCTTCATATATTTTTTTTCTTCGATTTTCTTTTCAAGATAAAAGATATGTGGGGAAATGATTAGATATATATATATATATATATATATATATATATATATATATATATATATATATATATATATATTGTTACACGCCCAATGTGCCTTTTCTCAGACAGATGGATAACAGTGTCCTCCAAAATGTTCGAGAAACAGAGAAGCTTATTTGTACATATTTGAGTCAGACAAATTGGCAGTTTCCATCACCAACCTGATAATTCTCCCAACATCCCTCACCCACCCTGGCCTTTTGTTTTCCCTCCCTGCCTTTTTCCTGTCGCCATCTCGGTATTTAATCTAACACAGACAGGCAGCACAGAGGGTTTACTTTTCCCCTCAACGACAGGGTAGGCTACGAAGAAGGCAGGAGGAAGAGAGTGGAGCTAGGAACTTGCTAGGGACAGACAGGGGAGTTAGCAGAAAGGCACAGGAAACCTGTCCTGTGCGTAACTTTTAAGAAAAGCCTTTCATCTTCCCAGCTTTCCTCAATACAGTGCACTTCCAACTGAGTTTCTCCTTTTAACTATTACCTGATAAGGAAACTTTTCTTTTTTTCTTTCGAGAGCCACAGAATGAAAAAGGGAAAAGTATCCCCCTCTGTATACACGTTAAACCTCTCATCGCTTTGAACACGAGCTATAGCTTCTTTTATCCCTGCAAAACCAGTTTCCTATGGCTATTAACTCCTTCAAACCAGGTAATTACAGCGGTGGTAAACAGAGCTGTGGCAGATCAGAGTAGAGTAGCAGCTCAGGACCCACTTCACCTTTGCAATCATACGCCGTCTTAGCCCGCGTCCAAAATGGCACCCTATTCCCTCTACAGTCCACTACTTTCGACCAGGGCTCTGGTCAAAAGTAGTGCCCTAAAGAGGGAATAGGATGCCTTTTGGGACACAGATACTACACTTAGTGCGTTAGGTAGTTAACAGGACAGAGGTAATAATGCCAGGCTGCTGCGGGATTCATTTGCGGATAACTGCTCCGGTCTAATCCATTTAAGTCAGGAGGTCTTTGTGTAAGGAGGGGGCTGTGTGTGTGGAGACGGTGAGAGGGGAGAGCACCCGTGGGTATATCTGATGTGTGGGTCATAAATCACATGGAGAGAGAAGTTTTAAAAAGTGGAGCTCAGGCTCCCACAGTGAGAAGTGGATGTGGGGAACACCCCTCAGAGGAAGAGGGGAGAGACTCTGAGCCTGAGACAAACACTGGGGCTATCAACACTGGGTTAGAACAGCAGTGAGCCCTGAGGAGTGGAAGGGGAGCCACATATTACCCGTCACCCTCTCTCTCTTTCCCCTTCCTCTGCTCTACCCCTGGCTCCTCCCCTCCTAGCTGCACTCAAATACAGGGAGAGATGTTAAACCAAATAAAAAGAGGTGATGTACTCTCTCTCTCTCTCTCTCTCTCTCTCTCTCTCTCTCTCTCTCTCGTTGTTTCAGTTAATGAAAACAAAGAGCTGACGAGAAATTTTATGGTGTTCCTGTGACACACACGTCATGCAGAAGACTCCCACATGGGTGCTCAGGGTCGGACAGGAAGGGTCAGTCTGGTAGTCTATACCTTTCTGTTTATGTTGTCAAACCTCACAGATACTGATATATATATATGTGACTTTTCTAACATGAAAACACTAAATCCTCTGTAACGGACAGCTAGTACATCCCTGGGGCTTACACAGGGTAAAGATAGAGCTTTCTGTTGGTTCTTGTGACAGACAGACAGAAAGGTATTTGATTGGCTCAACCATTTTGTGTAGCTGCTGTGTGGTGTTTCAAAGGTGCTATGTATGCCTGTTTCTTTCTTTTCTAGTTCTTATCTGTTTTTGGGTCGGTGTGAGGTGTGACAGAACGAATGGGCAACCAGTTCCCCTTTTAACTGTGTTCACAGGGTGACAACCACCCAGCCGATCTACTGCAGAGAGGGAACTAATCATGCATTGACACCTTGAACCGTTCAAGTCTCTCACTCAGTGTAGCGACCACATCTCTCCCCCTGCCTGGCCTGTTCGCTCGCTGTCAGTGCTACAAATTGGCTTCAAACTTGAATCCAAGGTGCCAGAGAACCATTACACAGACAAAGGCTTGAATTCCACCCAGGGCCTAATGTGTCAAAATCCTTACCCTGCACTACAGAGGAATAAACCTCTTCATTATAGCTCATTATAGACTATTGTACATTTGCTTTGCCAATACCCTAGCTCGTTAGACTCAGCCGAACTAAAGCTCTTTTCCTATTTCTTTGGTAAATGTCTGTGGATCACTACAATGTTTGTCGGTGTCTTATTTGAGAACAGGATATTTAGCTACAAAATAACATGAAAAACCCCTGAAAAGTTCCTGACAGAAAAAGATGCTCTCATTTACCCACAAGAGCAGAACTATGTAGAAGTAGAAGGAGGCTGTTCTAAACCTCAATTCTCAATAGGGTCAAAAACAAACAAGAACGCAACAAGGGCATACCCAACCCAAACAGACACCTGCACCGTTCGGTAAACAGTCTACCGCTGACGGAAAGCTGTCTGTAATTAGACAAAGTAGTAATCTTGTTCTGACAGAGAGGATTATATTTGGTCCCGGTGTGTCTGGGGAAGCCGATTTCATTTCCTGGAAAACCCTTTCCTTCCTCCCTCTCCGCTCCTCTCTTCAGCTCCTCCACAGTTACCTGACTCAGCTGCTTGTAGGAATCAAATTCAGTCAACAGATAACAGCGAATCATTTGTCACCCTGAGAAGCAATTCCCTGCAATTGCCAAGGAAGAGTGCGCCACTTTATTCTGGCGCTCTGTCAGATGGCGAAGAAATTGCATTCCGCCGCGCCGCGCCTAACCTCTTGCTCTCCAGAGTCACCCGTGACAACAGTTGACTTCATCAGGAGGAAGCCACCATGGCCAACCCTGAACAGCATCGATTCAGGCGAGGCCCACCCCTGGCCCCCTAAGCTCCCCTACCAATCCCCCACCGCACCCCTTCCAACCCCCAGACTATGCAACCCAGCGGAAATACAGACAGACTCGACACAGCTGTTCCCTTCCAGTATTCCTTGAGGTATTTTACCGGGTCGCTCATTCTACCGTCTTAATCAACGGATCGTCATTCTCGTAGCTACGATTTCAAAGTACCAGAACATATTCTAGAAACAGAATCCTATTCCAAATTCCAAAAGAGAATGCGTCCATGTTTGTTGGGACTGGAAGTAGCCTAGGCTGCTTATTGCAGAGGAAACTGTCAGGGCTTTGCTTTTTATGTGACCAGAAAATAATTTACGGTTTTAGAACGAGAAAAATAAAAATAAATTCCCAGGTTCATAAGGGTTTTAATTTGTGTTTGTTAACTGGCTCATGGAATACAGCCACACAGCTACTTAATTACATTACACATGGCATGGAGATGTTCGTAGCAGACAGACGGCAAGTGAAAATACACAATATTGCCAGTGTGCAAAAGTACCTTTAACAACTAGCAAATTTAGTGATTTATTTGAAAGGGACTATTCTATTAGATTAGCAATGGGATATTAGCGACAATTTGGCAAAAGAGGCTAACCGAACAAAAGATCTGAAACGGCAGCGTCTCAGAGAGAGTGCACATGTTGATTACATAATGCTGTGTCTGTGTGTTGCAGATAAGAGCCAGGTACAGATACAGAGCTGGAGACGGATGGTTTGGAGCCTACAGTATGTGTGTCTCGGTGAGCACAGGAGAGAGACATTTGGAAGGAAGGCCAGAGGAATGAAACATCTGTGGAGTTTTTTAACTAAGGAAAGGGAATGAGTCAGCCCTTCTGTCAAACAAGTGTCTCAGCACAAGCAGGAACTAGTAAACCTGACTCCTTCAAGGCCTCACCGTTTCACACTGTAGTACAGGGTGCAACATTTCTGTCTGTCTTTAAATAGTGTGTCTACAGTACTGTGGATATTGTAGATATTTCTATAAGTAGATCATAAATGACTCACTACAGCCTCCATGTAAATGATAACTAATGGCTTGCCTTTGCAGAGTAAATGCAGTCAGAAATATAATGCATCCACCACTGAATATTTAGAGGATTTTCTTCAAAATCAGAATATTTGACTATTTCCAAATATTTCCATTCATTAATTGATGTAGGCATTAGCTATTGTGCTGGGAGGAAAGAAACCGTCCATCCCACTGTAATGGTCTGCAAACAGACACAAATTCCCAGGGAGCACATTTTCTCAGGTTAGACTAAATAATGTATGCATACATTCACTTTGGTATGATGAAGCAATTTTAGCCTTTACAACCCAGGAGTCCTCAGGAGGAACAAGGCCAAGCTTCCTGCACGGCTGAATAATTCAAACATCCAGGTGGAGGAGTCTCAGAATACTGGTTACATAGAGGAAGAAGCAGAGGTTTCAATTGGCTAATAACCTAGGACAGTGTCCAATAAAATCTCACAAGATTTGCCTCTTCAAACAAGATGTTAGAAGAAGATATTTTTGTAAGAAGACGGATATTGACACAAGATAATGATTAACATCTGTGTCAATGACTAAAATAAATATGGTTTAGGAAATCTAACGTAAGAAAATAAGAAAAAAGAAAAGAAACGACAGGCAAGGAAAAACACAAACGTGGCGAAATCTAAGGTGTTGAAATGAGAGAAGGTTTGGTTACCTCCCCACTCGGTCGGTCGCAGAGCGTCAGAAGTCAGAACCCAGATGAAGGTTAAAAATTGCATTCTGACTCAGTGTGTGTGTGTGTGTAAAAATGGCATTGTGAGTCAACACCCTGCTGGCTTCTTGTCAGGTTTCAATATGTGCCACAGGGAAATTCATACGCCTTCTCTCTCACAAATCTGTGATGACATGCTCAGGATCACTCCCAACTCACTGCTGCCTAGAAGTTGCTGGTGTTCAGGTTGCCCTTGGTGAAAGAATACAATTACAAATACATTCATCCTGAGTGAAAAAACAAACAAAATAGAATTGAGGTGTTTCAGACATCAAACAAGATTGTGTCTGGCAGTTTTGATGTGGTACATGGTCTGGGGATGGATGGATACCTAGTTGGTTTGTGCCCTAAACAGATGTAGGCCTCCAGGACGGAACTGTGGCGACCAAAAGTGAGGGTATTAAATGAAGGACATAGCTCACTATCTGAATCCCAGGACAGTTCAATCCTAGGTTAAGCCTATGGTTGCCAAAGTTCACAATGAGCTGAGGTATCCAAGAAGCCTTCACAAGTGAGCTCACTAAGGAGAGGGAACACCTTAATTATTACAGTTTAAATCTTAATAACAGCAACACTTGAATTAGGGTTTCATTATTGTTTGAAATAATACAGAAACTAGAAAGGGAAGAGAAAAGGGGGGAGAAAGAGCGAGAGAACAAATGGAAAAAGAAAACAAGGGTTACCCAGACTAGAGGAGGGATGTGTAAGTCTGTTTATCCTTCTACCTCATACTCAACACCCGACCGGCGCTCAATATTTACTACCCTTGGTGGCCAAACAAAGAGAAGTATGACGTCAGAAAGTAATAAAAATCAATAAAGCAGGAACCCCCCACCTGGCCAAAGGGCCCCAGTGACAAGTTGTATATGTTGTAAGAGCTCGGATCATTTTCCACATCCAGGCAGCTAGGCCCTGGCTTCCTACGCCAAGCCAGAGCAGTGTGAGGAGAGAGGGGCCGCTGCAGCAAGGCCATCTGGGAGGGCCTGGAGCAACATGGTTCATCCCACAGAGTTGTCCGGATGCCAGCTCCATTGCATCAGCGTCAGTACCGGAACGCAGTATCACGCACTCTGCAAGGAGCAGCAACTGGACACCTCTGACCCCGTTCCCTGAACCACCTCACCGCTACGAACCTCGACCCCCAACCCAGTCACCACCTACTCAGCCTGGCAGGTCTGCATCGAACCTTCACAAAGTGTTAAAAAACTTCACAGGTCCCCTGGGATGAGTTCTTGCATGGCGGACGTGGTGGAGGTTGCCTTGGCTAATTTAATAGTCAGGTCTCCACACTCCCCCGTGGTGACCTCCCTCTCTCCCTCCCTCCACACACACACACACACGCACACGCACACACGCACACACGCACACACACATACGCACACACCTACTCCGTCTCCCGGCTTAGGAAACAAGGCAACTGGCAACATGTGGCTGAACAACATAAAAAGTTCCAACAGCGGTTTTAAGCTCTTGTAGAAGACTGTCATATTCTACTTCTCAGACTAATACATTGTGGGGGTGAGGTCAGTACTGCTGGATTGGCATGCAATCGTTATTAAAAGCGAATTAAATGGGGAGCATCGCACTCTCACAGAAGTTTGGTTGGAGCGTAAAACCTGTAAATTCATATAAAAAAAAAGTGTGATGGGTCCGCACTCAAAACGATGTTGCATACATAACTTTTTTTATTTGATTATTTTCACTGCATCAGGGATAGCGTACACAGATGTTTCGGCTTCACAGCCTTCCTCAGTGTGTAGGTGCTAGGAAGTAAGCTTTATGCAACATATTTTTGAGTGCGGACCCATCACTGCAATCTGTAGACAGTCTTTAGTGGGCTGTTCTTTTCTCTAACGGGCTGCTTCCAAAATGGCACCCTATGCCCTATATGGCGGACTACAAAAGTAGTGTGGTAAATAGGGAATAGGGTGCCATTTGGGATGTAGCCAGGGTTTGGCCAAGGATAAGCCACATTTGCCAAGTGAGATTCCTGGGATATGTTCGGCCCGCCCACACATACCCTCCTCATCATGAGTGGATATGCTCGGGTCACGGATATGAACACGGCCTCAATTCCGTGGGTCTCTGGAGCTAAGGACATTACAATGTAGGTGGATGTTGTTCTGCTGGAGCCAGAATATCTCCACAGTGAACTGCATACAGTGTATTCTTGGTTCACTGTGAACTGTACATTATCAACATAAATGCTGTAGGGATTTGACGTCATTAGCTATTTAGCGACCAGGGATTCTTTTTTGTTGTTGTACTTTCTTTTTGGAAAGTATTCTTTTTGGTTATGAGCTAATTCCTTTCATCTTTCTTTATCTCTAGGTGTTACCTAAAGCTAGTAAACAACATGCATCTCTTACAAGAAGACATTAACAGGGATTATTGAGCACGGTTGATAAATAAATGCTTCGATAACTGGGTCTATGGACTTTTTTTGGTTGAAAAGAAGCAACAGAAGAAAAAAACAAGCTGAACATTTGTATTAGGCTGAAATATATTTCCTCCAAGTGTATCATATCCCTTTTATCAGCTACAGTGGGGAGAGAGAAAAAGCATGATGTCTAATTACAGTCCCAAAAGGAGAGCTCCTCGCTCCCCCACTCTCGCCCCCGCCTCCAAACCAACCTTCCCTTTCAGAGAGACAGAACATTCTGAGGACAAGGGCAGGCATTTTTGGAAATAAACATGACCCTTGTGAATTCTCCCAAGGAAAGGAGTGACTATTTGCTATTGGCTCGGAAGGGCCTAGGAGAGAAAGAGAGGGAGGGAGAAAGGCTCTTGGGCTCTTGACGGTGACACCTCCCCTAGCAAAAAGACAAGGGGCTTTATCAGACAGAGGTTGCCCGTGATAGCACTCAGGCTACGGAAGTGCCACTCACTGGCACTTAAAGCTGTGCCACTCCATAGCCTCCATAGCCCCTAAGAATAGCATAAAGTTCAGTTGATAAATTAGGAATTATAACGCACCACAACTCTAGGCCTCCTTCCTTCTTGTAGGTTAGGATGGCAGAGGAGAGGGAGGGAAACAGGGCGAACAGAAGTTGTAAAAAGAAGCCAGAAGAGACTATTTGAAATTCTTCATTCTGATAAAGGATTATGACACAGATAATAAATATATTCCACCTTATAAATATTTTAGCTTGGCTACTCCCTGGGCTTAATGTGCTGTACAGCGTCTAATTAAGCATGTATCTGATAGATGCCACTACATAATGATGTGCTGATGTCTAGGGGGTTGGCCAGGAAGAGAAGTATGCACTGAAAGGCATGATTTGTAATAATGATAGCCATGATAATGATGCTACTACTACTTCAATTAAAAGTACTTACGAGTACAGCTGCTACTACTTCGACCAGTACAACGGCTACACACACACACACACACACACACACACACACACACACACACACACACACACACACACACACACACACACACACACACACACACACACACACACACACACACACACACACACACACACACACACACACAGTGTATGGCATTGATTTACATGGCTCAGTTACACTCTCTCCTCGATTAGGTAGAACTACCTTTTCAGCAGTTAAGGGAGAGTGTTATTTCAGTGCACCTATTTGTGTAAATTTCCTGCTAAATTTTGCAGTAGTGAAACTGGTCTGAGTTCTGCTGATCAGGGCAGTATGGCCTCCATGACATGCTTGGCCAAGCACTATTTGAGCTGTGATACACTGACGATGAGGACTAACACACACACACACCCTCACAAACACACGCACACACACACACACAGACAGACACAAACACAGACAGACAGACAGACACAAACACTCACTCCAACCAGTGTCAGAATTCTAACACACACTTACACACACAAAACGGGAAGTGTCACGCTAGCAATAAACTGAGCAGGAGAGAAGTGTGAAGTCCTGTGCTACTAAGTCACTCTAATAACAAGGTCCAATAGCTCACTGACCCCGAAATGTTTCCTTTTTAGATAACGGATTTTTCAACTGTATGGGTCCTAATGTCATTGGTGAAAGCCCATAAAAGGCCTAACAATCACAATAAAGAAAGGAAACCTAGCATCATTCTTACACAGGATCTAGAGACAATTGATGGTCCCCGATTACATACAAAAATCACCAATCGTTCTCTACTCTGGGGAAAATTCTAATGTGGACCCGCACTAGTTGATTCTTCTGAGCTTCCCTTTATTTAAGGGTCAACGGGGTTAGCAGGGTAACATTGAGAATGGCTTTTTCAATGCCCTTGGTTCAAAATGCTACCTATTGTCCCCCGAACTTCTGTTCCAGCTCCTGCATTAGCTCTGCCCTGAGTCAATTTAGACACCGTGGGAGGAAGAACAACCAACAACCAACACGACTTCATTGCTCAATAATTTGTACATTTGATTCATGTGCTAACCAGCTGATCGATGCAGATGAATACATGTAATTGTCATTTGGAAGCGTTCCACGCCTCCGGCCACCTGTTCAAAAGCTAAGTGAAGCCTATAGACTAGACTGGGTTGGTGCAAGTGATAGGCACAGCGATGGGGACTACACTATCCCCTCCACTCAGGTAGACCGTACATACACTGGACATTTTTTTAAACCACACCAGTGCATTACACTATTACACTCAGAGTGTAATGCCTCCCTCCCTCCCTCCCTCCCTCCCTCCCTCCCTCCCTCCCTCCTCCCTCCCTCCCTCCCTCCCTCCCTCCCTCCCTCCCTCCCTCCTCCCTCCCTCCCTCCCTCCCTCCCTCCCTCCCTCTACATCAGTGACCTGGTCTGAAAGGCTCTTACTTCTCTGCAAACACGGCTGCCAAGTGCCCATGAAACAAGCCTAATGAGAACATCATTGTATTTACCTTAGATAAGGTGAGCTGCCTGAGTAGATAACGCCAAGATAACACATTGTTTGAATGGAAACCGTATACGTAGTGTATACGTAGTGTATACGTAGGTCCTTTGGCATTCGAAGCACTCCTTGTGGCTCAACGTTTTACTGTACTCTATAGTTTTCAGAAATATATATATATATATATAGCATATTAAATGTACTATCATTCTTTTTTCGTGGTGTAAAAAAAATATCTAGTACATATTGGCTAGGGTATAAACCGGTGAAATAAACAGTCAAGAATTCAAATAAGGGTCAGTTAGCAGTAGTTTTAAAGCAGTGTTTGTCCATGCGTGTTTGAGACCTCACATCGCCTCTCCGGTGTTCTAATTGCTAACTGATATTTCTCTACCAAGTGACCCAGTAACGCTCACACTGGAGGAAAGGTCATCGATGAGTCCTTTATTTTATCATCTCTGGCCGCCGCAACACATCACCGCATTACTCCCTGGAGCGCTCTCTTCAGATTTAAGGCATCTCTCTATTTATCAGACGGGGATCCTTAAATGTGTCACCTATTGACCAAGGTTCAGCAGAAGGTCGCAAATACATGGCTGGACCTTGACAGATAGACAGATGGACACTTGGAGCGTCTCGCAGCTCAATAATAGAAATAGGATCCATCCATCCATAGACGAGGAACAAAGCTGAAGTGTGGCACGCTCCATGGAGGAAAAGGAGGTATCCACCGCTGTCAATTCGATGTATTTATACTTCCTGTTTCAAAGTATTTTGTCCCCCGGTGGCACCTATAGTGTGCCAGATGTGTGCCTCCTGCATGTGACCTGAGACAGCCCTGGAGCCAGGAGCTGGGGTAATTTCTCGCTCTCATTCTACACCGTCGATCGAGGCGGCTTTTTGAGGTGAGAGAAACTGACAGCATTAACTCTCCAGGGCAGAAATTTCCAGTCAAGTGGATCAGAGGACTCACTTATGAATAATCATTAGGCCTTCATTACAAACCCCTCACAACCCACTTCTTCCTGTGCAACACAATGCCTTTTGTCGTCTTCACAAGGTGCATCATTTAATTGCCAATAGATTTTTTTTCCCTATATGACAACATGTCACATGACAAAATGTAGCCCCAGCTTCCCTTAGGGCTTCCCTTACTCTTGGCATTCTGGATGGCTGTTGAATAGTCTTAAAAATATATATAACAGAAAGAAGAGGATGCTTCGCTAAAAAAAGCTTAAAGATGCTTGCATGATATTTATAATGTATAATATGTTCCAGGAGGACCAATGCTTGTTCATGTGTCTTTATGACCCCTTTTGGTTCCCTTTTTGGTTTTACATAGTGGAGGCAGACCATGTCTTGTGTTTGGAGACAGTAAAATGTACAAACATGTCCATTCACTAAGGCATATGCCCATCTCGGTCCATGGCACTAAGAGATGTGCCATACCTATTTGTCGCACGATAAATAAAGGACAAATGCCATGATCGCAATGGAGGCAAGCTATCAAAAGATGTTCAGGTTAACATTTTGGTGACAATTTATCAGACAGCCTTTCAAATGTATCTTTAAGACATCCCCCTTTTCTGTCACCCTGTCTTACCCTCCTCATGAGCGTACAAGACGGAAAGAGGAACAAAATGTTTTGCAAGGGCATGAAACTTTCCTCCTGATGCACAGTGTGTGGAAACCTATTTGATATTGCAATGCTCAACATTCTTCTACATCTGTCCTGTTATTGTTCTAACACCCTACTGGTGTTCTGTACTAAAGAATTGGAGTGTGTGCGCTCCCTACTGTAATGACATACAGTATCCAAATCAACAGGGTTATCTGTCAGGTACACTTCGCCTGGCTCCGTCTCCTGGGAACACCAGTATTGTGTCAGCCGGGCAAAATAATATAACGTCACCATATTTACAGAACAATTTCATCTGCCTGCGCTGAACGGATTGAGTCTGAGCCTGCCTGCATTCGTCTAGCCTGCCTTCAAATGTGGGTAAATCAACACAGTTCCCCTTTGACACAAAATGCAGCGCGATTACCGAGTTGGTACAGCCTTAATAAGCTGAATAATGAGGGAATTTCAGAAATGCACAAGCGCCATTATAGTCCAACAATAAGAGCTAGGAGTGAGTAAACCAGCACAGGGCAGAAGGTAGGCGTAGGGATATAATGAGGCCAGTGTTGTAAGTAATGTACTCTCCATTGTGCTACCATGTAAATGCTGCTACCCATTTCTTCTTCACATTCATACACACACAGCCCCGGATTTAAGCCAGTCTCAATCTGAGATGTCTTCTCTTTCTTCAAAGAATGGCACAGTGGTGTCCCTCATTCTTTTCTCTCTTTCTCTTCTCCTTCACCCTCTCTCTCTCGCTCTCTCTCTCTAATTTCTTTCTCTGTTTAGTGACAGGCAGTGACAGAAACTGGCCCCAGTCTTGCTTCTTGAAAGCAAACATTAAAGCTCATAGGATGAGCTGCAGGTGTGTTACTGCCAGACTCGTAAACACGCCACTATTTACATATTTTCCCTTCCGAATAACAATTAAGGTCAGTGAAATAATTGCAGTCCTTCATAATCCTTACTGCTCTAACTGGGACGGTTAGGAATGGACTTTCTGCTCCGACAGTGTTTGGACTTCTCTTCCTTTGTTGAGGTGTTCCTCCTTTCCCTGGTTTACTACTGTAACAAACACTGTGAAGCCCTGTGTCTCTTATACCTGACAACCCTCTTATGATATTACAGGAAACTGTAAACAATTACAACTTCATCATTATCGTCATTAATTTTATTGACATTTCGCGAGACAGTATTTGTCTTTCCATTTGAAGTATGTGTCTACATGATACAAAATTATGTCGCGCCTCTCACAAATCCCGTCTTTGGCCGGCTCAGTCATTTTCTCATTGGCAAATGGTCGGAGGAGTGCAGCATTTCAGCTAAAACAATCTCAATCTCTTCTACTCTACTGTCAAGAGGCAGGGGGCACTTTGAGAATAGACACATACTTCAAAAGAAATGCCAAATCATTGTATGCTTTTATTAATAAGTCCCAAATATTGCTGTTGGACAAGGCCAGTAGAAGTGCCTTGGTCTGCACTTCTTCTTCTTCTGTCCTCCTCCAACAACTTGTCTGTTATTGTAACACAGCGCAGGTGCAGGATGTAACAACACAGACTTGTCTTGACGAGGGCCATAAACTGTGCTTGTCTATCAGGAGCGCCCGGAGACCTGGATCTATTGAGACAAGCATCCAGCCGTGCTTGAATATCTGTTCCGTGTTTCTGGGCTTGGGCCTACACCATCCAGGTGGATCACATTTAACAGCTAAGTTCCACCAATTCCCCATAAAGGAATGAAGAGATGGCCCTCTCTTGTCCATAGAATTTCTCAGAACCATAGTACCATTCCAAATAACTCTGCGAGCCTGAAACGGATGATCAACCTTCCTTCCATGTTGGGTGTAAGGCAGATGCTGCATATGACATACCAAGGAAGCTTTATAGGAACACTAATAGTACAGACTAAAATGACAAGTTTGAAAACTGAAGCTTGATTCAATGCACTTTGTTTAAGTATCTCTGTTCCATTTGTTGATGCTAATCTTTGCAGTACTTTTTACAAGCCGTTAATATTGATTGCTGCAGAGAGAGGATAGGAGGGAGGTGGTTCATTCAATAGCAGCATTCCATTATGAAGACGCAACAAAGAACCGTGCAGAGTGGGCAGCATCTCTCGCTCATATACCGTAAAGCCATGGAGTTTAGAATATTATCAAGTAGATACTGACTCAAATTGATTTGGGTAATGAACGCCTGCACCTTGAAATATAATAGCCACTTATAGTAATTACCTTCACCATTATCAAGGTCACATAACAAAACAATGGCCGACATTTTGAGGACCCAAGCTGACACACATTTACTGTGACATTATGTTATCTTTGTATGTTTATTTATTTAAAGTGATACGTGTCATTTTTTTTTTTACAAATACATTGGTTTGTTTTCTAATGTATGACAGAACTATGGGTTGTATGTGCTGTACCAATTCACTTAAATTAATCTTAATTGTCTTAAAATTGGACAATTATTGAACTACGAGAGAAACATTGAATTATTTATTTTTTTAATATTTTTTTTTAACTGTCCTTCACTCTGTTTCCATCACCCAAGCCCTTGATGCATGTCAACGTGTCAGCCAAATTGGGATGACAACAAGTGAACTGTCACTCAGAGCACTTCAGCTTGCCCACTCCCAGATATCGAAACCTATTTGAATCAAATCAAACATATTCATATAAAATTGTGTACACGCTTGAAGAACACTGCCCTGTTTTAGAATACAGAAAAAAAACAGTCAAACAGCTGAGTCCGACATCTCTTTTATAACACGTTCAGGCTCGGAATTCAGTATTCAGCGCTAGGGCAACACTCCATACTCCGGATTCAAAATGTCAATATGAAACATAAACCAACCTTTAATAATAAGCAACTTTTTACAGACTAGAATTAACTAGCTTGTTAGGAAAACCACACAGCTAGCCAAGTGAGCTAGCCAATGGTTTTCCCAACGCAGTGCTGGAGTAGAGTATCACTCCCACTATCTTTTTAAGGATCATTTGACCATCAAACAATGTTGGAGTGGGTTTCCTTTCACACACAAAGCCCAGTAATAAACGCTTGGCCTTTGTCTCACATACGCTCGGCTAGAAAGATGACCTCAGCTTCAAAACAATAAAGGCCCTGTAATGCACTCTCCAGAGGCCTGTTGCACTAACTTTGTTTCACTTCAATACAATTTCGGAGAAAAAAAAAGAAATACGTTGGACCTTATCAACTCCTGCTCTATCACAAAGTGTGTCAAATCTGACACCAGGGCATACCAGTCGGAGAGGCTACAACAAATCTGGGTCTATAATAGGAGTGTCATGAGTTTCAGTGTGTGTGTGTGTGTGTGTGTGTGTGTGTGTGTGTGTGTGTGTGTGTGTGTGTGTGTGTGTGTGTGTGTGTGTGTGTGTGTGTGTGTGTGTGTGTGTGTGTGTGTGTGTGTAAGAGCAGAGGGGGAGAGAGAGAGAGAGATCAACATAGAGAGAGGGAGAGCGTGACTGTGCATTTGGTGTGTGGTGGTATAGTGGTATTGGGGGGTGAAGTGAAGCGGGGGGCACCCTGAACAGCTAAGAGGATCAAATATCTAAGCAAAACAAAGGCTGTGTCACAGGGGCGTTCAAGTCACAAGCTCTCTCACTCCTACAACAACAGACCCCCCCAAATGTCTAGTCCCGTTGCCCTGACAGCGCCGGTCACAAAGAGACCCCAGATATTACAGAGAACAAAACAGCAGACAGATGTAGGTATTGTTATGCAGAGTATCTTCCTCTTCCCCCAGGGCTGACCATTTCCACTAAACGTCAACAGTGAACAACTCTGATCTCTGCAATCTATACCACTAAAAAATAACAACAAAATACCTTGTGTTTCCTTTTTGACTTGGGCCGGTTTAGCAGTCTACAACTTAGATCAAGCTGGCAAACTTTCTATTTCTGCACTTGCTAAATGCTTCTTTTTGTCTTGGCCTTACAATAGGCTGATGGAGTCTGGACTAGGACAATACGGCTTGGTTCGCCCCCACCCACCTCTCTCTACATGGTCATCTCATAAGGATCTGACCCGTGCCTGAAGTGGCCTGAGATGAAGCTGTGTATTATTACAGCTGGGAGCCCAGCGAGACTCAGTGAGACTCAGGGATGAGCCCTGATTGATTAAGACCAGATGGGCGTCGTCCACCGTCCACACATTGCAAACAACAGAAATAGAAAGGCTGTGTCTACATTCCGGAGTAACACTCACATTGGATGATTTGATTTGATTGGGCTCCTCTATAGTAGTCAGAGCTGGACAAACATTGTCTTCCCTATTATCTTACTCCCTAAGACCTTTGATCCATCTTTAACAATAAGGGAATATTACTTACAGTCAATCTTGGGATAGATATTTTTAAAAAGCTCACAAATATTGTCCAAGCAAAAGGTTTGCTTTAAACCTGAGGTCCCTTATAGCCTTACCGTAGATAGGTTCAACCTGCTAGGGTTCAACCTGACCTGACTGTTCTGGGTCTGTAAGTAAAGCTCTCTTAAATTAAACATGACTCTATCTAATTGTTGAATGTCATGTGGTCCAAGCCACAGTGTAAATCCTACCCCAGTCTAGACAGAATTCTTGACAGTCCTACACTAATGTCTGTCGCAGTCAGATGGGGTAAACGCAGAATGGCAAGGTAATTTGACATAAGGCACTTCTCCCAGCGAGTAATATAATGTGGCAGCAGAAGCAGCTTTTTAAAGGAATCAATTAAGTTTTAAAAAAAGGTGTTCCTGGCTGGCCAGGGTGAGGAGGGTTATTATTCTGGAGGATTGAAGGGGGGTGGGTGGGGGCTGGTAGGTGGTTGGGTGGATTCTCTGGAGGCAGAGCAGACCTCTGTCTTTCAGTGGCAGTGGTCTCCCAGCCCTCACCCTCCTCCTCACACAGCATGGTTTATTTTTCCTGCTCACACTGTGGCCTTAAACTGCTACCTTCTCGTTATAAATCTTCTCAGGTTTCACCTCCAAGTGTCTGTGCTCCTGATCTCCGACAGGCGTTCCTAGCAGCTATGTATGACTCCGTGCCTGGAGGGCACTGATGAACTGAAGCCTTCTGCCCTTGCTCTGTCATACCCTGTTTAAGATGAGCTATCAATTTTCAAAGGGCTGCTGCGATTGGTTCGGAGGGGGGCTTTGGGATTGGGGTGCAGGGGTAGAGGGGGTAACAGGGAAAATCTGGACTTCTGGCTTCTGACTCTGGGGAGAGTAAAAGGAATAAAGTGGATTCATAACAGTTGGGTTCTGTTGGACTTTTTATAAAGCTCTCCGTCTTCGTTACATATGAGGTAAAACTAACTACTTTTGGATTTCAATTGGTTACAACATGTAGCCTTCCCTATTAAAGAGGTAGACAGTTCACCAGAAAAAAAAGGTGCTTCTACACCTAACATAGGCTATAACTGTTGTCTTCGGACTTGGTTCTTACAAACACTTTAGCAAGCAATCACGTTGTCTTAAAGTTCTCCCTGGTTGATGTACTCACAAACAGGAGTCTTTTTTTCAAAGATAGACAAGGTGTGTTGTACTCAGCAAAATAGCCATTGCTTCTTGAGCCTCTCAACCCCCTGCCTGTCCCCCTCCCTCCCAGTGCTTGCTAGGCTACATGGATACACATCAACCAAAAGGGGAACAGGCTAAACACATAACTCTTATTTATGCTGTTCAATTCAGCCTCAGCAATTCCTCAATTCATTTTCACGATCAATTACAAAACCTGAAGGCATCTGTAAAGCATTTTGTGTGACAGCACACACACACACACATACACACACCTACACTGACTAGCTGTTCATAGTGTTTGCCTAGTGTTCCTGCAGGAATACACTCAACTGCCTAATTTAGTTTATGACATTTGTTTTGTGTTTTCCCCAGAGAGTTTGAGAGACACCTAGATGTTTGGTAATTACTGAAGGATTTCTGTTTGGTGGAGACTAGTGAGTTTTGAAAGACACCTACATGTTAGGTAATTACTGCAGGATTTCTGTTTGGTTGAGACTAGTGCGTTTTGAAAGACACCTACATGTTAGGTAATTACTGCAGGATTTCTGTTTGGTTGAGACTAGTGAGTTTTGAGAGACTGCTCAGGAAGTAGTCCAAATATTTTGGAATGAGAATGAGGTGAAAGCAAGGAAAGGAAGAGAACATGTGAGGGAGCCAGGTACAAAGCTCCTAAGACATGACCTTCTACATTAATAACATATTTTTAATGTAAATATATATATATATATATATATACAGTGAAGGAAAAAATAATTTGATCCCCTGCTGATTTTGTACGTTTGCCCACTGACAAAGAAATGATCAGTCTATAATTTTAATGGTAAGTTTATTTGAACAGTGAGAGACAGAATAACAACAAAAAAATCCAGAAAAACGCATGTGAAAAATGTTATAAATTGATTTGCATTTTAATGAGGGAAATAAGTATTTGACCCCTCTGCAAAACATGACTTGGTACTTGGTGGCAAAACCCTTGTTGGCAATCACAGAGGCCAGACGTTTCTTGGAGTTGGCCAACAGGTTTGCACACATCTCAGGAGGGATTTTGTCCCACTCCTCTTTGCAGATCTTCTCCAAGTCATGAAGGTCTCGAGGCTGACATTTGGCAACTCGAACCTTCAGCTCCCTCCACAGATTTTCTATGGGATTAAGGTCTGGAGACTGGCTAGGCCACTCCAGGACATTAATGTGCTTCTTCTTGAGCCTCCTTTGTTGCCTTGGCCGTGTGTTTTGGGTCATTGTCATGCTGGAATACCCATCCATGACCCATTTCAATGCCCTGGCTGAGGGAAGGAGGTTCTCACCCAAGATTTGATGGTACATCCATCCGTCCATCGTCCCTTTGATGCGGTGAAGTTGTCCTGTCCCCTTAGCAGAAAAACACCCCCAAAGCATAATGTTTCCACGTCCATGTTTGACGGTGGGGATGGTGTTCTTGGGGTCATAGGCAGCATTCCTCCTCCTCCAAACACAGCGAGTTGAGTTGATGCCAAAGACCTCCATTTTGGTCTCATCTTACCACAACACTTTCACCCAGTTGTCCTCTGAATCATTCAGATGTTCATTGGCAAACTTCAGACGGGCATGTAAATCGCACCAACTGTTGTCACCTTCTCACCAAGCTGCTTGGCAATGGTCTTGTAGCCCATTCCAGCCTTGTGTAGGTCTACAATCTTGTCCCTGACATCCTTGGAGAGCTCTTTGGTCTTGGCCATGGTGGAGAGTTTGGAATCTGATTGATTGATTTCTTCTGTGGACAGGTGTCTTTTATGCAGGTAACAAGCTGAGATTAGGAGCACTCCCGAGGTGACGGTTTTGGAGAGTCTGGCATGCCCAAAGTAAAATGCCTCCCACTCAGGCCCAGAAAATAGGATCTGCACATAATTAGTACTATTGGATAGGAAAGACTCTGAAATGTCTAAGAGTGTTAAAATATTGTCTGTGAGTTTTAAAGAACGGATTTGGCAGGCAAAAACCGGAGGAATTTCTGTCCTGGAAAAAGTGATTTTGACACATTGCCTCATTTTGAACCACTCCCTATTGAAAATGACCATATAAGGGAGTAAGATTTCAGTACCTATTGCTTCCACTGGATGTCAACAGTCTCTAGACAGTGTTTTGATTATGTTTAGTTGATCTGGATGGTAATAGAAGAAGAATTAGGAAGTGGTCACAAGAAGTAAACAGAAGAGGATGCGCGCGTTCACAGGCTTGCGCGCGCTGTGGTTTTTTCCTTTGCTATCGCCCAGTTTATATTCCCGGTTGAAATATTATAGTAAATATACATAAAAGTGTTCCTAAGGATACATTATCAATGATGTTTGATTGTTCTTGGACAAGTGTATAGGTATAGGTTGAACGAGTTCTTTTCACGGTTCAATGGGCGAGTGGACGCTGTATTTTCTCATCATAACGCACCAACCAAACGGAGATTTATGGATATAATAAATTACTTTTTCTAACAAAAGAACCATGGATTGTCTTCGTTGGACACTTGGGAAGCCCTCAGCAGAAGTTCTTCAAAAGGTAATTGATTTGTTTTCGCTGTGAAATGTGTTTTGTGGTGGGGCGCTAGCTAGCGCCCCACCACTCCCTAAGTAGTTAAGAGTGTGCTCCTAATCTCAGCTCGTTACCTGTATAAAAGACACTTGGGAGCCAGAAATCTTTCTGATTGAGAGGGGGTCAAATACTTATTTCCCTCATTAAAATGGAAATCATTTAATACAATTTTTTTCACATGCGTTTTTCTGGATTTTTTTGTTGTTATTCTGTCTCTCACTGTTCAAATAAACCTACCATTAAAATTATAGACTGATCATTTCTTTGTCAGTGGGCAAACGTACAAAATCAGCAGGGGATCAAATACTTTTTACCCTCACTGTATATATATTGACTAATGTCAGCATTATTCAGTGCTTTATTTGAGAAATTCAAATAAGCGAAACTCCCCTGCTTATGTGTTTTTCAACATTACTTCTCATAACATGTTAGATTTTATAAATCATTACTTGGTTCTCTAGGGAATATTCTGCATTCAGAAAGGCTTGTCTGAACAGTTTCTTTCTCATGGACAGGAAAATTCATTTCAATATATTTATCTTCATGAATACATGTTTGTAGTGGAAAAATAATACAAAATCACAAAAGTGTGTTGGGGGGTGAATAACCCAGATGCATGATGGTAGTTGGAAGCTCCACAAAACATTAGAAAGGGAAATTGCACACAGCAGGAAGAAAAATCATTGTGTTACCCCAGGTGAAAAATATTGTTGCTTTGCTTAAAAGTGCATGCAAGGCAAAGGCAAGCTACATTATTAGAATGTTTAAATATTAATTATTCTGCTGGGTAGTAAAGATGATCGAGCCACAGTGTCAACTACTTTATTTTTCTTCTAGAAGCCATAGGAACTCTTTGCTGTGAAACGTGATCCTGTATTGTTTCACCAACTTGGCAAACAAACAAATGTTTTTACGGTTCAGCGGTTTTACTGTTTTTACAGATTTTGAGTTGTTTTAGGAGTAATGGTACTTGCTTCAATTTTCTTCATTTTTATGTATCTATAAATGTCTCAATGCCTTTAGCAGGACTACTGCATAATGTATATAGGAGAAGGTGTGCAATCTTATATTTGGCACAACGGCTTTAGAACTTCTTTCAGTGTTTCGGACAAAGAATTTGGAAGGCAAATTAGAATTGATCTCAGTTGTCATTACTTACAGGTACCAGTCAGTACCTAAGTACAACATAGTTTTGAAATGACTTTAGAGTATTTCATGTGAATAGTGTCACTCCTTTTCCCTTTTCTAAGGATGTAAGTAGGAAAGGCTTTCTGCTCTCTTTTGTCAGAAAGGCAATACAAATAGACTCAGATACATAGGGTTTGCCCAACAAAGCCCAGTATTATTTCTGAGGATCTGTTCTGGCTCTCAGGTAAATCAGAGAAAGCTGCTAGTTTCCCCTCTGTATGTCAGAGAGAGATTCAAAGCCGCTGGCTTAAAGATAGGTATTAAGACTGTAAGATCTAAAACACTTTGGGAGCCTTCAGAGTGAAATGGATAAAGATACAGAGGGCTGAGGGCAGAGACTTGAGGGAGAGAAAGAGAGGGGGGAATAGAGAGAGAGAAAGGTGGTGGAGTGATAGAGGGGAGCTAGAGAAAGAGAGAGAAGAAGCCCCGGCTTCAGCTCTCTGAGACTCCTCGCTCCTTGCTGTCACTCATGGCTGCCCTGCCAGTATTCCCCACCTGAGACGGATTGCGATGCATGTTCGAGTCACTCATGCACAAGAAGCAATACACAAGTTCGGTGTAAAGCCACTTTAAAAGCTCATCAGGCGCATACTTTGCTTGTAGGAAATACCTTATTCATGACGGAGGGAGCCGTAGCCTAGGTAATTACTTGAATCAAGGTGGCCTCGGAAATGTTTAAATCTACAAGGACGTGCAGGAGCATGAATAATGCAAAATAATTTGCATCTAAATTTTTTAAGTGTGCTTTATTCAAAAACTAAAATGCGGCTTCGATTAAAGTTTGATGAGTGGAAGCTGAGAGCTCTGTGCATGCTGAGAAAAGCTCCTTATTTGTAGAAATTATTTAGAATGGTGATAAAGGGGCAGGGAGAGGAGAAGAGGAAATGGGGGAGAGAATAAGGCCAGAAGAAGAAACTGCCAATAAATAATCATTAAGGTAGAAAAGCATTAGTGTGTCAGAGAGGGTGTATTGTATTGAGAGATGGATATTGCAATACGCTGCCTTGTAAGAAAAGTTTTTCAGACAAGATGTTTGTAACCACATACAGTACATATAACCACCACAAAGGAGAATACAGTATGTACAGTAGCTGTGTATTACTCTTCCACATAATAATACATTTTCCTTAAAGATGGCATTGTGAGAGCTATTTGTTTTCTATGTGGATGCATGTCATATTCAAATATCTAGGAGTGTGTATTTTCCCTAAAATCCTGTTTCTTAAAAAAAAATCATGCACACTTTCATTGCATGAAATGAAGTTCACAAAAGTTGACAGTTGACCTTCTGTTTGTTTCACAAAGTACAGTTACAGCATAAACCACTTCGCAGTGCTTACCTGCTTCTTGACGAACGCACGCCACAGCAAATTGGACAGCACCGAGAAAAAGAAGAAGAAAGAAACCATTGACTAATTTGGTGTCATAGGTCATGTTATTGAGACAAACTAATGAACACTTTCCTTTAGAAATAAGGAAACAACTGATGCTACACAATATTGTATTGACTACAGTGCTACAGAAAGGCACACAACAAGAGATAGTCATTGCAGGTTATGTAGTGAGGTCATGATAGGGGATGATACCATACAGGTCTAAAGAAACATTTTACGTTTTCCTAATTCCTTACAATGACCTCTTAGCTTTGTCAAATGAGCATGGCACTTGGAAGAGCAAGTGTGAGTTATTTTTGATATTATTCCTTAATAGTAAGTGTGAGTAATTGCTTTTGTCATAACTATTTGATGCAATATAGTCATTTGTTGTCCTATAGATTGACTTAACGGGTAAATACAGAAAATACCCTCTCTTCATAACTGCTTCTGGTCCACAGCACATATATACTGTAAGTAACATGTTAATTACTGCTGTCTGGTACTCCTGTTTCATTAGCATTTAACCTAGATTTCGTGTCAAACAGGAGTCCCTGATTACAGCCTAGTGTTCACATTTCACAGTCCCTTGTTTCATCCGAATGTCCTCAATCTGGCTTGGCAGTCACTATTGAATCTACTGAAACTGAAAAAGGAGACCAGGGCCTTATTTCTGATCTTTAGGTCCCAGTGTGATTCTTCCACGAAATATAATCTTAAAAGAAACAGCCTGAACCGAGGCAATATTCTCCCCTCTATCCATCCACAGGCCCACCCAACCAACACACACATCAGCACACACACCCCTCCTTTTGTTAAACAAACCATATATCACCAACTTTTTTTCCTTCCTGCCTGCATTGCATTAGCCAACCAGACTCAAGAAGGGGGACTATTTTTAACGTGGGCAGTCCAGAAACAAAGGCCTCTCCTGAGGCAGACCCCCTGCCTAGTGGGTCACCTAGCTCTCTGCGACACTGCTTCTTTTCCCACGCTAACTTCAGGGCTCATTTGCATCGCGCTGGCTGTTGGGGCGATTATGTTCAGGTGAGCTGGTTTGTATGGGACCGGGGCCATAAGATATGACAGGCACAGGGGCTTGGGGGCTGGAGGCCTGCCGCCTACCCCTGATCCTGTCCTTAATTGCGACTGACTGGCACCAGACACAATCACCCTCTTGATTCAGCAAATTGTCCTCAGAGTAGCTTGTGGTGACCCTGACCTGCGGCAAATCATCTCACAGCAGCCGGCCGAGGTAAACAAGGAGTAATCTCAATTCACCCAGGACAAAAGAGAGGGCTTATATATGATCATTTTTTTTCTATTCAGTACAGGTCAGGTCCTCCTTTATGTAAGGACAGCACCAAGAGATCACAGCTCAGTGAATCCAACTGTATTTGTCATATTGCAATATATGCCTATACAAATATACAAATGTCCTCATTAGTTGAAAACCAATCTAATACAACTACTTTTTGAGCTGTTACATACTAGATGAGACAAGGGGAAATGTCCTAAATTCGCCAGTGTGTGTGTGTATAGTGTACGTGTATTTCTCAAATATAATTGTCAGCATCTGGGCCTGTCCCTCCCAGTCTCACAGAGTGCAAACAACGTCAGACAGGACAGGGTTCTGTGTTCACAGAGGAGTGTAATTAGCATGTTTCCGAAAGAGAGGATGGAGGATGTTATCTCAGGCCTCTGATTAAAGGGGAAGGAATAGAAGTGAGCAAGTGAAGGCTCCCTCACAAGTGTGTTTACAGGGAGACACACCTTTCACAACCATAACACTTCCACTGACCACTGACCAAGGAGGTTACACTTAGCAAGAACGAAGGGTAGTTAGCATTTAGCCAGAGGTGGAAATTGGACTCACACTGTGAATAAATATGGCATCCAACTGATAATAGATTCCAAATACTACAACGGGCACTTCAATGGGATCCTTTGAATATGCTGCTGTGCTATCTTTTGTATTGGCATTGCTAAATCTATGATACCGTAGTTACCTTGTATTATCAGGAGAACATGGAATGTAAAAGGGAGTGCAGCTTTGCTTAAAACAAGATGGGAGAGAAGAAAAAAACTGGATAACTGTCAACATTGCCCCTGCAAGGTTTTCAATCTGTCAGTGTGTCAAGCTACCTTCATTTCCCTCTCCTCCCAGAGAACTGACCGTTTGAACCCGCCCAGAGAAACCGCTCCGAAACATTTCAGCTGCAACATCTCCTGTGACAGAATTCATTTTTTTGGACACCCTTTATTCACTCAGGCCAAGGGGGGAAAAAATCAGCATGAAGAATCGAGCACACTACATTTGTCTCCAGAACATCGGCCTATCAGTCAGGCCGTTTTATCAACGGTAGATTTGGAATGAAGTTGAATTTCAAGACGTTATACCATCCCTACCCACTTTCAAACAACTGCTATTCTCAATCTTCCCCCACAAGTATATCATTTTCTACCGTTTTGTCAGTTTCGTGTCCTTTTCCCTAGATTAACCTGCGATTGTGATCTGTTTTCACGCTTCCAGAGAGGTTGGCATTGTGGGGAAAGTGATGTTTATCTCTGGAAGATGTGGTAACACAGAGCACGACCAACAATGAGATGGGAAATACAAAAAGCCAAAGTGTAAGAAATGACAGATAACACTCCATGAATTGTTGGGGGACGTTCCTCATCCTCACTTTTCTTTCTTTTTTTTATGAACAGCTTTTCTTGTTTCACTTTGCTTCAGCTTCTATAGTGACATGTACGCTGCCTGTCTCTGATTGGATGAGAAGAGAAAACAACAACAAAAGCAGCCCATTTAACCCGTATGCATTACCATGGCTACATCACATGATAACTCTACAGACAGAAGGTTGACTGGATGAAAGCTGAAACCTCCGAGCCAAATCATCCATTTTAGTAGCATGGATGATCAAACAGCACTAATAAAGATCCGTAATGATGAAACAGAAGAGAACATTTCTTGGAGGCCTCATTTGGTAAATAAATGAGCTGAAAGAACTGTGCAAAAGTAAAAAATGGTCTTTCAAGCTCTTCTAAACACGCCTGGGCTGAGTTACGCATCACCGAGGCTATAATCTTCACTCAATCTCAGAAAATTACCCCCATCCTCCTTCTTCCTCCTCCTTCCACCCAAAAAAACCTTATCAGCAGATACTCCCCTTCACTTTATTTCATTTATGAATTACAAGAAAGATGCTATTATATATTATTAATTTTGGTGCTGTTCTTTGGCTCTGGCTTCATTCGGCGGTGAGCTGCGGATGTCGGAGCGGTGTAATTATGTTCTAGCCGGGCAGCCATCCGTTTCCTTTCAAAAATTTACAGGATTCTTAATCACGTTGCTCATTTGGGTGCACAGTAGCGAGGATGGCGCAACACAAACAGGGCACGTCTGTTTACACAGAAACACCTGCTTAGCATTGATAGCAGATGTCAGTCAGTGAACAGAACAAAAAAGGAGGAAAATGGAATTAAAAAGGCAAGCATCACCAACTTCTTATTATTTACTTTACTGCGAAAATGAACTACTATAATGGTGGATAGAGAGAGAGGAGAGAGAGAGAGAGGAGGGAGAGGAGAGAGAGAGGCGAGAGAGAGAGAGAGAGAGAGAGAGAGAGAGAGAGAGAGAGAGAGAGAGAGGGAGAGTAGAGAGAGAGGAGGGAGAGGAGGGAGAGGAGAGAGAGGAGCGTATTACAAACGCCAAGAAAACTAGGACTCATAATTATGCCTAGATTTTTTTTCTTCTATCATTTATTTATCTTTTTCCTCTGGTTTTCTCCCACCTGCATGGAATGAGAGCAGTCAAGCCAGCATCTTAGACATGATGAGATTTGGAGCCCGTTTCTCTCCTCTCTTTTCCGGTTAAGAAAACATCTATGGCCTTATATTTCGCTCCGTTTGCATCAGTCTTTACTGCATTATTCATTTGCATTTTAGCGGGTTGGGTAATTAAATCTCTCCTAGCTGGGATGCTGTTTGTTCATTTGTATTTAAATTAAATGTGAATATTTTTGTGATGAAAATGCAGAATGCTGTTAATCAACTTTTCTCACCTTATAAATGGATGACTATGGGCGAGCAAGCTTTGAAAATACTTTATTGTTCTTGCCAGTCTCACTAAATGGCTTCTTCTTAAGAATAATAGTCACAAGTCAACTACTGCATTGACAAACATATTTCACTGGATGAATGTGCTCGGCCAGGGATATTGGATCCCATGGTGATCTGGCTTCCCCCCACCCTATAGTAAAATATCAACAACAAAATGGCCACTGAGGACCTTTGTGACACACTGAGAGACACAGACACAAAGATACAAATAGCGGAGACACTGTGCCTTTAAAGCCCATCTGGCCTGGAGACGTAATAAAATTGACGTATTGATTCCTTTGAATTTACGAATGCCTGTTTCATAAACTCCATTTCCAAAGCCTAGCCCTCTTTAGAGCGCTGTCATTTTCCCCCCAAATGGATCAATTATGTGCCCACGTAATCCCGTTACCTGTGAAATCCACGCATACTTCCCCCATTTGCGGCGGTTCCCAGGCGGACAGACTCACATTAAGCGCACATAAACAAACTAGAGGTTTTCCCTGATATTAGGGATTGTTTTCTCACTGTATATTATGCACTGAAGACGAGTTACTCCCTTAGGGTTTAGGAGGATATCAGAAAGAAGCTCTCTCCCTCTTCTCTTTACATATGAGTAAGGGAGGCATACCCACCTTAATGCATCCTATTCAACATCCCCTCCTCGCTTACCCTGCCTTGCTGCCCGCCTAGGAAAAACTGAATTCAATAATAATGTCTCATCTTTATCTGCTCACAACAAGTTAATACTAAGAAAACAATACATCCAATGAACGGATAGGGATTTTCTTGCTCAATCGACACCCTACAATTTCCTCAACATGTGCCACCATACCTTCTAAACATTTAACATCTATCTTTTTATCACCTTGTTTTGAACATTGTATGAAAAATGATGATACTGCATTGCTTTGCATTCATTTTCACACCCGCTGTGTCCCAGACACCTTACGCGAGGAGTGAAGGGGTAGCTTATACGGTATCTCCAGAAATACAACATGTTCATGGATTTCTACCTTCTCTGTATCACATCGGAAACAAAAGGTGGGAAACATCCAAGGCTTTAAAATGCTGGACCTACATTACCCGGTGTGTAGACATATATGGAATGTACTGTACCAAGGCAAGGTAGCTAGGCATAATATGAAAGGCCCACTCCCTCCCACCCCATCTCCAGCCACTACAAATCTGTTTTGCTATCGTACATTCTTGAAGTAAAAAAAAAAAAAAGAAGGACAAAAAAATCTGTCCTGGATCTTATTTGCCACAATCCGGCAGGCAACAAGCGGCTCAGTTACACTACACTTGCACTGAACAATCTATCTGGTGAAGGTTCACAAAACTATGAAATACCTTGTCAGATACTGCCTGACCTGTTCAGCAGAGTGACTCTGAAAATAATAAAATAAAATAATAATGAAGGGTTATTCTGTGAAGAAGAGAGAGGTGAGGAGGACGGAAGGAGGGAGGGAGAGGAGTGAGGTGGTGCAGCATTTATGAAAGGAAGCCCTGTCTGCCTTTCTACTCGGAAGCTCACTGCTCTCTCCTCACAATCAGCCATGCACACCCCAGCCATTGTGCGCAAGGGGCTTTAAAGATAAATGGCTGCATGTTAACCACATTTGACATGCTGTACAGTAGCAGCCACCTTGGGTCTCAGGATGCAGCCAAACAAAAAAATACAACAAACAATCCCAGCTAGGATGTCAAACATAAGGAAAAGCACAACAATTTGTCGCTGAGTGCACCGGAGGTTGGAGAAAAAAAGGGAGGGAGGTGTGTGTGTGTGTGTGTGTGTGTGTGCGTGCGTGCGTGTGTGTGTGTGTGTGTGTGTGTGTGTGTGTGTGTGTGTGTGTGTGTGTGTGTGTGTGTGTGTGTGTGTGTGTGTGTGTGTGCGCGTGTGTGTGTTGTGAGGCCTGGAGATTGATGTGCTGGGGATCTAAAGGCACATACTTAGCCACACCTGAGTAAATGTTGCCACTATCCCAGACTGGCAAATGTGTGTCATATCACAAAACCTCTTTGATAAAACGCCACAATCAAAAAGTGATATTGTGGGGAGCATCATGTAACATTTTATATCCCTCTCATGCCAGTGCTGACATCACAAGGTCAGCCAAGTGATGAACACTTAGTTAATTAACAGACAACATATTCAAAAGTACAGGCCATCAGTAGCTAGTCTGTAGTCTGCTCCTTCCATGGATTTCTCTGGAAAATCGGCCTGAGGTTGTAACTGAGGCCAAAAACCTGACCATAGAGTTATGGAACCAAATCGAGTGGTTCTGGAACCTGACCGTAGAGTTCTGGAACCAAACCAAGTGGTTCTGGAACCTGACCAAAGAGTTCCATCCCAATGTGCGTTGCTGCTAAGAAACTGTTGGATGGAACCAGACAATGGAGAGAACTCATTGTTTTTACAACTGGACAAGTCTTCCATTATCCTAATGACACACACGACCTTATTCCTGCTTATCTGATGGATTTATAAGGGGAAAACACCTAAAAGACCTTTCAAATGCCACATGTTCCTATCTCTGGTGTTTATTTTATCAGTAGCAGCCGAGAGGAATTGCTAAAATGATGCTAACGAAGACTGAATTCCAAATAGGTTCAATGTTTTGCAAACAGCTTCAGCTGCATGCTGGGAACAGGGAAGAGCAGACAGGAGGAGGATGGCAATCTCAGTTTACACAGTCTCCGCAGTGCTGCTCCTTTTATAAATTACCTCATCAGTGACTGAAATTAACACCGATTCTTGCAGGCAATTTCTCAATTTCCAATGCTAATTACGTTTTTCTCTTTACTTTTAAATTCTGTACCACCTGTTTAGGAGGGGAAGACATCATAGGCAACGCAGCCGCATTTAATCACAATTTTAATTAACCACAGTGTAGATGTGAAAAAGAAGCAATTATAATGCAGATGAATGATGATTTTCCCACATTAAATTGTTTTGTTTCTTCGTTATGTTGATTGCATAAATACAGGCGGTGAACAATTTTTATCTACTGTAATTTTGTAATTGTTTTGCAACATAAAATTATTTGGACAGAGACTGAGTTCATCTGTTTACAGATTGTTTAATTTTGTTTAACCCTGTAATTGCTGCCAATGCGCGTTTGGGGTAAAACGTAATTTTGACAAGCAGAATCTAGGCAGCCCTGCTACTGATGTACTTACACAGTATCAAACCCAACACCTAATGTCTGGACACACAAAAAAACTGAACTACATCTTTACCTCCATTGACCTTTTCCAACTATTTAACTAAATGAAAGTCACTCTCCCCCCTCCCTCCCCTTTTACAATTGAGCAGACAGTTGCAAATGAAAGCACAGATGGGTACTACAAGAATGGACTCATAATCTTTACTGGCTCATGAAAATATCATTGGGTTTGAGGAAGACTGGTGTCTTAGAGGACTTTTACAGGCTGTGTTCTCAGGAACTTGCTTTTATATTAATGTCACAAGCACTGCCACAATAAAGACTAAAAGACATCAACATAGCAAATTCCCCTAAAATGGTATTGTTTCTTTCGCTAAAAGCATTTGTTGGCTAACAAACTCAACTGATATAGAGATGCACCTATAAGACAGATGTGTTTGGCACAGAGGTGAATTAGATTGACCTGAGTCAGACACACACACTGTCATGGCTTGAAATGGTGGGACCAACCGACCCATTAGAGACCAGAGGACTGTTCGCATTACTGTCCACATTTGATGGGGAGAGGAGATATCTGGCATGGCTGATGGCTTGGGGCCTACAGGCCTTTCACCCTGACCTGGCTAGCATGGTCTGCTACCGGACATCTTTTCCCCCTTCCCCTGTCTACCTTCCCCCAGCTAACTGCCTGCCTCCCCCTCCCCTTCACTAATCTCACTGCAAACAGCTTTCAGTTTGAGCAGAGACCATAAAGAGGAGGAGAGAAGGGAGGGGAGGCATCGGAGTCCTGCAGCCACAGGCAGTGCCGTGAAGCTTCTCTATGAACAAAACTTCAGTATGAAATAGGGGGCTCAAGTACAGTATGTGTATGCAACTATAATTTGTTGCTTTTGTATGGGTTTTGAAAACTGGTTCGCGAGAGAGTTTGAGCACAGTGTGTCATTCCAAAAAACAACAACAAAATCCGTAATACTGGTCATGAAAATTACCCATATATACTACGCAGTAAACACTTCTGAGCATACATCAACACTAAAGAAGAGAATATTTATGAGTCTCTGCTCTTCTGACTTTCCAAGAGCACCTCAAGAGATTCACAGCAAAACTTGGTATATATATAATCATATCTTTGGAGAAAAGAGGCAACCCCATTCTGAATATTAGTGGTGATGGCCAGGAGTAAACAGAGCATAAAATCCGGAGGAACTGTGACAAGGCCCATATGCACGCAGACAATACCAGGCCGGCATCTCCATGCCTTTGTTCCCAGCTTAACAAAACTCTGCCGTCACACCACTTTGACTCAATGCTGCCTGTCGAACGGCCATCAACCCGTCAGGCCCTGGCTGTCACATGCAAAGCTCACAGAGAGAGAGGGGGAGTGAGAGACAGAGGGAGGGAGGGGAGAGACGGAGAGAGAGCGCAAGAAAAAGAGAGATTGAAAAAAAAGATGTGAGAAAGTGTCATACTTCTCCGCGGCTCCACGGCTGTTAAAGGGGCAAATACATTTAAGCATGTGTGTGGAGGAAAGATAAAAAAAGAGAGCAAAGATGAATACAAGAAACAATGATAGTCACCTAGATCTCCGACTTCCCTTTTAATAAGAATATATGTTAAGAGGATTTAAACTCTGCTCCTTAGGGGATTTGAAACATTTTACAGCAGAATTCTCGTCCTGCTTTGTGACGTCGTAGAGACAGAATTGGAGCAGCGAAGAATCACTAAAAGTTTCATCAAACAAATCCTTATCTGGATTTCTCTAAGGGCTATAGAGGAGAGTAATTCAAGAAGATAACAGGACTGCTCATATGTGTCCTGCTACAACCCATTTCTATGTAACTCAGGCGATTCAAGGTGCGACAATTGCATTTGTTCTCTCTCTGTGTGTGTGTGTGTGTGTGTGTGTGTGTGTGTGTGTGTGTGTGTGTGTGTGTGTGTGTGTGTGTGTGTGTGTGTGTGTGTGTGTGTGTGTGTGTGTGTGTGTGTGTGTGTGTGTGTGTGTGTGTGTGGGTGGGTGTGTGGGTGTGTGTGTGTGTGCGTCTGTGCATACATGCGTATGAGTGCACAACTTTTTCTGATGCACAGAGTAACTCTGAAAGCCTGACGCTCAATATCCACCACTGCACTCACTCACTGAGTGGTTTTGATCCTCAGCAATATCATCCATTGCACTAAACCAATTTTTCCAAGTCACTATTCCAGCTAAACAACAAATGCTTGTCCTCATATCAATCCCCCCAAAACCCAATAAAAGACAACACTAAAGATGTCCATTACCACAGAGATTCGGAAGCAGAGGAGAAAAAGAGAAGAAAAAAGTAGAGAAAAAAGCCCTACTCATCCCTTCATCTGCCTAACTTTGCGCCCATTACCCCTGTGACCTAGCTCGCTCAGGGCCCTTTTCTCTCGCTTCTCTCCTCCACCCTGGCCAGCCAGGGAGAGATTTGTCTCACCCTCCCGCCCTGCCACTGTCAGTTCCCTGTCTCTTTCCCCGGTCCCTACCCTGGCTGTCAGGTTCTGGCCTGCCAATTTCAACTTGAAGCTTGACTGAGCTGATTTGATGCAAATACCTCAGGGGAGAATCCTGAAACTGATGAACAGTTATGTCAAGTCGATTTTGCACCGTTGGGAAAAGGTAACCTCTGCGTCGGAGAGGAAGAAAAAAACACAACAAGGTTAAAGAGAGAGAGAGGCTTTTGGTGCACATGTAATAGCGCCCGACTCCGCGTCCCCCCGCCGCCCGTGTCCCCTCGCTGCCTCTTACCGCTCCTCAGAAACGGTAACTGTCAGTAGAAGTACTAATTGCAGATGTGCCAAGCTGCCATTATAATAAAATCAGAGGCAGTGTGGACATTAAAAATGGCTGCCTCATTTGAGAGACTGCTGAAAAGGTAGGCATAACTGAATATTTCATGACTTTAATTACTAAGGAATATTCCTTTCCGGCAGTATGGAACGAGTGTTGCTGTAACTAATTATGAAAAGTAATAACATTAGAGATCCTGTGATTGCCAGTTTACAAGGTAGCCTACTTGTTGAGATACTATAATATCCCAGACCCATTCAATATTAGAATACATACAGGGAAATGATCTCTCTCTCTCTCTCTACCTCTATGTTTCTCACACTCTCTCTCCCTCTACCTCACCACCTCTCTACATTTCCCTGCCATTTGAATGAAAACAGACAGAATATTGAGAGACTTTCTCCTCCTACACATTCTCTTAACAAAGCACTGATGCAACCAGGTACCTGGACCGTGAAGTGCAATTTGATGAATCCTTTAATTCACAAGACTAAGTACCTGTGTGGCTCTAACCTAACTTCCGCGCTACCAGCCATATATTTACATTACTTCATCATCCTGACTCCCTTTGATGTCAGTGGCTCAGTTCGATACGACTCTGCCTGTACATTATTCAACTATACTGCTGCCAATGGCACATCCCAGGCGTAATGTACGACCACTGATATGGCCGTGGAGAGAAGGAAAGTACAAGGTCTGCTTTGATGGGCATGCTAATTTTAATACCCCCTAAGTAGTAAGAATAACAAAGTGATGGAGAATTTATCTCAGGAATGTTGGAACAAGACACTGGAGTGATAAGAGTGAATCTTCCTTTGGGTAGGAAAGCAGGGAGTAGCCAGTTATTGCTGATGGCTGGGGTCTAGCCTGGACTTACAGAGGGTAAACAGTCAGTGATAGTGCAGGTAGAGGCTAGGGTAGTCTAGGCACCGAGTCAGCCCAGGCCTTTTTAAGCCACAACTAGTCCCAAACCCAGCCCCAACCCTAACCTTAGCCCTCCACCCCTACCCCATTCCCAGAAATCTACCCTAGCCCTCAACCCAGCCCTTTCCCCCTGACCCTGCCTCCACCCCATGGCTCTGGTCCTGTGTGTCAGAAAGGCTGAGGACAGGCCTGTCGGTGTGATTATCCTCCAGCTACCTGAGGAGGTGTTTGTTTGACATTGGTGTTTGACAGCGGCGGGACGCAGGCCGTTCAGTGGAGGCTCCATCGCCAGTCAGAACCTATTAACAGGAGAATTCACCTCTGAGTTTTTACAAGGCCAGACTGGTTCACACACTATCTTTACACATGTCCTTACTACCGATGACATTTAAAGGGGGGAGGTGTTTGTTTTTTTCTCTCTCCTTGGCTCACTTTTACCAAAGGTTAAATGTATGTTTGAATAGCAAGGGGAAATGTAATTTCATACAATATCCTCTATTGCTGCAACGTTCGGTTGATCAAACGATAAGATAAAAGCGTTTAAAGGGACAAAAATGTAGTGCTACAAATGACTGAATCTGCACAGCAATCAACTGCAATTACAAAGAAATAACAGTGGCACAGTTACCTTCCATAATATTCAACCCGGACCCAGCACGTCCTTAATCAAGACAGACACAACCTTCTCCATTTCCAACCAGGCAAAGGTAGGAAAGGAGAAAATCTCTCTAGGTGACTTGGCTTCTACATGATTCAAACAAATGAGGAAGGAAATGAGCTGGAATGAGGCAACATTTTCTATTAGGTCTTATTAAGGGTAATAGTTTAACAGTGTAACATGCATTGAGTCATATATGAAAAAGCCCTACATTTCCAAATGTCATGATACCTTAATCTGACAATCTCTTATTGATTGTCCCATGTGTCCATGACCTTGCCAGAAGTGCTCTTCCATCCGACAATCAAACATACATCAAAGAGTGTGTGTGTGTGTGTGTGTGTGTGTGTGTGTGTGTGTGTGTGTGTGTGTGTGTGTGTGTGTGTGTGTGTGTGTGTGTGTGTGTGTGTGTGTGTGTGTGCGTGCGTGCGTGCGTGCGCGCGTGTGTGGAGGTGCGTGTCCGTGCGTGTGCGTGCTTGCCTTGTGTCTGGTCAGACTTCAGAGGACGAAACAGGAAACTGAGGGACCACTTTTAGCACTTTCCATAAAGGTGACAACTTTGAACATGCAGATAAGGAACAGCGGACAGAGAAATACAGTGCCATTCACACACCACCAACCACATCAAAAGCCATCTAATGAGATAATGCGCCTTTTATTTTTCCTCACAACTAGTGTTGCTACCTTCCATTTTAGCTTTTTAATAGACCCCCTCCCCATCCCCGACAGCAGAATGGAGTGATATACTCTTAGTCATTATCATTAGCACACCAATATTTCTATAGGCCATAATACAGTCATTATAGAACTTGCGGAATACATGCTGTTTAGGCTATGGGGGATGTGGAGCAGCCGCAAATGCCATGCATGTGGGCACTATACTTACTCGCTCATGAGGAAAATCCAGATGTATATTGTAAGAGGACAATCAGCAGAATGGGAGATTTCCATCGTGATTTCTATTGAATTGTTCTTGTTCTGAAGCGCAGACGGTGTGTTGCTAGAACTGTCGAGTTGCTGTGTATCACGCACATGCCATGCATCATAATGAAATATCAGATTATACGCACAAAACACGGTGCCTTTAAACTTGTAATTTGATTAATTAGGAAATCGAAACGTTAGTTCCCACCT